>CM076572.1:405703478-406066348 GCA_034641835.2 Pinus albicaulis
GTTTGTGCTCAACCTAGTCTCCTAAATTGAGTTCATTTAATTGTCAACCAGGGTTGGTAAACTGCTGAAGTGAAGTGCACTGTCTGTGCCTAGGTGTTTGTCTCTTAAGGCGTTGTGTTTAGTGTTTTATGATGTTTTTGGTATTTTATGATGATTTATGATGTTTTTGGTCTTTTGTGATGATTTATGATGTTTTTGGTCTTTTGATGGTTTTTATGTTCACAAGGAAAATGACTAGAAAGCTAGTGGAAAGAAGCTACTAGTTAAAAACAGAGTGAAGCCTAATTGGTTGATGACAAATGAAAAATGCAAATGCAAATATTGAAACAGAATCAAACCTAAACTATGACTAAGCAGAATACAAAGCTTGATAATGACTTTAAGGAAATGAATCAAAACATAAACTTAACTTGTCCAATTCTTTCATCAAAGGTATTTTGGGAGAGCTTGAGAAATGGTCAGCTAAGTATACAAATTCTCCTAACTAAAAAATTAAACAACCAGCTTATAATGATGCAACATTTTATCCATGATTAAAGATCTGTTGAAACATATTTGGAGGAAAACATTGGTACCATCATAAGATCTATACTCTAAGACTAGTTCCTAACTCTATTCTGCAACTTAGTTTAACATCACTAAACCTTACTCAAGAGTTATAGATTTCTTTTTAAAGTAGTCTTTTGAGGAAAGGCTTTGTTTATGAAGTGGTAAAGAAGTTGCAAAAGCACTTCAGGCCTTGAAATGATACTGTCTTCTGTTCATATGGTTATGAATCAATTATAGATTTGGAACAAGAAGAGGTTTTGTAAATAATGAAGGCCGTATTGTTAAGTTTAACAACTAATGTAATCTAATATGCAGTGGATGACAACTAATTGTGGAATGTAAATACAATGAGCTAAGCTAAAACTGAACTAAAATGTCACTAGTCTACAAGAAACAGTGCTGAACTAACAAGACATTATCAAACTTAAAACAAAATAACAGAGCATGAATTGAATGCAATTTGACTCCGGAGTACCCAAACTAAGTTATCATGCATTAATCTATGGGATTCTACAACCTGTTTTGTCCATCATGAATGGTGTTTTGGAAGAGCTTCTTAGAACAATCCTGACTGTACAATTCAGTGCAAATGCAGACATAAAGACTGAAAGCAATTTAAAAACTAAGACATCACAGCTATCTCCTACCCATCATTATGATATTTTGGAAAAGCGTTTTAAGAGTAAGATCAACTATGCTACTTAGTGCAAACAAACAACTGAAACATTCAGTATCACAGTCATGCCTTAGACATCATAAGGATTTTTTGGAAGAGTTTGCTTAGTATAAGTTCAACTGTGATAATGAACAAAAGAAATTACAAATAAATCCTACAACACTACAACCATTTCCCATTCATTATCATGATCTTTTGGAAGAGTTTCTTAGAACAAGTATAGCTATAGTGGCTAATGAAATTAACTATGAACTCAAACTTCAAAAACGTGAAAAAACTAAGATACTTATCTAAATTATGAAAGTAAAGCCGTGCAGGAGGCAGGGGCCCTCTACCACCAGACGGAATCTAACTCCAAATCAACTCAACGCGTTCAAAGCAATGCTGTCTTCTTCATTAAAGGAAAAATAACTTGAAACAGAGTAGTCTCGGTCTTCAGAAATATAGCAGTCAATACACGAAATCTAAGCAAAATCTAGAGCTGTCTCTCGGTTTCCCGAGTGCTTTTATAACCAATCTACATAACAGAACTTGCAACAATACGAGGATCATTGTCTTTCCTTATCAAAATCGTACTAGGACTCTAAATATGGCAGCGTAAAAGGAAAAAGGACATCTGGACTAGGACAGTCCTATTAGAAGTCTGCCTCCTTGAATGAGTTTCCACGTACCAAAACCACGTCCAGAATTCGGTTCAGTCTTCATGGTGAGCAACGAACAATGAGGACATAATGTGGAATATACCCATGTGTGGCTTTTCCTGAGAGGACACCTGGAACATGCTTGAACGTGAAGACAACTGCAGAATTGTCGGTTAGCTACGGAATGTCTGCATTCTGCAGCTAGTTTCGGTCAAAATGCATTACAATGACAAAAATCACAAAACTTAGCAAGTTAGCCATGTTAATCATTCTAAAAGTAATTTTAACTAATTTCATTGATCAATTGGGTCTGTGATAACAATGGACAAAGGAAAATGAGGTAAAGTAAGATGAAAGAAAGCACAATCTTGGGGCTTAACATACCCCCACTGCTGTCTTCTTGCATGTCCTCATGCAATTTATTCCATAAACTCAGAGACTTCTGCAAGAACATCTAATCCTCTCCTTTTTCTTTGCCTGGAAGCTAAAGGTCTTCTGAGTTTTCTGATGACAAGTTTGAACCTTAAGTTGATAAGTGCCCTGATTAGCTTCTTGTTCCTTTTTTTCAACTTTTCATTAGCCTTTTCTACTTTGTCCATTTGTAGAGATAAGGTTGAGTTCATACTGGTTTTGAGTTTGACTTGTTCCTTCAGAATATCATTCTCATTTTTGATGTGTCTATTAAGTATTTCCAGCTCATACCTATCCCTTCTTAACACATCTATTTCGGATAGTGGAGGACTAGGGGTTCTATCTCTACTCTCTGAAGCTTTCCTTTCCAATGTTTCAACATAGTCATAAACTTCTTGCTGAGCAGGGTCAATTTCAGGGGTTTCTTCATTAAAATCCTCTTCAACATCTTCTTCAATAGATTTTTCCTCATCTTCTATATTTATCACCCCTGTTTGTTTGATCTGAGTTTTCCTTAGTTTCCCCCTGAGTCTATGGCTTCTTCTTGGCTGGGATGATCCCTCTCATTTTTCTGTGGCAGATTTTCTGATTACCCTCTCTTTCTTAAGTTGTCTCTTAATTTGAGTCAACTTCTTTGAGATTATTCCTTCACTACTTTCCTGTAATGTTTTTTCAATTTCAATTTTAGAGGCTCTCCATTTTCTGCTTCTCCTTGTAGGCTATTGTTCAGGTGAGGGCTCTTTTGGTTCCTCAAAATGATTTCTTATCAAGAAATTATCCCAAGTATCTTTTGTTTTGGCTAAATGGTGTTCAATTAAAATCTTAACCAAGCCATGATGGTATAGAGTTGTCTCTAGGAATTGGACTCTCCTTTGAACACAAGAAGCCATCTTTTTCAAACTTTGAAGCAAGAAATAAGGCAAATTTAGCTCTTTCTCCAGAAAATGCATTATCAATCTAATATGGTAAACATAAAATGTGCCATATCTACCTTCACATGTGATAAATTTTTGTAGAATAAGCAATATGTTTCTCCATTTATTTTTTAATGCAGAACTTGGAATTCCCTTTTTAAACACAGTGACATCCATACCTGGTGATTTTAGGATTTTCTTCCATGATTCATTGTGAAATTCTCTGTTTTTAAACCATCTCTCTCCATGTCTAAGCAATCATGTTGCTTCTGCAATAAAACCCTCTGTGATAGTGAATTTAACATCTCCAATTTCAACCTCGGCTCCCTTAAATGACCTTGCAAATGTTTTAGTGAATTCTTTGTGAAAGCCATTTAATTTCTCAAGAAATTGTAGCCATCCTACTTGTTGCAACATTTCTCTACTTTGAGGGTATCCTTCCAGGTATTTTGTGCCCACTGGTTTAGTTCTTACAATAAGGCCCATAATTCCTTCTTCAATCTTCAGATTAGTACTCTTTCTGCTCACGAAAACAATAACTTCAACCTTCAAATTGATATACCTCTGGTTCACGGAGATAGTGCTTCAATCTTCAAACTGATATATCTCTGCTTCTCGGTGAAAATGGCTTCAAACTCCACACTGATATACCTCTGCTTCACGGTGACAATGGCTTCAAATTCCACACTGATATACCTCTGCTTCACGGTGATAATGCTTCAATCTCTGCTCACGGTGATAATTCTTCAATCTCTGCTCACGGTGATAGTGGTTTGATATTTCAAATTGATATACCTCTGCTCACGGTGATAGGGATATCTCTGTTTTGCGGAATGAAATGATGAAGGGCTGGCTACGGAATGGAGTGATGGAGGTAGTTACGGAATGAGTTAATGAAGTGAGGTGAAGAAAACAAATCAATGAGTGAAAAGACTGCGGAGATTTTTACAACGGAAAAAAAATCATCATTAAATGATTTGGCTGGGTGACGTGAGGAAATCAAACACTTCAACCTTTTTAACCGCTTAAATGATGGTCGGGTATAGAATTTGAAATGAGAGATTTTTATCCAAAGTTTGTGGAGGGTATATTTGACATGATCAATAAAAATAATCAAAACAACTTTTTCGAATGATTCATAACTAAAACTATACTAAAGTTTATGATATGCCATTATAATCAAAACTTGTTACCTTTGCTTTTCATCTGCTTTTTGTGGTCTTCATATACTTGGTTCTCCTCTGGAAACCATTATTTTGTGAGTCCTCATAATTCCTCTTAATTTTGCTTGTTTATGGATATACTGGACCATTTTGTTGCAATTCAAATGTCTGCTGATTAGTGCCTTCAGGATCTGTAGCTGCGGAATGACTGTTTGGCTGCGGAAAGTCTGATCAGCTGCAGAATGTACCTGTAGAGCATTTTAATCATGGAATGGAGTGATTTGGAATATAAGTGAAATGTTATATGGCATGAATGAAGATGAATGATGAGACATGATATGTATGAAGTGGATGATGAAATGGAATGGATTCAATTTATGAAATGGAGTGGAAGAATATAGGAAATGTCCTGCAATCCATGACATGTGTTATTCATTTGCAGAAAAACATTAAAATTTAAATTTTGATATGGAAATGAGGTGGATGAAGTATGGAATGAGATGAATGATATATGGAATGAAGTGAAGTATGAATGAATGAATGAAATGGAGTATGGATGGATAAGTGAATGGAATGAAATGAAATGAAATGAATCATAAGTACAATGGATCTGAACTTATGATTTTGTAACAGCTACTTGCAAAAACAAAATGGGAAAAGTTAGAGTGTCAGAAAAACTCTGATTTTCACCATATCTTTTCTGTATAAACATGCCAATCAATGATTAGTTTTCATGTTTATACCTTATATATATATATATATATATATTTTAAAGAGAAATACTTCAGAAAATTTAATCAAGTTGATGAAGAAGAGAGATTCTTCTTCATTAACTTCACATCACTGCTTTCTTGGAACTTCTTGACAAATTCTTCCCTTGAGAGTGGTTTGTGATACAGCTTCAATCTATGACCATTCACAAGAAAAGTGACCTCCTCTTCATCTATTGTCCTGATTTTTACTGCTCCATTGTCAAAAATTTCAACAATTTAATATGGCCCAAGCCAATGTGTTTGAAATTTACCTTGAAAATCCTTGAATTTTGAATCAAACAAGAGAGCCCAGTCACCTTCTTTGAATTTCTTCTCTTTGATGTACTTATCATGCCATCTAGTCCTTTGTTGTTGGACTAGACTTGTTTTCTAAACTGCATCTTGTCTGATCTCATCCAATTCATTAATCTGCTCCAATCTATGCTTTTGTGCCTCCGTTAAATCAAGTCCTAGCTGAACTGCCATTTTGAAAGTTTGAATCTGGAACTCTATGGGGAATAAAACTTTCTTTCCATAAACAAGTTCATAAGGAGTATGGCCTGTTGTGTTTCTCCATGTAGTTCTATAAGCCCACAAGGCTTCAGGAAGCATATCTACCCAATCTTTTCTATGTAAATGAACAGTCTTTGTTAGGATTCCTTCAATGACCTTATTAGTAGATTCCACTTGACCATTTGCTTGTGGATGATAAGGAGTAGATTGTCTATGCCTGATTTTGTATCTCTCCATCATTTGTTCCACTAGCCTTGATGTCAATTGAGCTCCTTGATCTGTAACAATTTCCCTTGGGACACCAAAACGAGTAAAAATATCCTCAAAAAGAAAAGTAACTACAGATGCTTCATTAGCAAAAAGTAATGGCTTGGCCTCTACCCATTTGGTAACATAATCAGTGCAAACTAATATATATCTCTTTTGTCTTTATGGAGGACTAATAGGTCCTACAAAATCCAAAGTCCATTTTTCAAAAGGTTCAATATGTACCTGAGGTTGTAATGGCATCTCACCTGAAGGAGAAGGTTTCCCTACCCTTTGGCAACTGTCACACCTTTTGACATACTCTTTAGCATCTTTAAACAAGGATGGCCAATAATATCCTAAATTAAGGATCTTATAGGTTGTCCTCTTATCAACAAAGTGTCCGCCACAAGGTTCATCATGACATGCTTTGAGAATCTCAGGCATCTCATCTTCACGAACACATCTCCTAATGATCAAATCTGGACCTGTCTTGTACAACTCATTAGCAACCCATGAATATTTTTCACTATCATAAATGATTTTTCTTTTATCTCTTGCATTCATTATTGAAGGAAATTTTTCTGAAACTAAATAATTAGCAATGTCAACAAACCAAGGAGTTTGAGTAGAAATTGCAAAAAGATATTCATCAGGAAATTGATCTTCAACTGGAGTGTCATCTTTGATGTTTTGGAGTCTAGATAGGAAATCAGCCACTGTGTTTTGTTTTCCAGGCCTATCTAGAATGGTAATGTTGAATTCTTGTAAAAGTAATAACCATCTTATGACTCTGCCATTAGTAATTGATTTGTTCATTAAGTATCTAATTGCAGAATGATCAGTGTGAACAAAAGTTTAATAGCCTGTTATATAGTGTCTAAATTTGTTTATGGCATGAACAACAGCTAAAAACTCTTTTTCAGTTACAGTATAGTTTAACTCCGCAGGAGTCAAATTTTTACTGGTATAGTAGATGGCATAAGGAATCGGGTCTTTTTGTCCCAATACTGCTCCTAGAGCTGTATCAGAAGCATCTGTTGAGATATGAAAATGTAACTTCCAGTTGGGTCCCCTTAAAATAGGTGCTTTAGAAATTTTGGTTTTCAGGGTCTCAAAGGCTAAGTGGCAATCAGAATTCCACTTGAATTCACAATCTTTGGTAAGTAATTTGAAGAGTGGAGATGCTATCTTGATGAAGTTTTCTATAAACCTCCGATAATATCCTGTAAATCCTAGAAAACTCCTAACATCTTTTTGACAACTTGGAATAGATAAGTTAGAGATGAATTCAACTTTTGACTCATCAACTCTAATCCCATCCCTTGAAATGTGATGCCCCAAAACAATACCTTCAGTAAACATCATGAAACATTTCTCATGACTAAGTGAAAGATTTGCTTCCTGACATCTCTTTAAAACTTTTTCCAAGTTTGCTAAAGCTTCTTCAAAAGTGTTTCCATAAACTATGAAATCATCCATGTATACCTCTACACAATCATGTATTAGATCTGAAAAAATTCCTAATACTGCCCTTTGGAATGTTGCAGGTGCATTGCATAATCCAAATGGCAATACTCGGTAAGCATAGGTACCCCAAGGACAGGTAAATGTGGTTTTTGTCTTGATCTTCAAGTGCTACTTGGATTTGGTTGTAACCACTAAACCCATCTAGGAATGAGAAGTACTTTTTGCCAGCTAATGTATCTAACACTTGATCTATGAAAGGTAAGGGAAAATGGTCTTTAAGAGTAGCTTTATTTAGTTCTCGGTAGTCAACACATACCCTCCATTTTCCATTTTTCTTTGGCACAATTACCAAAGGAGAAACCCACTGACTATCTGAAATAGGATAGATGAAATTAATATTTAACAATTTTTGCAATTCTTCTTTAACAATTTCCCTAAGATTTGGATTCATCCGTCTTTGAGGTTGTCTGATTGGTTTGCAATTTTCCTCTATATAGATGTGATGAGTGCAAGTCTTGGGGCTTATCCCTTTCATGTCAATGTATTCCCATGCATATGCAGAAGAATGTCTCTGTAATACTTTGACTAACTCTTCTTGTTGAGATTTTTCTAGGTTTTTATTTATGTTCAAAGTTTTGCCTGGAAATATCTCACTTGTAGAGATGCCAAATTTATCCATAGAATGAATAGACATCTGCCTTGATGACAAAAACTCAATATTGGATCCCTCTTGAAATGATTCATGTTTGTGTTCTGGAGAGGATTCAAAGTTTTCTAGAGTATTCAGAATTTGATTATCTTCACTAATTTCTGAAATTGTGAAGAGAGGTTGTAAATATTCTTCATCCTCTATCCATTGAGTGTCATCTAGATCTGTAATTGTCCTAGCTGGAGGATATAAAGTGAATTTCTTAGTTGAACTACCATCGGAGATATACATATCACCGGATCTACAACTAATAAAAGCATCAGCTGTAGCCAACCAAGGTCTTCCTAATATAACAGGATGGCCTCCTAGATTATTCTTAGGAGTTAGGATCATGAAATCCACAGGGTACTCCCAAGAATCTAGGGACATTGGAATGTCTTCTATTACCCCATCAGGTTTGATCACAGATCTGTCTGCTAATTGTAATAATGTGGGTGTAAAGAGAAGATTAGGAAGTTTCAGTTTATCCATGATTTGTTTACTCATGATATTGATTGCTGCTCCTAAATCAATGAGTGTGTTTTGGATTTCAATTCCATTGATGTGAATTTTAACAACTGGATTTCCTGGGTCTAGATACTTTGGAATAGAAATCTTACCCATCATAATGTCTGCTATTTTTCCTGCCAGTTGAATTTTCTTTGTCTCTCTTATTCTTTTTCTTGTTTTCTTCATACTCAACTCCTTTATTGTCTTTGCTAAAATTGGAATTTCCTTGATGGCTTGTAATAATGGAATCTTAATGCAAACATTTCTCGGCTCATCTAGGAAATCATAATTAGGCACCATAATTTGTTTTTCTACACCTCTATCAATTTGTAATCTTTCTGGAAAGGGAGGTATAGAAGTAGATGTGGATGGTTGCTCTAATACAAGAGTTGAAATTATTGGATCTTTTTGCTTTAATTTTTCAGTGTTTGGGTCTTGAAAAGATGTGTCTTCCTCAAGACTTTTATTCACCCGTAGAGAGTCTTCCTCAAAGTTATCTTGTTCTTGTATGATCACAGAAGGTTTCCTCTTTTCAAGTATTCTTCCAGACCTAAGTTGAACATCACTAAGGTATAAAGGAGTAATTAAATAAGTTGGAAACTATTGGCCTTCTATCATGTATGTGTTCTGAGGATTTTAATTATTGGGGTTTGGTATGGGTTGAGCAGGCAATTGATTTGATTTTTGAGGGAATGGTAATGGAAGTGGTTGATTTTGATGTGGTGGATTCTGATGATGTTGTTGAGGATTTTGCTGAAAATTTTGTTGAGGATTTTGAGGATAAAAATGTGGGTATGGTGGATAGGATGGTGGATACTGATAGTACTGAGAGTATCTTCCAAAGGGGTTCTGTGCTCCTTTTGCCCAAGCTTGAGATTGATTTTGAAATTGAGGCCAAGGTTGCTGCCAATAATTCCAAGGTGGAGGTTGATTATACATTTGATCATGGAATCCTTGTGTTTGAGGTCCCTGCCAAGGTCTTCTAGAGACAAAATTAAGAGATTCTGTGGAATCTGTAGGAGTTTCCTCCTGAAAGACAACTTTGAGACCAGGAAGAGAAGGAAAATTCTTGGTCTCATGTTTTTCAGAACAAATGACACAGGTCTCTACAACTTTTACATCCAATGGACACTCTCTCAAGGCATGTTTCTTTCTACATTTGGGACAAAAGATTGCCAAGGCATCAGATTCAGCCTTTTGCTTGTTTTGTATCTTAAGGGTGTCTATTTGTTCACTAAGACTCCCTAAGATGTCAGATTTAAAATCATCAATCATGTGTCCTATTTCTGATCTACTTACTGTCCCAGAAGCAGACTTACTTGCCCTTGCAAGAGCAGGATCTCTTGGACCTTTGACAGTTTTAGATTTCCCTCTTGAAAGGTTGATACATAACTCGGATATTTCAGGTAATGTGAGCTGTGATATATCCCCTTTTCCCATCATGTTAAGGATATCCAACCATTCATCCCTAATTGTTTTCAACAAAAGAGCTTTTAAGGTGTCTTGATCTAGGTTTTCCATTTTTGCTCTTTTGATGTTGTAATGAAATCTCTCCAACAAATCTTCTAAGTTTTCATCTTATTTTTGTAACATCTTAAACACTTCTTCCTTATGATTGACCGGCATACAATAATCCAAATACCTTTCTAGAAATGCTTGTTTCATGTCTTCCCATGTCCTAATAGAACTGTTGATCAAACTCATAAACCACTTCAATGCTGCTCCTTTCAATGTTGAAGGAAATAGTTTCAGTTTTTGAGCATCTTGTAAGTAGCCATAAGTTCTACACAGAACTTCAAATTCAAATAGGAAGGTTTCAGGATCTTCAGTTTTAAGTCCATAGAAGTTTGGAAGGACAGAGGGTGAAATGCTTTTCATGGTTGTATTGGTTTCTTCATCAATTATAGGGAACCCAAAAGAGCTTCCTATTTCTCTTCTACCTCTTCCTCCATCTACACCTCTACCTCCTTCTCCTCTACCTCTACCTCTACCTCCAAATAGTGTGTGCTCTCCATTAAAGACTCCTCCTCCCCCTTCTTCTTCCATGGTTGACTCTCCTGTGGAAGTGGAAAGGTTTGTGTCCCTAACAGGAGTCTTTAGATCTTCTTCTAAGGCAGGTTCAGTGGATGAAGTGGAAGGTTTCTCTAATGGAATAGCTGACCTTAGATCTTCTAGAAGCCCAGGATCAGTAAAGGATGGAATGTGGGTCTGAGTTGAAGGTGTACTAGCTCTTGGTCTAGGTGAAACAAGTGGTGTTCTAGGAATCAAATTTATGTTTCTGCTGCTTATGAATCTACCCCTTGAGTCCCTCTCTCTATGCATATAATTGTTTTTGGGAATTAAGAAACAAAGGTTACCTAGTTTTCACTTCCCCGGCAACGGCGCCAAAATGTTTGTGCTCAACCTAGTCTCCTAAATTTAGTTCATTTAATTGTCAACCAGGGTTGGTAAACTGCTGAAGTGAAGTGCACTGTATGTGCCTAGGTGTTTGTCTCTTAATGCGTTGTGTTTAGTGTTTTATGATGTTTTTGGTCTTTTATGATGATTTATGATGTTTTTGGTCTTTTGTGATGATTTATGATGTCTTTGGTCTTTTGATGGTTTTTATGTTCACAAGGAAAATGACTAGAAAGCTAGTGGAAAGAAGCTACTGGTTAAAAACAGAGTGAAGCCTAATTGGTTGATGACAAATGACAAATGCAAATGCAAATACTGAAACAGAATCAAACCTAAACTATGACTAAGAAGAATACAAAGCTTGATAATGACTTTAAGGAAATGAATCAAAACATAAACTTAACTTGTCCAATTCTTTCATCAAAGGTATTTTGGGAGAGCTTGAGAAATGGTCAGCTAAGTATAAAAATTCTCTTAACTAAACAATTAAACAACTAACTTATAATGATGCAACATTTTATCCATGATTAAAGATTTGTTGAAACATATTTGGAGGAAAAAATTGGTACCATCATAAGATCTCTACTCTAAGACTAGTTCCTAACTCTATTCTGCAACTTAGTTTAACATCACTAAACCTTACTCAAGAGTTATAGATTTCTTTTTAAAGTAGTATTTTGAGGAAAGGCTTTGTTTATGAATTGGTAAAGAAGTTGCAAAAGTACTTCAAGCCTTGAAATGATACTGTCTTCTGTTCATATGGTTATGAATCAATTATAGATTTGGAACAAGAAGAGGTTTTGTAAATAATGAAGGCCGTTTTGTTAAGTTTAACAACTGATGTAATCTAATATGCAGTGGATGACAACTAATTTTGGAATGTAAATGAAATGAGCTAAGCTAAAACTGAACTAAAATGTCACTAGTCTACAAGAAACAGTGTTGAACTAACAAGCCATTATCAAACTTAAAACAAAATAACAAAGCATGAATTGAACGCAATTTGACTCCGGAGTACCCTAACTAAGTTATCATGCATTAATCTATGGGATTCTACAACCTGTTTTGTCCATCATGAATGGTATTTTGGAAGAGCTTCTTAGAACAATCATGGTTGTACAATTCAGTGCAAATGCAAACATAAAGACTGAAAGCAATTTAAAAACTAAGACATCACAGCTATCTCCTACCCATCATTATGGTATTTTGGAAGAGCGTTTTAAGAGTAAGATCAGCTATGCTACTTAGTGCAAGCAAACAACTGAAACATTCAGTATCACAGTCATGCCTTAGACATCATAAGGATTTTTTGGAAGAGTTTGCTTAGTATAAGTTCAACTGTGATAATGAACAAAAGTAATTACAAATAAATCCTACAACACTACAGCCATTTCTCATTCATTATCATGATCTTTTGGAAGAGTTTCTTCTTTTGGAAGAGTTTCTTAGAACAAGTATAGCTATAGTGGCTAATGAAATTAACTATGAACTCAAACTTCAAAAACGTGAAAACAACTAAGATACTTATCTAAATTATGAAAGTAAAGCCGTGCAGGAGGCAGGGGCCCTCTACCACCAGACGGAATCTAACTCCAAATCAACTCAACGTGTTCAAAGAAATGTTGTCTTCTTCATTAAAGGAAAAATAACTTGAAACGGAGTAGTCTCGGTCTTCAGAAATATAGCAGTTAATACATGAAATCTAAGCAAAATCTAGAGCTGTCTCTCGATTTCCCGAGTGCTTTTATAACCAATCTACATAACAGAACTTGCAACAATACGAGGATCATTGTCTTTCCTTATCAAAATCATACTAGGACTCTAAAGATGGCAGCGTAAAAGGGAAAAGGACATCTGGAATAGGACAGCCCTATTAGAATTCTGCCTCCTTGAATGAGTTCCCACGTACCAAAACCACGTCCAGAATTCGGTTCAGTCTTCATGGTGAGCAACGAACAATGAGGACATAATGTGTAATATACCCATGTGTGGATTTTCCTAAGAGGACACCTAGAACATGCTTGAACGTGAAGACAGCTGCAAAATTGTTGGTTAGCTATGGAATGTCTGCATTCTGCAGCTAGTTCCGGTCAAAATGCATTACAATGACAAAAATCACAAAACTTAGCAAGTTAGCCATGTTAATCATTCTAAAAGTAATTTTAACTAATTTCATTGATCAATTGGGTCTGGGATAACAATGGAAAAAGGAAAATGATGTAAAGTAAGATGAAATAAAGCACAATCTTGGGGCTCAACACTAGCTAAGCCTCTGCAATTAAACGAAATAACAATCATGGCACATCTTCTCGGGGTGGCCACTCTGCTCTAAGCACCCCGGTGAGAGACATATGTTTACCATCGGCTATATCTACTACATCTTTTGACTGGGCAAAGGAGAGGTTATATTTTTGACCTCTCGTCTTTCTGGCCCCAATTACAACAGGATTTGAGGCAAGGCCTCCCATGACTAAGCCAGACCCTCTCCTATCAGCCCGAGGTCTAAGATTATAAGGGAGAGGTTCAGAAACATAAGGCCGAGGGCAAGGGCCTGAAGGGTCAATCAGATCAGAAGAAGAAGGAAGATTAGAGACAGCAGGGACGGATAAAACAACACTATCCAGAGGAGGCAAGGTAAGGCTTAAGGTAGAAATATCACTCAAGAGCTGCCTGGAAGGACCAGGCTCAGTACACACAACAAAAGGAATACAAGAAGAGGACTGAAACAAGGGAGGAGAGGAGGAGGACATACCCGCCTGAGTCACCCCGACGAGTTTAGCTTCTGAAAGGGGAGCCAGGGAGTCTGCCAGATCCTCGATAGGAAGGGAGGAAGGGCCAAGAGCATCCGTCGGGTCCCGAACCACATCCGCCACAGGGGGAGAGGGAAAAACCTGAGCCGAAGGACCAGCCTCGGCTTCCATAGGACCCACTTCCTGAACTGAGACTGAAGCTTTCTTCATCCTGTTCTGCCTTCTCTGTCTGCGTTTATGCTGGTGGCCAAGCGGGCAGTCATGTGCCAAGTGACCAGTCTTATGACACCTATTGCACCGGAAGGGAAGGTGCTCATAATCTAACATCTGCAGAAACTCCATATCCTTATAGTGAAGCGTCATTGCATCCGCAAGACCTTCTCGTGGGTTTAGACTCACCAGAATATGGGCCACACTCTTATCCTTTGTTTGCAAGTAGGATTTATCGGCTTCAAGGAAGGTGCCCAGGGTATTACCAATAGATACAAAGACCGAATCAGTCCAAAATTGCAAAGGAAGGCCAGGAAACTTAACCCATACAGGTGATTCAGCCATTTTCTCCTTCTGAGCATCAAAGAGGGGGGTCCATCTTCTAAATAGCACAGGTCTCTTACCAAAGAACCAATTTCCTTCAAGGACTCTCTCCACTTGGTCTTTTCTGTCAAAGGTAATGTTGAACCAACCTCACGCCAGAATGGTTATATCAACAGGCATACCTGGGGATTCTTTCCACATTGTGTGAGCCCATTCCGCTATGTAGTCTGCCGAATATTTCCAACCCCTTACTCTACCCACAATCATGATCTCAGATAGATCCATAACATCCTCAATGCTAATATCCACTCCTAGCAAACATTTCGGGCGATCTTCCTTGGATTTAATGAATTTAGCTTTCTTCCTCTTCGTTCCCACAGCTTTCTTAACACCCTCCTCCTCTGATACCGACTTGACTTGAGGAAACTCGGCTCTGAAGGTCTCAAGAAGAAATTGCCTCAAAGCATCGATGGATCTTAAGGGCGCAAGACCGTTACTTGAGTTCTGCAGGGCACCGACCCCTGAAACAACTTCACGCCCCGACGCAACACCTTGATTTTCAGAGGCAACATATTTTGGAAGAAGTTCAACTACCTCGCTAGAAGAAACCCTTGACTGAATATCACGACCTGGACCCCCATCCTTTACTGGTTCAGCCATCCCTCCTTCATTTTTCTTTGAAGGCACTTGATCCTCCGCCACCCCTGTAGAAACTATCTTTGTAGGACCATTCTCTCCCCCAGGCAAGAGAAGCCCTCTCGAAATCTCCTGAGAAGGTCTCCCCAACGAGGCAGGACCTGCAAAAAAATCAACCCTAGGCAGAGTAGAGCCCTGCAGGAATTGAAACCCTCTACACCCTATCACGTCTTCTAAACCACCTGTACCAACGAGAGGAGGGAAAGTACCTTGAAGGGCCGAACGCGGCAAGACCGGATCAAATTTAAGGGCTGCCTTGAAAAGCTCTTCAAAATTCTGCGGACGACTGTTGTTAGGGAGGTGTTGATTACCGTAGCTGAAACCACTCTGAGGGGCGATAAAGTTATCACTTGCAGGCCCAAAACCTGGCGAAAATCCTCCCAAAGCTGCTTCAGCAACTAAATCAATTGAGGAGCGATTTGGAAAGTAAATATCAATATTCTTCTCCGAGATTTCCAAACCCCAGCAGGTAAGGAGATCCTCCAGCAACGGCTCTAACTCGACAGAAACACTTTCAAGACCCATTGAGAATGACAACCGACCCTCTTAAGGAAATCTGCAAACGACCGCAAGCCTCGCTTTCCCTCAGAAACCCTAGCCTCCAAACACCATTCAAAGGAGCCTGATCCGCATCCAAGAGTAACCCCCATTCTGAAAAAAAGATTCATTGCAACACGTACGACTGGTAGGAAGCCTCGAAACCGGAGGAAGCGCCACGGATTAGCTCTGGCGACCTCTGTGAAACCCTAGTCCCCTCCATCGTACCTCCCGATTGAGGCATAATTGTGATGAGCTATGATATTTATGTCATTAAATCATTTTAATTACAAAATAAATGTCTCTGACATTACTCTATGACTTGTGTTATTTGACTTTGAATGAATATTTGATAATTCTATTTAAGATTTCTTATGACAATATTGCAATATACATCTTTTTATGATCAAGAATTAAAAATTCCTCAATTTACTTAGTACTAGTTGATCATTGCAATCTAGTATTCAAATATAGGCATATTTTCTCTCGTCTACGAGATAGAAATTATTATTTACTTACTTTAAATTGTGCATGCGTACATATTTCAGAAAATACCAAAATATATGTTTGAATATAATGAAAACCTGAAAATATTTTTGAAGTTTCTATTTTAATCTTTAGTGAAAACTTATTTGTTCGGTTTTCTGAATTCAATTCCAATTATGATTTTAAATCTCATGATATTTCGCGTGTTTTTTTTTCAATGAAAAAAGCAAAAATTTTATTAAGTATATATAAAAAGTTATAGAGTACATGCAGTAAATCATTCGGTAGGATATAGAACCTCCATAGGATCTCACTAAACAATACATAAACAACCATTTCTAGAGGAAGCCACTATCAAAGAGGCATAGAGACAAAAAACCAAAATACCAAGCCTCTCCTAAAAGGAGAAAACATCTCGCCAGGAAGAAACAATCCACATGTTATCCTTAATAACAATTAGGTTGGTTAGGAGTGTCTTTTTTAGTTAGGTTAATTTTTTATGGTCAAATAAAGTCATGAAATTGAATAAATTTCGTGTTTTAATATATATTCTTAAGGGGTTTAAGTGGTTTTTGGTCATGTAACTAACGTCTTATCAAAGGTAAAATTCAAAAATCTAAATGCGTGGTTTAGTTAAGTCACTTCTTGACACTTGGAACTTTTTTCCTGAGTCCGCAACATTTCCTGTGCAAAACAAATTGTTTTCACTATAGACTCACCTGATAGTTTCGTAGCGAATTTTTCATCCCACTAACTAAAATTGCTACGAGCTCGGGTTTTTCTACTAATGGTGAGGGGATCGATATGATGTCATATTTTCAATGGTTAGAGGTCAGTTTTCCATCATGTACATATATGTTATGAGTCAAAATTTTATGTATTACATGCTTGATACTCATCACACCTCCATCATTATGTTTTCCTTCCCACCTTTCATTCCTAATTTATCCTTCATTCATTCGAACATCAACACTTACCTTTCGATCCTAGTGAGCTTCTTGATCCAGTGCCAGCAATTTTAACTTTTATCTCTTGTCTAGTTGTTGTCTTAGGTTAGATTCCACCTCTATCAAATAAGAATCTTGTTTTCTTATATAGTTTTTGCAGGTGTCAAGACTTGAAGCAGAGCAGTGTTTTATTGGAGCGCATGGCTTCACATAAGAAGACAACAAAGGAGGCTCTATAGTCATATACGAACCTATGGACCTAAAACTAGTTATGGAGGATCCAAGTTTTGCACAAGCCTTCGCAACTATTGGTTGTATGAGATTTTGTCAAAACTGTAGGGTCACCATGCACATGTGTCCAAGGATTTTGTTGTCAACTTTTTTGGCACGGCTTCAAAGGTGGGCATCTTAAATTTCATAGTATATCCTGAGACCATTGCACAAGCAACAGAAATTTTAAGGTCGGGAGAAGAATGTTTCAAGGCAACCAAGTTCAAACTTCAGAATTGTGATGAATTTCTGACGCAGGAGCATATAGGATTTTATATGACCTCGGGCATACCTAGGAGCTGCCTCAAGGAAAACTACTCAAAGTTGACGATGGTAATCCAAAATTATTTTACATGTGAAGGTATATTTCACATGATGTACCAATATCATTTTAGGCTCTTACTCCATTTCACATGTAAACAACTCCTTGATCTTCCATTATTCCTATTCAGAAGTTTAGGAAAAATGTTTGACAAAGTACAAGCCAAGCCTGAGAGTAGTCACACATCCATATTTCATCATGGCTTAATCAAGGCTTTGATTATGGAAGAATTAAAGAAATTGAATAGTGATTGGGCTACCTTTCTATTTTTAAGTGGTTATGATGTAGATGTGCTTACTCCAAGGAAGACACCCAGGTCAAAGACAAGCATTCTAAATAAAATAAAGATCCCATAGCTGAAGTAGAGGTTGAACCTGAGGAATAAATGCAACCTATAGTAGAGCCCATGGAGGTAGAGATTGAATAGTTGCGGGAGTTAGTGGTACCTTAGCAAGCACATAGTAGCAGCAAGCTCAAAACTGATACAAGGGCTCATAAGAGAATCACCAGGAGTCAAACAGAGGGAAAGGGTAAACTTGAAGACATTCTGTAGACCATTGATATTGAAGAGACCCCTTTGGTAAAACCTATAGAGATTAAAGGAACAAAAATGAAGAAGAAGGGTCCCTTAGCAAAAAATTTGATTTCTCCAGTGAGGATTTAGGTTTTGTCTGTAAGCCTAGGAAACCTTTCACTAGGTCACAACTCTCAAAGGGATTCAAGTCTGATAAGATGAAAAATAGACAGAAAAGAAGAAGCGGCCCATAATGGAAGAGATCATTGTGTTATCCCTCGCTGAAGCAGAAATCACCAAAACCAAGAAAGGCAAAGAGAAGGTCCAAGAGAAGTTTGAAGTAGATCTCCTTAGAGAACAACCTAAGGAAGCCAGAGATGAAGTTTTAGAAGCCAAATTGGAGTTGGAGGGTTTTAAAAAAGAAAGGAAAGAGCTCACAGAGATCAAGAAAGAAGTCAGCAAGAAAATTGAATTTTATCATGAAGTGGCAAAAAGGTCAAGGATGATGCTCAAAAGAACACTACCATTGCACAAGATGATGAAGCATACCATGAGGAGAAACAGTGGTTGCAGGCAGAGAGGAGAAAGCTACAAAATCAAGTCAAAGAGTGAAAAATTCAAATGGAAATGGTGCAAACAAAATTAAATAAAAAAAGGCTTGAAAATGATAGTTGTGGATGAATCTACTGTGGATGAACCTATTGCCCCTTGAAGAGGGTAAGACATTTTTTGGGCCAATTTTTGTCTTAGGATGCTCCCTCTCATTATTTCACAGAACTTGGGACAAGTTTTTGGAGAAAAGGAGTGGAAAATTTAAATTATCGGAATATCAGGCAAGTTCATAGTGTACTCCAAGCTTAAAGCCGAGTTTTCGCTACGAACTCGTTGAAGATTATTTTAAGGAATAATTTCCAAATTTTGTCATAATAGGAGTGAGTAAAATCATGTATTTAAGTTTTTTTTCCTAATGAAGACCCTCCAATGAGCAGAATAGTCATAATGGTTACCCTCCAATAAATAAATAAATAAATTTAGTCATAATTATAACTAGATTAATTAGGATTAAGTCGATTTTCCTAATAAAATAAATAATTTAATAATTATTATTATTAAAATAAAATAAATAATTATTGATATTTATTAGCATTTAATTTGAATAAATGAATGTTAATATTAATTAACAAGATGGGCTGCGGGGCAGCAAGTCCCTGCCCCCAGCCAGATATGTTGTGTATCCCAACGAACTCTTAATTTTTCTCCTTGCAGATCCTGGAGATGCCTTTCTCGTGCCAACTCCATATTACCGAAAACTATGTACATCGAAAATATTGACACATCATAGGATTAGGCTTCATGGTTTCATTAAACCAAGACCTCTTTATTCCAAATTTAAAAGTAACGAAAGCAGAGGACACATGTCTCTTTATTTACATGCCGGATGGAAGGATCATGCATAAACAGTAGGCCATGTGTACATCTCGGCTCACTAACTCAAATGTCCACTGACTAGCTGCACCGACAGGAGCTAATTGTTGCAATGAAAGGAGCTTCATTCATGTACCGACGTACCAGAGCTTCATAGATGGTTGTGATGCTAATAAAATTGTGGGTAATAGATGAAATTCTTCCTAAAGTTAAGGCAGGGAATACTTCAGCAGCCATTTGGGAGACTTATGACCTGATTTACGTGCATTCTCGGGTTTGTGCAAAGAAAAATGAGAGAATTCAAGGTAGTTTCCAGCATAACCATTGTTATGTTTTCTGAAAATCTGACACTCACAGAATTGAACAAGATGCACTATATTCATGTAGCTTTATCAAAGACCTTACGATTACATCTGCCTATTCCCTTGGTAAGATACTTGCATTTCTTTCTTGAGGAAATGGTCATGTTGAGGTGTTTAAATTTAAATAATTAACCTACATCCAAACAATTATGTTGATATATAACCAGAAAATTAAGTTATTGACTTTCATTAACATGTAGCATTCATCTAGAAAAATAATAAGTAATGGTTTTGGAATAGTTGCTGATCTGATCTAATTCCATGGAGAAGCCAAGCATGCCTTTCTACAGATTTTAAAATCTCATCTCCTTGAATGGGATTTGGTTGAAATAGGGGATTATGGCTTTCCAAATTGAAAATACTTGCCCTGCCCTGCCCTGGTGTAATAAGTAGGAGCAAAATTGCAGACCTATAATTATGAGATGCAGTGGAATTAATAATTTCACTTATAAACTTGTTGTTTTTACATTAGTAATTTAATGGATGAAAAATCACACTTCTGAAAAGTGCACTTTTAGAAATAAAATGGAAATGGATTTGTAGGCCCTATTTTCATTGGAGCAATTTCAATAATCAAAGAAGTGTAATTCAACCCAGCCATCACAATTCCGACCAGAAAACTCACCTAAAAGAACAGAACGGGATTTTTTCTCCTTAATTATTAATTTGGATGACTGTAAAGTTTTATAGTATATGTTAATGTTATTGAAAGAGATATTGGGTGTAGTAGCTAATAGTAAATCTTTGTTTGTTGTTATTTAAAAAGTGGAGCAAGGATGCTATGAGAGAATAATACCTCCTGTGGCTTCGCATTCACCTCGAATGACCGAAATTATGAGGACCTATCTGGATGAGCAACAGCCAAGCTCCTCTTCCACCGCCTTTAACTCCGATGTGCGCTGCCTTCTGGATGGGTGGAGAGGTAAATGCAGCTTTCACCCATATAATGAAGGCGATTGAAAAGTCTGACAAGAATCTGGATTTGAACTGTGAGACAAAGGTAAGTCTATTTATGCTTAATTTTACTCATCTGCAAAATGTTAGCAAATCTCTGTTTGTATTGTGTCCGGGAAGCAAGTTCATCGAGTTTATCAATTACCCAAAAATCTTGTATTACCCAAAAATCCTGTAACTATTCCTCAGGTAGTTACAGTGAACCCACCAGTAACTCAAGTATAACTGGAAGTCTGCTACTAAACGATAGTACTGGAATGCGAGTGCAGGTAATTTACGAGAGATTCACCAGATAGAAGAAGGAAGAAGATGAGCTCCTGATAGCACGTAACCTCTAAGCTCCTGCTGCCCTGATGCTACTGATGGTGGAGAAGCTTCAATGGAAACTTATGCTGGATATTGGTCTATGACTAGAACTGCAACGTGGGGATGATGGTGTTTCAAAGTGATGGAGTTGAGATTTCATGGTCCATTTGTAGAGGCTCTATTATAGAAGGTTGTAGAATCTCTGTTCCCTATGCGAAAGAGACATGCAAATAGCCATGTGTAAACCTGCAATACTGCCATGCAAAGAGGCATCTGTAAACCCTATTCACTCTTGCATATCGCATATCCTTTCCTGGCACAATGCATTCGGGCTAGCATTTTATACTCGAGACTAATGCTAGCATTAGTCTATGGCTCTGAAAACTTAATTGAAAAATTAATTTTATCATAAGTTTTCATACATATTTCCTCATATATGAGGCCAACCGAGGCAATAAGATGGTAAATTGTTTTATTGGACAACAAAGAATATTCCTAAGAATATAAACCAAAAACTTTGGTTATTTGTGTATAGTTCTAATAATAACTCGTTAAAATTAATGTTATGTTGTCATTTTCGATTACTATAGTCCCTGCCCTAGCCACAGGCGGCAGGGACTAATAAACTATTATTTTTATTTTTATTTTTTTATTTATTAACTTCTATTAATTATTATCATTTAGAGCTTTCACTTATTCTAGGAAAATATATTATAATACTCTTCACTAAAGACTATGAGATTATTTTTAAAAATTTAAGTTAATAATAATTATAATTTTTAAAATTCTAAAAAACTTTAAAAATTTTAACATTTAGTTTTTATTACTTAAAATAAAACAAATATAAATATTATTATTAAGTAAATGATCTTATATAAACTATTCAATAAAAAATCATAAATAAAAAATTATTTAGATTTATTAAAATAAAATAAAGTTAAAAGTTTTTATTGAATTAATAAAAAAATTTAAATGCATTAAAACTTTATTAAATTTTATTAAAAATAAAATATAATAAAATTAATAGAATTATTTTTTGAATTGTTGATTAAATTATATTTTATAAACTTTTTAAATTTATTAAAATTTATTAAAATTTATAATAAACTAGTTATTTATTTAATTAATTAATTAAATATTAATTAGATAGCTTTTGTTGGCCTTTTTTCATTGTGTCACTATTAAAACCTTCACCTGGTGTCCTTTCATTCTTCATTCAACATCTTGTCCTGAAGATGGATCCCCATTGGGATTCGAACTTCGACCATTGTTTTATAACAATGTGGATAATAAGGAGATTTCTTCAATAAACGAGAACCACAAAAGCTTGAGAACCATAATGGTTGTAAAAATTGTCAAATGGAAAATGTTACAAACTCTTCGCTACAGACTTGCCTTAAAATACTTTGTTTTTTCAATGAATGGAAATTTTGTTGTTTTTGTAGCATTTAATTTTTCTTGAGAGCACATGAGTCATCAAAAGAATGTCGAAGTGTATCAGTGAAGACACCTGTTGGTAAGGCCACTCAACAAGGAGGTTATTTAGCTGTCAGCTCATCATTTTTGCCACATCATCAAGTACAACAATACATCCTAAAATTTTGAGAAGCGGAGCCTATATTCCAGTATGGATGTTCATCACTTGGTCATGGTCATTGCCACCTCAGGAAAAGTTGTTTTATTCGATAAAAATCATCATGTATGGGTTATTTAAAAGTTGTTAATGAATTTAATGGTGTTAGACTCCTATTAGGTTTCAAACTCCTTGTAAACAAAAATATATCTATATTCTCTCCATGTAATCAATTCCTTTTTAGATAAGATGTCTTCAGAAGTTTCGAGGGTTAGCCAAGTGGAAGACTCCGTGTAAAAGGATTTTAATTCTATAAATAGGGATATTAGAGAGTTAGACCGATGTTATGCCTTATGCTACTATTGTAATATTTTCCATTCAGTAATATACAGTTGCAGAAAGCTTCTTTCAAACCTGAGATACTTCATGTACTCGTATTTGTTTGTATTATCTACCATTTCAATGTCTATTCATCTTACTTTATGTATAATCACTTGGAATTCATAGTTAAATATGCACTTCACTTCATTAATATGGTATCCACTGCACTTCATTAATATGGTCTACACTGCACTTCATTCATATGGTCTGCACTGAACTTCAGTGATATGATCTACACTTCAGAACCATTATATGTCAAGAAACCTGCCCTAAAAACTCTTCAAACTTAGCAGTGAAAAACCTTTCAATAAATCCGCATTGAAGCTCTTCTTAAGAATCCTCACTTGTTTCAGAGATGACCAAAACTCATATCCTCAAATGGGCTGCAGAACAGGTCTATATATACAGATAGAATTACAGTCTTTTAGGTTGACCAGCACTTTGGAATGTTGGCCGACTTATCAATTATTTGAAGGCCGACTTGTAACACATCATAATAGCTTAACTTGCAATGTTGATGTAGAGTTGAATTAAGTCATTGATTCACGTTTTCTCTTACTAGGTCTTGGAGCATTTCTTAGACTAGATGCTTCATATACATATGACACATATTACATTTATATCTAGAAGACAAAAATCTAGATAGACAACAAGAAGTATACTAACCTATAATAAACTCTTACTCATAAAACCCAAGAGGCAAGTACAAAATACATTTTATTATCTTTGTCTTCTACTTTACATAAATTCATAATTATATAGTAAATATGAAGACTGACTAAGTTACACTTTTCAACACTCCCTCTTAACTAGGGAGGTATTCATATAGGTACATGTTCACTTTCAAACTGAAGAATCTCATAATAAGAATCTGATTGGTAATCACATATGTATAGCATAATATCAACCAGCATTGTCCTAGTGCAAGGCCTCAACTAACAACCCCATCTCTCACTGAGACAATGGGCTACAATGATGGCGAGACACATGACTTATAGACACCATAGCCATTGTCTCTCCAAGGTACATACCCCACCCAGGTGTTCCCATAGTATGACCTTCTTGGACTATTCTATTAGGCAACCAGCCCTCAAAGAATATATGTCCTCGACTTATCTTCAATTCCCTATCTCATTCTCAAAGAGTATCGGATGCCAGATGATTGCCCAATCCTCCATTCTGTCTTCCAGGTGAAGACCAGAATGATGTGTCTATTCATTCTCTCCACGTGGCCTTTACTAAGACTTATGGTTGTTAGTCCTAGTCTAGTGCATGACACATGTATTATAGAATCACATATATCACTCCCTCTCAACTTGGGAAGGACATACTTCAAGATTCTTCCAAGTAAGAAACTTACCAACAGGCTCCCTCTCAACCAAGGTCATGCAGAAAAAATCCATCTACTCATGAATAATTCCTCCCCTCGATGTCATGGGTTTCTATATTGAGGAACTTCAAATTTTGGCTTCATAGGGCACAAATCATCCATCACTTTCAGTCACAATTCATGTCCACTATCAGAAAGTGATTCATCATTCTTTCTCATCTGTTCCACCGCTATGCCATGTTGCTTTCCTTAAAATCATCTCCAAGGATCATATATCCTTTTTCATGATTAGCATCCCTCCACAAATTCATCCAGAAGAACATATACATATGAACTTTTAAAACAAAAGTTACCTTGGTGATGATCTTTCTCCATGACATCTACCTGTAGGCATTGACATCCTTTATTCAGATTGACACATCTCCTAATGATATGCTTTGTCAAGGATCTTCTTCTTTCTAAACTTCTGTCAGAGTCTACATATCTTCCCATGAGATCTCCTAGTCACATATTCTTGGCTTTCGGATGATAAATACCTCTTGACATGATTTCATTTCATGATCTCTTCATTTTTTCACATTATTTATTCCCATGAGCTTACAAGTTTTCCAGTTCCTCGTTCATATACAGCTACCTCATATTCCATGAGGATATATTATGTTGATTTCATTTATCTGTGCACCAAGAGATCCTCATTCATAGATCATACATCTAAATATGGAAGTCTATTACCTGCAACGATATGACATGACTTCACACCATCCAGTGTCAGTTTATAAATATATACACACCTCATACCTTTATCATTTAATTCATCCTGTAGCAAATTTACTAGAATGAAGAGCTTCATTCCCTTGACCTGATTTATTCATATGTCATCACATCCCAAAAAAAAATTTCCATGATGACCCTTGATCTTGATGACTACCTTTCATTAGTATTGTTATCAGAGAGGTTTTCCCCGAAGCTGCTTCACCAAGAGCTCCTACCATTCTTTTATCATGATGCTATAATATACATTGCTTCCTATCATACTATTTTAAAACCAACAGAAATAAATTAAAGGAGAAGATGATCTCAATCATTGTTGAGATACCTTGCTTCTTCTTTCTTAGATTTCTTTGCATCAGGTTCTTCTCTTATATCTGAGACATGAGCTTCTTCCTTTTTCCTCTTATCCTTTCTAAATTTAGGAAAATCTTGTTTATAATGCCCAAGATCATTACATCCAAAGCATCTTGCTTTTTCCACATTTTATTCTTATTCTGAGGACCAAATTTACTAAATCTTCCTTTCTTCCTGAACCTGGTGGAAAAGGCTTGATTCTCTACACTTGATCCTACTTTCAATCTTGATTCTTCTATCTTACCTAGACTTTGGAATGGTGTGGTTTCTTCTCTACCATCTATGCTGGAAGTGGAACCTCTCCATTCTTTCGGAAAGACATTTTGTACCATAGAGAGTATTTCTCTACTTTACATTACTTCTCCCAACTTCAGTAGTTGTTCTCGTATTGCAAAAATCTCCATTATATATGGAACTATTCCATCCTTCGACATTATCAATTTATGGATTATATAAGAATCCTTTGGGCTCTTGTGTCTCCCTGCATGTATTTGATATATGATAAAATGTCTTCTTTTGGAGGTTGAATTTCAGATCCTTTTATGAAACCCATAACTTCATTTTCAATTAGCTTCAAATCTATCCTTTTCTTCCATGCATTAAAGTTTGATAACCCAACCAATTTTTTTCTCTCTGTACAATGAGCCATTTTGATAGATTTAGATAAAGTCATAGATACTTCCTTGATTAAGTGACTTTCTCCTTTAGTAGCTTCCTTTATGAAGAAGTTAGGAGCTTCTTCTTAGATAGAAAAAATCAATCTAGGTGACCTTGGATTCTTGATGGTAAAGGATGTCTTCAAAAGATGATGTCTTCTTCTCCCACTGGCTTGAATGTAAATCTTTGATGGCAAAGATTATTTTCTTGGAAATATGACCCTTTGGATGAGATGAAGATCTTAAGAGTCTTCCTTGCAAATTGATTTGACTCTTCACCCAAACTTTGATTTTTTCTTCCCAGAGTGTCTCTTTTTCAAGCAGCCCTTGAGTTCAGCACCTTAGCTCTAATTCCATGTTGAGAATTTGGAGGGCTAGTGATTAATTCAAAATTGTCTTCTTGATAATTACATGAGAGCTTGCTTGAGTTACTTATGTCTTTCCTTTGTTATCTTATTAAATCTTTCATAAATTCAATTAGCAAAAGACACGAGACACAAAAATTAGGCTCCTAGAGCCAGGGAAAAAACCTCTCCCTCTTGGAGAGGAAAACCCATGAGAAATTATTTTTATAGATTTCAAATGACAAGTACCATGACCCAGAATTAGACCCTTGACCTATTTATGCATCCAAGACCTTGTCCTTACTTATTTGACATCCTTCAATGTTGATCCTTCTTCTCTTCACCAAGTTGCATTGTTCTGCACCAGTACTTCCTTTAGTTGAATCTTCAGTTGCTTGAGATATATATATAGTTTGTAGATAGGAAAGTAAATCTCAGATCTACTTTCCTTCTTTATTTCAATTTCTGACTGCTTCTTCTTTGTAGACCATTTTCCAACAACTTTACTTTATATTAGCCTACAAACTATGCTTCACTTTAAATATACACTTCAGGAGATATCATGCTCATGCTCATGCACTTGACAGATCCACACTTATGCTTAAGTATGCTTCAGCGCCTTGTAACACTTATATGAGACACTGATATATATATATATGGACGAGATCTAAAACCCTTCAAAACATCTGCACTGCACTTCAGGAATATGGTCCGCACTGCACTTCAGTAATATGGTTCCCATTGAACTTTAGTGATATGATCCGCACTTCAACACCGTTATATTTCAATCAACTAGTCCTAAACACTCTTCAAACTTAGCACGGAAAAAACTTTCAATAAATCCGCACTGAAGCTCTTTTTAAGAATCCACACTTGTTCAAAGATGATCGAAACTCATATCCTCAAATGGGTCGCAGAACAGGTATATATATAGAGACAGAATTATTGTCTTTTAGGCCAACCAGCACTTTCGCATGTAGGCCGACTTATCAGTTTTTTGAAGGCCAAATTGTAACACATCATAATATCTTAACTTTCAACGTTGATGTAGAGTTGAATTAAGCCATTGATTCATGTTTTCTCTTACTAGTTCTTGGAGCATTTCTTATACTAGATGCTTCATATACATATGAAACATATTACATTTATATATAGAATACAAAAACCTAGATATATAGCAAGAATAAGTCTATTAACCTATAATAAACTCTTGCTCATGAAACCCATGAGGCAAGTACAAAATACATTTTATTATCTTTGTCTTCTACTTTACATAAATTCATAATTATATAGTCAATATGAAGACCGACCTAGTTACACTTTTCAACAATAGAGAGGCCACCAGTTTCACATACATTTACAAAAATACATATAATCATTCGAGAGAATCTCTAAAATAAATTGTGGAGAGACCATAGTCCAAAGTGCATCAAAAAACAGGTAGTACAAAAACCCCAGAACCAAGACAAAAGATGGAATTATATAGCAAAAGGTCTAGTGTCTGACACACATTCTCTGCCACCTTCAGTATCCAGTATGCGCCATCAATCCAGATCCTATTGTAGGCCCTCCTTAGAAAGGAGGTCGATTGTATTGTTTTGTTCCTTGCAGATATGGCACACATATATAAAATAAAATGACATCTTTAAAAGCTGAATTTCTTCAATGATAGGGATCAAAATAAAATCCAGACATCTCTGAGTATTGTTGAACCAATTTATAACATTCTTGGAGTCCCCAAAAATTTGAACTTTGAAAATTTCCCAAGTCTATGAGCCAGCAGAGGAGCATTTTTTAAGAGACTAGTTCAGCAAAGTTGTTTGTGCCAGGGCCTATGCCCACAGAGGCTTTTAAAGTTTTGTTTTCATCTATATGGATCACCAAGCTAGTGCCACATTGGTTTTGATCATCTGAAGCACCATCAAAATATTCCCAAGGATATCCCTATTTATCTGTTCGTTGATGATTGTTATGACAGTCCTAGAGATGTCTTTTTTGGGAAGAAGATCCAGGATGGAGACACATTCAGTCACAATGGAGATTGGGGAAGGGACCAAGTCCTTGAATATACCTCTATTCCTTGAGAGCCAAAGGCCCCAAGTGATGATTAAAGGAATATTCTTTCTGTTGATATCTAGAACGTCATTCCACAGGGAGAGCCAAGCGGAATCAACACAAGGTCCATGCCAAGTAGTCTAGATGCCTAAGAGGGAGAGGGTGGCCTCCCAAAATTTTAAGAAAAAACAACATGAAAGGAAAATATGGTTGATGGACTCCTCTGAATCCTTTTACAAGATAAATCATCCAAGCCCCTTTTTATTCATTTTTATTAAGTTATCCCATGTAGTAGCTATGTTCTTTAGCATGCACCAAAAATAAATTCTAGCTTTTGATGGGTTATTCAACTTCCATAATAAATTATTTCACCATGCCTACTAATGTTTTTCCCTTTGATTCATCGAGAAATTGTAGAAAAATTTAGGATCATATTTTTCAATCGGTGCACATACCCAGCGAAGATAGTCTGGCCCTTCATAAACCTTACATTGGATCTTCTCAGCTCTTGAGTATAATTCCTCCATTCTATACCTCATTGAGGCTCTAGATGCATATCATCTTCCAATATCCAGCCCTGATTCCAAAGAGAAGTTGTCTATGGTTTTGCAATCTGTGACAAGTAGTAATACTCCATTCAATGAAGGTGGTCAGAAAGCCCCCCAGAGAGGGAGAAGTGTTGATTGCAACCCACCCATGGGTCACTGCCTAAGAAAATATTCTCCCCATTTCCAACTTTCCAAGTCAGGTCATCTTCAACCAATTTAAAGGAGAGAATGGTGGCTTTCCATATCACAGACACATTTGAGATCTCTTTCCTAGGGTTTTGGATCCATTCCTCCAAAGGATTAGGGTCAATATATTTACATTTAACCACTGCAATCCATATGTTATCCTCACAAACGATCATCCAACCAAATTTTGCTAAAGACATGGCAAAATATTGAAGCTCCTTGATCCCCCAACCACCCCTCTCCTTTCGCGAAGAAATTTTGTCCCATGCTACCCATGGAATCACATGCTCCTCCTTAGATCTAACCTAGAGGAAACGACTACAAATTTTCCTAACTTTGGGACCCAGGTGAGTGAAATCCAGTAGACGGGGATGGCCACAAGCACCGATTTAATGATAACCAATCTATTATCCCTAGACATCCATTTGTAGCTCCATAAACTTATTTGTTTCTCAATATTTTCCAACATCTAGTTCCAATCCAGCTTTTTATAGGAATCAGGTTTTAAGAAGAAACCTAAATATTTTAGGTTGTCCCCCATAGGAATCACTTTGAATGGAAGGGAGATCAAAATTGTTTTAAGATCTCCATCTGAGATACCATCATAAGAAATGGAGGATTTTTGTGCATTTATATTCATTCATGTAGCCTTGAGAAATAGATACAAGGCACATTCCATTTGGTGAACCTCATCCTTAATACCATTGTTGAACAAAAGAATTCCATCCACAAAAAGTAAGTGAGATATAAAAATATTTGTAGCTATTTCAATACCTTTTAGGTCACCATTTCTCGTAGTCGAGTGGAGTATCTAGCTAAGCCCTTCTGCTGCTAATAATAATAAGGGAGGTGATAGAGGGAATCCTTGTCTGATACCTCTTTGACTGTGAAAAAAAAGAAGCAGCCCCATTTATGAGAAATGTTAGCTCAGATATGTCAGTGATCAAAAATAACTCTTTCATTTGTTTTCCATAGTGTCATAGGTCAATTTTTTTTACTTTTTCAGACAATTTCTTAGAAAATAATTTTGATCACTGAAAAGGTCTAGGTCAAGTATGTTGCTCCTTTATTTCATTTATCACCATCGTTATTATCAAGGTCACCATCTCCATCATCATCACTAAAAAGGTCTATGGTTATGTCACTCGACCTCATATAGGTCCACTATCTAGGCACGTCTTTGCCTTTGAAAAAATTTCAAATTTTCACTTAAAACAAGGTAGCAACCTCCATTCCACTTATAAAACCTTAAATAAGGAGCTAGCATGTTTAGGAGATAAAATAAATAAAGACCACCTATCTTGTTTCATATGGCTCAAGTGTTTAATAAAGCTAAAGAAACTCATTTTTGTCCCATTGTCTCATGAAAAGAGAAATTATGTCTTGCTGCCTCATTAAAGGACCAAAAAAGTCATTTCAAGTGTCAAAGCTTCAAAAGGGGTCATTTTTGACTTATCATCTCAATAAAAGACAAAGGGGTCATTTCTAGTTTTCAAAGTCAAGTTATCTTATTTTGAAAAGGTCATATCCAAATGTGAAAAGTTCAAAGGTTCAAAAATCAATCTTACTATCTCATACAAAGAAGGCAAATTGTGTTTTACTGTCTCATAAAAGGTCAACTGTGTCTAGTTGTCTCATTAAAAATTCCATACATTCATTTCAAGTGTCAAAGATTTTAAAGAAGTTCATTCTATCCTCTATCTCATTTGAAGGATAAAAAAGTAATTTCCAAATCAAAAAGGTTCAAGAAGTCATTTTAAGTGACAAAAGGTAAAGGGTCACCTCAAGCTTATAAAAGGAAAAAATCAAACTTCATTTCACTCATTGTTACCCTTTTATGAGTAGAACAGTATCTCTCTACTTCACTTGCCCTCCATGGTGGTCTAAGATCCAAATTCCAAGGCTCAAATTCCATTAAAAATCCTTTTTCCATCCTTCAAATAGGTGTTTTTATGCTTTTGAAACCTCTTGTTACGCTTTTGGGCAGAGGTGTTACGTTTCTGCGCACTCCTGTTACGCTTTTGGAAGTGCTTCGCAACGGTTGTTACGCTTTTGGAGCGTTGCGCAAGTGCTGCACAACATTGTTGTTATGCTTTTACCCACATTGTTACGCTTCTGCTTCCACGTTGTTACGCTCTGATAGGTAGGTATTACGCTTCTGTAGTAGAATCAGTTTGCAGTTTTTAGCTTCAGAAACCTCCAAATCATTTCACACTTACCACCAGTACCTTGTAACATCTTCATTAAAGGTAATTATCTATTCTCATGCTAGTTTATGTCTGAATTTTCAAGGTTTGAAATATTTCATGCTCACTTATGTTTTCTCCATATTGTCACTTATCCATGTATTAAAAAAAAAAATTGACAAACCCTAACCTAACCCATTGACCTAAACCCTAACCCACACATTTCATACACATTATCCCCACACTCCTATCATCTACACCACTCCCAACATGTTAAAAACAATCAAACCCTAGAAACTAGCTTTTCCACAGTGAAAAACCTTGATAATATCTTGTGTTTGCTAGACTTTTCCACCCTACAATCATCCATTTGTCCTCATTCACCTTTCAATGTGGAGCTACGATACTACTCTATCCACTGAATTTTTCTTAAAACCTTTTTTTTGGCTCTATGACCCTCATTTCATCTTATCAACTTACCCTACCACTACACTGGTTATTCTCACAGTAAAATTTGGGAATTTCCTGTCTTTTAAGAATTTTAACACTGTCCTCACACTAATTTTCCCTCATTCCACCTACAAATTGAAGGTAACACACAACACAACCTATGAAAAAAATTTCTGTATTTTTTTTCAGCTTCAAGACCCTTCATTTCATCCTCTAAACTCAAACTTTCCTAAATTCTTTTTTTCCAGATTTCTATTCATTCACTCATTTCATTAACACCCTAGGGTTTTCATAATTCCATTGAAAAACACAATGGAAATTGACAAGAATAGATTCAAGGGAGGGTGCCACCTTAGGCTTGAACCCTTCACAATGCATGAAATTAATGCTTCGCCATTGGCCAGAAGATGCTTTGAGAGAGATCAGTGTTTGAGATTTTGTGAAAGGCTCATGGAAGAGGGGTATTAACTTCAATTGAATAGCCTATTTGCAACAAGCTATAGCATGGGAAAGGTCACTATTCCAGATATGGAGATAAGCCTATCATCAAACCTAATTTCTTCAGCTACAGGTATCCCTTCTCATGGAGATTTGTGGTTCAAAAGTATTGAGTTAGATATTGAAAACTACAAACAATTTCTCAAGCCTCATTTTAGAGAGGAGCCAGACTACATTTTTCCTTTAAAACACCTCAAAAACAAGTATTCTCCTTTGATTATGTTTATAATGAATTACTTCACTTGTGAAGGAAGATTTTCCAGGTTGTATGGGTATCATTTCAGGATTTTTATGCATTTTACCTATGTCAAAACACTTGATTTTCCATACTATTTGTACAAAAGCTTGATTAAGATGACTAAGAAGGTTTAGAGTAGAAGAGAAGGTCATCACGCTAGTATTTTTCATCATGGCCTAATCAAGCTTATTGTGATACATCACTTTTCCTCCATCAACATGACTTGGGAAAATTTCTTGGAGATATTGTGAGTAGTGCCTACCATCAGCCCTTCTATATTTCCTGGTACATCATTAGCACAACAAATGGAGGTTAGCTCTTCTAGAATTCCTAATCAGCCTTCGGAGGCTCCTAGGGTTGTTGAATTTACTCACACATATGAGAAGAGGAAGAGACAAGTGTTTTCGCCTAAGTCTGCTAGAAGTGTGCTTACACTTGACACCATTGTTGGACAATGTGAGGTAGAGGAGCAGCCTCTTTTCCATCAGCATAGTGAATCAACGCCATTGGAGGTTGAGGTAGAAATGCAAGTGGAGGTTAGATCAGCTTAAGAGATCATCAGAGAGAAAGATAAAGAAATAGCATAATTGAAATAGGTCTTCTCCATTGCCAAATCTCAAATTACTTTCCTTCAACAAGAAAATTTTCAATTGAAAGTGAATCAGCTCCTACAAAGAAAGCCCAAGTTAGACATAGAGGAAAACAAAGGTAAAGGCAAGGATATTTTTTTTTTTTTGGACCAAATGCAAGACATGGAGGCTGAAACACAAACAAGAAGACAAAAAACAAGAGGCCTCAAAAGGGCATTGGAGTGAGAAAGACAGTCAACTCATCCATCTGAAGGGTTGACCTTTGATGAGCTTATTTCCATGGAGATTAATGAAGACAGAGAGCTTTGGTTATCAAGAGTAAATGAGCATTTGTAGAATCTCTTAAAGAAGGCTAAGAGGGACAATTAAATGCAAAGACACATGGCAAACCACTATCGCACGAGGAACACCATTTCTCAGATAAGGCTGAAACAAGTGAAGAAAAGGCTTAAAGAGGCACAAATGAAGCTTAAAGAGAAAGATAGCTTGGACTTATTGGCTGAAGCTTATTTATTTATTTATCCCATCTCTCACAGGTGCCATAGAACTAAGTTTGAGAAGTTTTGATTAATTTTGGTATTTTATTTGATTTTTGCAAAATTCTAGAAATTCCTCAGATAGCATAATTGAAATAGGTCTTCTCCATTGCCAAATCTCAAATTACTTTCCTTCAACAAGAAAATTTTCAATTGAAAGTGAATCAGCTCCTACAAAGAAAGCCCAAGTTAGACATAGAGGAAAGCAAAGGTAAAGGCAAGGATATATATATTTTTTTTGACCAAATGCAAGACATGGAGGCTGAAACACAAACAAGAAGACAAAAAACAAGAGGCCTCAAAAGGGCATTGGAGTGAGAAAGACAGTCAACTCATCCATCTGAAGGGTTGACCTTTGATGAGCTTATTTCCATGGAGATTAATGAAGACAGAGAGCTTTGGTTATCAAGAGTAAATGAGCATTTGTAGAATCTCTTAAAGAAGGCTAAGAGGGACAATTAAATGCAAAGACACATGGCAAACCACTATCGCACGAGGAACACCATTTCTCAGATAAGGCTGAAACAAGTGAAGAAAAGGCTTAAAGAGGCACAAATGAAGCTTAAAGAGAAAGATAGCTTGGACTTATTGGCTGAAGCTTATTTATTTATTTATCCCATCTCTCACAAGTGCCATAGAACTAAGTTTGAGAAGTTTTGATTAATTTTGGTATTTTATTTGATTTTTGCAAAATTCTAGAAATTCCTCATTGTAGAAGGGTAACGAACTTTTGTTACTCTTATTTTCGAGGCATCCAAATGATGATTTATTTACATGGATGGATGTATTTTGATTATTACATCACAGATCACGAAGCCCCATGGCATGACAAGCTGTAAATTTGGAGAAAAACTCAAAAACCACTCATTTTTCATTTTTGTGCCACCTTTTTGGAACCTCTGTTACGCTTTTGGAGTAACCTTGGGATTTTTTAAGGAGTAACCTTCCCATGGTCCATTTTTCAAAATTCAAGATGCTCTAGAAACTAGATACACATGGCTAGTTGATCATTTTTTCGGAAATGAATTTTGACTCTTAAAAGTTCCTCCACATCTTTGTTACGCTTTTGCAAATTTTTGTTACCCTTCTGTCAAGAATGTCACAAATCAGCATTGGATTCCTCAGGACACTTTTCAAGCTCATAAATGGTCACAAATTCGAGGCATTGTTGTCCTATGAGTTGGCATCATAATTACTGGGTTGGTTTTTTCTTCGTGTCATGAAGGAATATGCAATTAATGTAAGGGACAAACACTCCTAGTTCATAGCTAAAATTACGGGAATGGTTTCTAACCTCCCTAGAAACTAGTAAATGACTCATTTTTTTTGTATTTATGATCCATTTTGGATGGGATTTCGACATGATGAGGTGTCATAGTCAATATTTTCTATAACTAGACTCTCTTTAGTCTTTTTTTGGTTTGGATAGTCTCATATTGCAGTGGAGCTCTTGTAATTAGCAATTTGGAATGAAATCAAAGATAGATTTGCAGAAATTGTATTGAGATACTTGTGGTATGCTTTGGAGCATATGTTTTTCTTATGTATGTTTATAATTTCATGCTTAATATCATTTCTTATTCTTCATATATGTTTATATTGTAAGTTTATGAGCAGAAATCATGTTTATGCATGCTCTGTTTTAGACAAGGTTTACAATACTATGTTTATTTGCTTATAAACTGAATTAATTCACCTCAGTGCTCATTCAAACTCTCTTCCATTTCATCCTATACTCAATGAATTATTAAAATTTTGTGAAAATACATATCTTTCCTCACATATTCCCTGTAGATTCATCTTGGATTTCATACCTAAAAAACTTATACACAGTCTACTCACTGACTTTTCTATCCAACACTCAAAACATCAAACAAATTCTATTTATTGAGCTTACATACCTAGCCTAAGATCATTAGATACTCAGTCATTCCTTTGACTGTAAAAGTGACAACGAGATATCCCTCTCTAGTCCTGGAAGAGCTAGCTACCTAACCTAAGTTTGGTATGTGATCACCTTTCTCCAATCCTATTGTTAGCCTTAGGAAGTTGGGGAGAGTGATAACATTTTTGGCGTCGTTGTCGAGGAGCGATTGCTAAACATTCACTAGGAATATTTATTTAATCCTCTGAAAGTTAAACTTGTAGGTGACAAGCTCTAGCATTCAAAATAGGCTGAATTTTTTAAATCTGAGCCAAATTCTGAAACTCTTATCTTAAGTTGACTCCTAAAAGACATACCAATCAAATCATACCCAAATCCCTCACCAATTGTGTATGACCCTGAGAGTATTTTTAGAAAGCATAAAACCAAGTCTTGGAAGGTTGGAAGAGTTATTCCTCCACTCGTCAAATCAAATTCTCTGCCTACAATATTTGTTTCAGGAGATTTTTTTTATAGTTCAGAATCTAAAATATCTTTGTTTAGAACTAAGTCTGAAACTTTTCTTTTAGAAACCACCTTTTATCCTTTCAATTTTGAGTCCTTTGCACCATTTTCTGAGTCTTTTCATTCTGAAGTCGATAGTGAAGTTTGGTCTAATTTTCACAAACTCAAAGGCTTGGTGGATAAGTTTCAAAAAACTTCAAAGAAGGCCTATTTCCAATATCAGCAGCAAGCTTTTTCTTCACATGTCATTACATCTTCTCATATTGCTACAGCATCAAACCTTCCTTTCATTCCATCATTACCTCTGCAATTTTTCACTCCATCAGCACCTCCACCACCTCCTCCATTAGTCATGGCCATATTTTCTCCCTTGATCCTACCACTTCAACTACTCCACTACCTCAAAAATATGGTCAGATGCTTCCTCTTTTTTATGGAACATCAAATATTACAGCTTATCAGCACGTTTCCAAAGTGATTGATTTCATATATCTTGAAGAGATCGACAATGACGATTCCAATATGCACATCATTGCACAGAGTTTCTCTCGAGAGCTAAATAAATGGTTCTGATCCCTCAAAGTTGGTTCAATAAGTACTCCATAGCATTTGATTGAATTTATTATGGAAAAATGGGAAGAGAAGAAAAATCCATTGCAGATTTTAGTTGAGTACAACGCCTTGAAAATAAATCCCGATGAATCTGTCCAAGGCTTTACAGCTAGATTCAATAAAATCTATGATTCAATTCCTAAGAATATTAAGCCTCCTCCAGGCCTTTCTTTACTTCATTATCATGATAATTTCGATCCTAACATGGTCTATCATTTGAGGGAAATAAACCCATCAACTCTTGAATAAATGAAGAGAAACGCGATGAGCGTGGAAGTTAATTTGATCATCAAGAAGTCTAAAATCAAGACAGAAAAAAGAGTCACTATCAAAGAGGAAAAATCCACTTCATCAGAGGGAAAATTAGATACATTGATCAATACCATGGAGAAAATTATGGATAAAATGTCCATTGCTTATCGACAAACTAAACCCTCCATTACAAATCCCAATTTCAGGGGTCAAAACTAGAAGCCTCAATACAGGATCAAGCAAAGGGAACGGAGGGGTAAGGATCCACAAATTTAGTGGAAAATTCGCACTCCATTTCAGCAGAATTATACTGAAGGCCCTGATGAATATGATGAAGAAGAAATTTCTGGCAAGAACCATTTATTTGAGGAAAATCAACAGCCTATTTTCCTCACTGAAGAAGATCAATTTTCTGCAGAAATTTGTGCACCGGATGATCAGAACTATGTCTTGTCAAACGATGACATGTTATCAGTGCACGCAGAATATTATCAAAGGGGATATCATAATGCTCTTTGTCAAGTGCAATGACAGCATGGCTTGAGGAATAGGAATGTTCCTATAAACTCCAATCAGAAAAAACAGAATGCTCAAGTAGATGCTCATCACAAAGAAGTTGTTGCCCCAAATCAAAGTAAAGACAAAGGACCTATTGTTTTTATTCATGCTAAAGGAAACGACGCTTCCTCCAAAAGTCTAAGAACGGATAAAGAAGTCCAAGATGGAGGATAGAAGAAAGAGTCCTCACACAAATATTAGCCTAACTGAAATAGTCTAGAAGAAAGGGTCTAACTGAAATAGTTAAGAATGATCAGTACAAAGTTCAAGTAGCTAAGTTGCTTAGAGTTGATCAGATTTCCAACATGTTTAATGTGAGTGATGATTACCCTGAGCTTCTTTTTGGTCCTGTTGTTTATGGCGATCTAGAAGATAGTGAGGTCCCTCTGTTTTATCTAAGCCTCAAAATCCATGATTTTATCCTTCATAACGCCATGCTTGATTCCGGAGCCTCTCAAAACCTCATGCTCAAGGCCATTATGGACAGATTAGGACTAGATATCACAATACCTTATCACGATCTTTATTCATTTGATTCATGGAGAGTGAAATGTCTTAGCATCATCAAGGACCTAGTGGTATCATTAGATAAAATCCGAGCAAATAATGTCCTCATGGATGTTATTGTGGTTGATATCCCTCCCAGATATGGAATATTGATTTCACGGTCACAGGGAGCGAAGCTAAGAGGTACCTTACATCTTGACTTTTCATATGCCACCATTCCTGTCTTTAGACAACTTAGGAAACTATACGAGGAAAGTAAGATGAAGTACATGATAAGCAGCCGAGAAAAGTCAAATATCCATCCTATACATGTTGTTCATACAGATTTAGAATCCTTTATCTTGTTCAATGATGAATTTTCAACATCTTCTGAAGGTTTCATTGAATAAAAAGCAAAAAATTCTATATTTTCAAATTATGTTTTAGAATTGGCAAATGCAAAAATTTGTGAAAAAGTGCCAAGTGGTTTGGAACCAAGAACATCACCTCAAAAAAGTGATGAAACAGTGAAAGAAACAGAATTTTTTGGTACAGAAGAAGTCTCTCAAACAACAAGTAAAGTTCATCCATCCTATTTGCAGTTTCTGAATGAGGAAAGTAGTTTGTGGACTATGGACTTCGATGGAGCTTTGGGCAAAGAAGGGGCGGTATTGGAGTGTGGATTCACACCCCTATAAATCAGGCATTAAACATTCCTCCCAATGTTAAAATGTCCTCCTACAAGTTGGCTTTCGAATGTTCAAACAATGACGCTGAGTATGAGGCTTTGATAGATGGTCTGAAAATTCTCAAGAAGCTAGGTGCCTAGAATATTTATGTATATGGCGACTCCGAGTTAGTAATAAATAAAGTCAAAGGGGAATACCAGGCAAAGCATATAATGACACGAGCTTATCTAAATGTATTACTAGACATCCTTAATACATTCACCAAGTATACTTTATCATTGATCCCAAGCGGCAACAATGTTATTGTTGATTCTCTTGCCACTTCAGCCAGCATGTTCAAAATTCCATTGTATCCTAATAAAAAGTATGAGATAAATGTCAAACACCAGCATGCTATTCTAGACAATGTTCATTATTGGCAGGTCTTTCAAGATGATAAACAGATCAGAAAATTCATTCAGAGAGGAGGAATTTATGAATTCTCAAATGGACAACCAATGTTATGAAGATGACCAAGAAATCCATGCAGCAAAGATGTAAGTGCTTCAGCTAAGATATAATTCCATTCCAAGAGGTTTGGTAACTTTGGAAGATATTTTTTATCAATATGATGTTTCCCACAAACCGACCATGTTACCGACAAAAGTGCGAGTGGCAGATATCAATCTTGGCACCCAGGAATAAGCCAAAGATAGTAAAAATTTTAAAGTCTTTGAGTGCAGAAATGAAAGGTAAATATGTAGTGCTTATGTCTTAGTTTTTTTATGTATTTTCTTGGGAATATTCTGATTTGAAAGTCTATGATAAGAGAATAATTCAGCATACCATTCCCTTGAAGCCAGATCAGAAACCTTTCCGCTAAAAGTTAAGAAGAAATAATCCCAAGCTGTTGCCCTCTATTCAAAAAGCGGTAAATAGATTATTTACTGTTGGTATCATAGTGCCTCTTTGCTTTTAAAATTTGATGTATAATCTAGTGCCAGTAAGGAAGAAGACAGGAGAGATTCACTTTTGCATTGATTTCAAAAATCCGAATAAAGTTCCGTTAAAGGAAAATTACCTACTACCAAAGATGGACCATATTATACAAAGGGTATTTGGATCTTCTAGACTTTCATTATTGGATGGATACTCCAGGTACAATCAGATTTTATTCCATCCAGATGATAAAGAAAAGACAACCTTCACAACACCTTGGGGCACCTTCAAGTATGCCAAAATGCCTTTCAGATTGAAGAATGCAGGGGCTACTTTTCAGCGAGCAATGGATATTGCTTTCTCCAATGAAAATAATGTATTTTTGGTCATTTATCTTGATGATAAAAAAAATTTCCCAAGACAAATGAGCGACATTTGAAAATATTTTTTCAGAGATGTAGAAATTTTGGCATATCATTGAACCCAAAGAAGAGTCTTTTCGCTATGGAGGAAGGTAAATTGTTGGGTCATATCATATCAAAAGATGGAATTAGGATAGATCCTTCAAGGATTAAAGCAATCTGGACCTTGGACTATCCTAGGAGAAGAAAGGAAATTCATTCATTCAATGGAAAAATCAATTTTTTGAGAAGATATGTTCCCAATATTGTTGAACACTTAAGGAAAATTACTAACATGTTAAAGAAATATAGTAAATTAAAATGGTTTGAAGAGGCGAATAAATCATTCAATCAATTTAAATTGGCTTTATCTCATGATCTTATTCTTATTAGTCCCGATTATACACTTTATATTATCATTTTTTCATTTTCCTCGGAGCATACTCTTGTTGATTTCCTCATGAAAAAGAAAAATCAGAATACGGAGCAGCCCATTGCCTTCTTCGGTAGAAACATAAGATATTATGCCTTGAAGTAAAACATCATTGAGAAATATGCCTTGGCGTTAGTTAAAGCATTGAAGTACTTCTGGGTCTACATTCTCCACTCTCATGTCATTGCATATGTTCCAAACGTTGTTGTCAAAGATGTGCTTACACAGAATGATCCTGAAGGGTGGCGAAGTAAATGGATCGATGCTATGTTAGAATATGACTTTGAGATCAAGCCCACAAAATTGATCAAAGGACAAGGCCTAGCGAAGATTATGGCAGATTCAAATCTCCATGCTTTCGACATCATTTTATTGCTACATTATCTGAAGAACAAGAGGCTGAAACATTACGTGAGATATCTGAAATTTTCTCTTTATCACCTTGGTATGTTGATATAGTTCATGTTTTGAAACACTCGAATCCTCCTCCTGGATTTCCAAGTAGTAAGGCTAGATATTTTAAGTTAAGAGCTCTTAAGTACAGTATTCTTAATGTTGTCTTGTATTAGAAAGGTTCGGGTGGAGTGTTGTTGAATTGTTTGGTTGAAGGAGAAGTTGAAAAGTGATGACAGATTTTCATAAAGGTGATTGTGGAGGTCATCTTTAATGGAAGAATACAGCTAACAAGATCTTGAGGGTAGGCTTTTAGTGGCCAATTTTATTTTCTGATGTTTATAAAATAGTCATGAGTTGTCGTGAATGTCAAATCTTTCAGGGAAAGAGGAAGCTCTTACCGTTTTCCTTTAAAAAAATTAAAATTCAAGTGCCATTCCAGCAATGGGGACTTGATTTCATTAGCGAGATCCAACCTCCATCATTAGCTCAGCATAAATGTGTTGATTAGTGGTTGTCATTGATGTCAACCCAAGGAGCACCAGGGGCTACCCAGATCTTGCATGGGAATTTTGACCTATCGAATTACTATATTCTGGGTCAAGAATATTTTTTATGGTTTCTACTTGTCGAGATGTTTCCGTTGATATATGGCACGCCATGTAATTCTTAACGGTTTGGGAGATATTCATGTTTGAAGTTTGTAAACCAAGTTATTTGGCTAAAACACCATGGGGTTGTGGCATGGGGTCATTGAAAATTCAATAATTAATCATTTTTAAGCTCCTAAAATCCCTCCCACATTCACTTGTTGAATACCCTCTCAACCTAAGAATTTATATAAATTGTGACCCTCATATCCTCATGCAAGGTTTTCGCTACTTGAAGCAGGTGATCGTGGAATTTGCGCTATAAAATTTTATCTACGAAGTTTCAGAAGCGAATCAAAAATCCTGAGGAAGGTCCTATAAAAACTTTAGATCAAGGTGCGCATTATTTTCGGAGATATGATCTGTGGAAGTCAGTGTTTTTGTAGGCTCCTAAACTTCATCTCAAAGAAGTGACCTTGGGAAAATCGTCATAACTCTCTCTCTGAGTATCGTATTTGAATTCCGTAAAAAGTGGTGGATAACACACGGACTTTAGTTTTCTCTGTATCAATTTCAGAGCTGAATAAATAAACAGTGATACGTGGCACACCATACAAGTTTGCTCTATTGAACCAGTCCATAATTAGGGCATTGTGAGAGATTGGGCATAACTCTCTCTTGAAGAATCCAAATTGGGTCAGACCAGTGGCATTGTAAATAAGACTCAAAGGACTAATACAGGACCAAAAATAACATATTGGGGATCTGAAATAATAGAGATACACCAGATTCAATATCAAGCTCCAAGAAGGCAAGAAAAAGCTAGATCACGTGTTGTCAAGGGCTGCAAAGGACTAGACTTTATAGGCTAGAAAAGCAAAGCAAGGTGTAGTAGAGAGTGGCATGACAAGAGCAGCAATCAAGGTGTAGAATAGCAGCAAGAATTTCACCACATGAAGTCTTCAAGTGGGCAGCACTACATACAGTCATTATAAAGGTATCATTGTACCAAGTCATTGTAAATGCATCATTGTAAAAATTGTACAAGTGTCTATCTACCAAGAGTTGAAGAGGCAATGTCGAGAGGTCTAGGATCATCACTAAGTGGTTGTGTCATATTTGGGGTTATGGTCTAGTGTGTCTTCTTCTTCTACTTCATTTTATATCATTGTAAAGTGGACCATTTTCCCTGGTACGAGAGTCCATTCTTCTTTTATTCTTCTATAGGGTGGTAGAGTGGTGCTAGGTTGGTGCATGAAGTCACCAACAGGTTCAAGCCTGTGAAAATTTCAGGGTGGTAGGGTGGTGCTAGGGTGAGTTGTAGCTCATTGGGTTTTGGGGCAACCATTCAGTTGACTACTGAAGAATCTCAGGCATTGGAGTGTCCATCCAGTGGGAGCTGAAGAAGAATGTTTTTCTAGATTCTAGGAAGTTGGAGCTTTATTTTCAATTGGAGTTGAATATTAAAGAATTATTAGAAAATTATTCAAGTGGTTTTTGTCCCGGAGAGGGTTTCCACCTTAAAAACTATGTGCAATTGTGTTTCTTTTGTTTAGTGCTATCATTGTACACACAATGATAATAATTGAAGATTAACTAATGATTTGAAAGATTAATAATAATATTAATTGAAAGGAATACTGATTCGGCCCCCCTCTCAATATTTCCAACAAAATGGATACTCACTGCCACAAATTATTTCACCAAATGGATTGAATCCATCCCCACGAGGCAAGCTACTGACACTGTTATCATTCAGTTTCTTGTGTACAATATTCTTTCTCATTTTGGTTTTCCACACAATATCATTACTAACAATGAAGTTGCCTTTAAGTCCAAGAAAATGATTGAATTTTGTGAAAAGTATCACATTAGTCTTGGTCATTCAACAAAATACTATCCTTAGGAAAACGGGCTTGTTGAATCATCGAATAAATATTTGGTGAACATAATCAAGAAGAATTTTCAAGAAAACAAGAGGAAATGGAATAAAAATCTCACCAATGCTCTATGGGTGGATAGAGTCACCACAAATATATCAGTCAGTATGTCACCTTTCCAGCTCATGTATGGTGTTGACACGGTGTTCCCTACTTCTCTAGTGGTATCAGTGATGAAAATTCTTAAATAAATTTACAGTGAACCAAATGAAATTCAGCGAAGAATCAGCCAAATGATCCATCTACAACAATCAAGAGATGAAGTCTTCATTCATACTTCAAAGCTTCATGATAAAATCAAAAAGATTTATGATATAAATACCAAAGCCGATGATTTCAAGCTTCGAGATGTTTTTTCTTTTTTGGGATGCCTGGAATGAAGACAAGAGTAAGCATGGAAAGTTTGACAATCTATGCAAAGGAACTTACAAGGTCATTACATTTAGAGGTAATAAAGAATTTCTACTAAAGGATACTAAAGGGCAAGAAGTGTTGGGAGGACCAATCAATGGTAGGTTCCTCAAATGCTATCTTACTTAATCTTTGAAGATGAAGTTCACTATCACTATACATATCATTTTAATTTTATGTCCACGCAATACGGAAGTTGTTGCAAAAGTTTGAAGCCCGAGGAAAAGGCCATGAGACTTCTACATTCATCTCATGTTGTCTTTCAAAAAAGTTCAGACTTTCAGTTAATTGTTAAGTCAGAGTCAAGTCATCTTTTTCTAGTCAAAGTCATTTCCAGATTCAGTTCATCATTTCTGATTTGTCAAATTTTTTCAATGTCCCATTCTGACTCTGTTGTAGAGGTAAATCCCATCTGCGGACAGAGGCTATCCTTACTAGCCCAGATCAGGTCTATCAACAATCGTATCACGCTAAGGTGCAAGTTCCTAATTGCAATAGACCAAATTGCGACGAGGCCTACCTCAAGTCCAACGTTGTTGTTTGTAGAGAAGATGGCGCTCCCATTTCCTTGCTCCAGCAGATTACAATCCTCTCGCTTGCCGCGATCGAACACCTGCACACACAAGAAACACGACAAACACAAGCGTAAAACCTGATATATGCAATTATGTATCAGTCAGAGAAGACACAACTCATGATCATAATGAACGATACGAGTGGAACCATAACCAATAGTCGCTTATCATTAATTCATACAAAGGAAAATACAACCTGGCTCTGACGCTGAACCTTCCTTTGGTGGGTTTTCAGTGGAATACGTCTCGGTAGAGCTTGTCGGGAATGGGGACAAGCCTCTCTCTTCGATCGTCAATCTCTTTGCTATTGATTTGGCACTATGAGGACTATTAAGGCTCTTGGAGACTAGCTTGCAAAGGGAAATGACAAGCTTATATAGATGTTGGAAGGGGAGTTAGGATCCCTACAATCATGGGATTGGCCCTATCCTCAAGGAAGCTTCCATGAGAGGTGGAAAACTACTTCCTCTACAAGGAGAACCGGAGCCAAACGTCCCAACTCGATTTAGAGTCCAGTTCAGGAGTTGGTTGGAGTCAATCTTCCGCCATTTATTTTTAAAAAACATTCTTTATTAAGCCTGGCGCGAGTGCGACTCTGAGACAGAGCGCCAGTTGGCACGCCCTCTTTGGAGGATTCCCCCCATTGGCGCGGGTATAACACTGACGAGTCGCGCCAAGGATAAAAAGGTTATTTTTAGGGTTTTTCACAAGGAGTTGTCTTCAGGGGAATGAAATTCAATGTTTAGGGGAATGCCATGAAAGTGTTTTCATATCATGTCACTGCTCACAGGTCATGGAATAAGCCCTCCAATGTGTGGGACAGGGAATTGCAGGGACGGTGACAAATTGCTATGTAACAGATGCCCCCTAAAGCATGAGGCCCGAAAGAGAGAGGGGTGAAATGCTTTACGAGAATGTGTCCAACTGAAAACACTGCCGTCGGAAAACCTGTGTAGAGAAGTACAACTGATAACTCAAATACATGATATATATGTGGTATGGGTGCAACCATCCATAGAAGAGTACACAATAATCCAGATCCAAGGTATGGATGCAGCCATCCAGTGAGGATCGAAAAATAGACTCAGGCATGGTCGCAGCCATCCAATGAATGAGTCATGTAACTAATCATAATAATCCACAAAATCGCAGCCTGGATCCCAACAGACAAAATCCAGGGTCTTTCGCTCCATCTCGACCCGAACATAGTACAAGTTCAAGCATGCGAATAAGTGAGTTGAAGTCGAACATGCAAGAACATCCCTTGATTACCAGCCAATGATGAAAGCTATTAACAGACGCGAGAGGTACCACCAATAATGACAATGCCCCTCAAGGTACTATAGGTACAGTTTACGGCATGTGAATCAGTGATCTAGCGTCGAACACCCGTAGAATCACTCGATCGGAGGCCAATGATGAAAACCTCACGTCGAACGTGAAGAACCTGCCATTGAGGCATGCAGGCTCCAAGGTACCAGAAAGGAGTCTCTAGATTAGCTTCCTGGATAATGAGCTGAAGTCGATAGGAAGTGACCTCGATCGAAGGTGGGCCATAGTGTTTCCCACATCATCGATACGAGACAGAGGAACATAATGTCTTTGTGAATCAAGATCAGACGAGAATCATAGGAAGGTTGAAACTTGCAGAGGTCAACTTCTCTTGAACATATCGGCGGCACAACAGTGGATTTGGCAGTATTTGACATCAACAGATCAGGGGTCATGATGACAAGACAAAGAGCAGATGAGAGGTCAAAATGGATCACCCAAACCCATGGAGGCAAGTGAAAAACGAGATGAGATGTCCCCAACCCGACATGAATGCAGACAAGTGCCATGTTCAAGAGCGACATACTGCTGACACAACAACGATTTGGTTACATTTTCCCCCACCATTTCTGGCGAGTACCTCTTTATTTTTACACAAGCTTGAAGAGGATACCATATTCTTGTCATATAAACCTGTCCTTCGGACGAATCCATCCTAGTACATTTAATGAGCCCTAGGAAGGAGAAACTCGAATATCGTCATTACGACTGAATCCAATGTCATCAGGGTTTAACGAGTCTGACAAAGGGAGAACTCGGTGTCTTTTCATGTTTAGAGAGTTTGAAAAGACAGCAGAAAAGTGAACTCCAATGGTCCCTTTTCGTAAATAGTTCCTCAGATCCGAAAAGGTAGAAAACTATGTCTAAGAAAACCTCCTAGTCGCGATAGGCTAGGGTATTCCTTTGTCATAAATAATCTATCCCGGCCCGAAAAATGGGTAAACGTATACTGGGTAGATGTCGTTTCGTGGCCACTTTAACGAGATCGAAACGACAAGGGACTCGACAATCTTTTCATGTTTAGAGAGTCAGAAAAGAGCTGAAAGATGACTCTGAAATGACTTTTTTGTGTTTTTACCAAGTCCGAAAAAGTATAAAATACAACTCGTATCAATGTCCAAGTCGCGTAAAAACCTGTCGCTGCGCATAAAAGCAAGTGTAAAATCCATTTTTCGACAAAATATATTAAAATATTCAGAAAAATTACATTTAAAACCAAATTTTTGACTTGAAAAGTTATAAATAGGCTTCAAATGGTAAAACAAATTTACTTTTACTTTTTACCTCACTTGGAGAGAAACAGTGGTCTGTTTGTGTGCAAACTTGCGGCGGTGATTGCGACTGATCCGGGACATCATTCAGATCCTCGTCTGTTCCAGGTAAAAGGCGCTCCCTTAAGCTCCATTTTAATCCATTTTTTATGAGTTTTCATTGTGCATTAGACCTCTAGGGGGAACCTTTTAAAATTTTAGGGCTCGCTCCATTGGTGCGGGTATCGGGCACAGACCCACGCCAATGGAAATTTGCTCACAAAGGGGTCGCGCCAATTGGCGCGACTGTTAGGAAAACAGTCACGCCAATGGTGCAATGCGATTTTCCGCTTTAAATTTTCAAAATGTGAGCTATCCAGATGAATTTTCAAATGCAACAAAGATCTAACAATGCATTTTTAAACATGTGGATGCAGATATTCAGGCACAATGGTTATCGAATGGAAGGAGAGGGAACATGGGGAGGAAGATGAAATGGCTATGGAAAACGAAGCCTGTATGAATGCACTCAGGAACTGTGGACTCAAAAAATTCTTCCTTATGCCATGCTTACGAGCTCAACCTAAGCTGCTATAGTACTTGGTCAGCATATGGGATGAAAATGAGGAAGTGTTAAAACTTCGGGACCAAGTATTAGCTCTTGAGGTCTCTGATGTTTACTTTATAACTAGATTGTCGCGCAAAGGTCCAGTGCCAATCATAACGGGCAGCAAACCTTCTGGAGAGAAAATGGACATGGTAATGGCGAGAGTGTTTCCAGGGGCACGAACAGGATCGGGAAGCAGGAAGGTGGACATCTACATTGTCCGCGACCTAGCACTCAGAGTAGTGCTTCATACCATTATGCGGGCTGCGGGATCGCAGGCACCGCATGAGGCAACCAAGGCCCAACTCATACTAGCCTCCAAGTGTATGAATCCTACATTGTTCGATTGGGCCACCACAGTGACAAGCAATATCAAGAGGCAGCTGACAAGATGCAAGCAAGCCAAACAAAAGCAATTTGGCTACGGTTCCAATTTGGTTTCATTCATCCTGGAACGACTACCCATTTTCCAGGGCCAAGGGGCAATAGTTGCCGAGCCGATACCGAGAGAGCCGAGGATGGCTCGCTGGGCAGCACTTATGCCCAGGTCAGGAAGAGGTCAACAGATGTCTTGGAGACCCGAGTTCTTTGGGTGGTTACGGCGTCAACTGATAGTGGTTGAGGATTGGCCTTATGCTAGGACCGATTTCACCGGAGATCCCGATCTTCTGCTCCTGGAGGGGGAGGACTGGGATGAGGAGCTGGGTATGATTCTCTTTTTGATTTTTATGTATTTATGATTTTTTTTTTGGTAATACATGTCCGTTCTAACAACAATTTTTTGTGTATGTAGACGCTGGCCCAGAGAGGCCCACGAGCATTTCGCCCATTGCGCGGAGGACCCATCTCATACATGATCCCGTTAGCTTACCAGCAACACACTGTGGGGGTGCCTAGTCGCCTTCACACACTGCTGAGGCGATTGGTGCGCGTGTTGGTGTGTTATCACGAGCACCATGCTGATTAGATATTTAGGGTTTTCATATGCATATTTTTTGAGAGACATGTTGTCTCCGGCTATTATCAGACAAACATGTATATTTTTTGACTTTATGTGATGTACTACAAACTATTCGACACATATATCTATATATCTATTTCTGGATGGGTATTTTTACATGTGATGATGTTTTTATTTATAAGTTGCGCAAATGTCTATCTAAAACCAAATTAGCTACTGCATCTGTTAATGTATTCATATGTCTGGGTATGTGTTGATATGTGATATAATCAAAATTTCTTTCCAGTAAACGAATACGTAGATACAGACGTAAAATGGATGGGTTTCTTACTTAATAATGACCGTTAAGTTGTAATACTACAAGCTGTAAGTCCAGATACACAAGCAATGCACGAATGCCGAGGTTAACAGCCTCGGTTAATAATTCTAAAACAGCACTATACTCCGCAACATTATTTGTGGTAGGCCCTAGACACACACCTTCCAAATTAACCAACTCACCATCAGGAGCATAGATTACCCAGGCTGCCGAGGACAGATTCCTGGTACTGCGGGAGGCACCATCCGCGAAACCCACAAATGGAGTAATAGACATATGCACAATCAGGAAGACCCGATTAGCAGAAAGATGCTTACATCGCACATCACACCACACATGCACGCAAATGAATATACACACCTATGTACACACACCACACCAAAAAATAACTCAAGCGTAGTATTTTTTAAGGTACAGCCCATTTCTAGGTTGCACCAACAGAACTCCTTCATAATCAATGAGCTCATAAGCCCCATTTTTCAATACTCATTTTACTATGTAAGGCCCATGCCACATGGGTTGGAACTTTCCTGCTCCAAGTTTTTCGTGTGCTTGGTCGTATAGGAGGACGAGGTCCCCTTCGAAAAAGGAACGCGGAGATACAGATTGATCAAAATGAGCTTTGACCCGCTTCTTCTATGTTTCAATGACTAAAGCAGCCAAGCAGTGGGTTTCATCCAGCCGTTCCAAATACAAGAGATGTTCTTCTTCAGGAGAAGTGTAGGGAAAAAGTTCCACATCCAACTTTAAAGAAGGAATTTCGCACTCAACCGGAAGAGTCGCTTCCAAACCATACACCAATTGGAAAGGTGTGAATCCGGTCGCACTCTTTGCTGACGTCCGGTAGGCCCATAGAGCTGAGAACAATTGGAGATGCCAATTGGACTTATGAATACCAACTGTCCGTAGGAGCATAGTGACCAAAAATTTGTTCATAGCCTCAACCTGGCCATTTGCCTGGGGTTAATATGGCATTGAGCTATCATGTCGTAAGCCCAATCTTGATGTCAGCTCGGCCATCATGTCATCTCGAAAATGAGTGCCATGATCGGTAACAATGGCCTGAGGGACCCCGAAACGTGCAATAATGTGGTTGAAAATAAACTGGGCAGCTGTCTTACCGTCGGTGGCTAGTGTAGGCATCGCTTCAGCCCACTTAGTAAAGTAGCCGACAACGACGATTATATATGCATGCCCCCCGGCCGAATGAGGGTTACACGTCATAAAATATACGCCCCATTTTGCAAAATGGCCGACAGTAATGACAGGATGCAGAGGGAGATATGGCGCGCGCATCTTGCGCTGAAAAACCTGGCACGCATGACATTTTTAGACTGCAACAATACAGTCTTTGAATATTGACGGCCAGAAGTAGCCCGCAAGCAGAATCTTCTGGGCGGTGGCATATCCGGACATGTGACCGCCACAGGCGCCACTGTGACAGTCATTCAAGACTCTTTCAGCCTCTTCCAAGGTCAAGCACCGGCGGAGCACTGAATCTACTCCAACCCGGTATAAAGTATCTCCTACAATGTGGTAGGGTTGAGACTGATGTTGAATCCGACGTCAAGCATCCTTGGTCAACTCAGATCGGAACGTCGATGTTTGAAGATACACAATAATGTCACCGTACCATGGATCGCGAGTACTGATAAGGAAGAGGGTTTCATCCGGGATATGTTCCTCAGAGTGAGATGGGGTGGAGTCTGTCGGGAGGGAGCAAATGAGATCCGCAAAGACCAGTGATTTGGTTGACTTAGCAATGGTAAACTCTAAGTCGAACTCCTGAAGGATAATGATCCATTTGGATTATTTTCCCCCCAGTAATGATCGAGATAGAATGTACGTCATGGGGTTGCAATCCGAAACCACGGTTACTGTACGCAGCAGGATGTAGTGGCGGAAACGCTGCACAGCTTGCACTGCGGCTAATGCCAATTTCTCGACATGAGCGTAACGTGTTTCTGTGTTGAGAAGATTCCGTGATAGATAATCAACAACTTGTCATTGCCATCATCGTCATCCTGCACTAGAACCATAGCTATGGTGCTAAACGCGGCGGCCAAATATAGAGTGAAATCACGGTGATAGTAACGGAGCATTAACAATTAAAGTCTTAAGCTTCTCAAAGGATCGTTGAGCAATCTCGTCCCAGCGAAAGGGAACGTTTTGCTTTAAAAGACACGTGAATCCTTTGGCCACTTCCGCGTAGTTCGGGATGAAGCGTCGAAGGAAATTAGCTTTTCCCTGCAGACTCTGCAATTGATGTAATGAGGAGGGTGATGGGAGATTGAAAATAGCCTCGACTTTTAGAGGGTCGAGGCAAATCCCGTCCTTGGAGACTATGAACCCCAAAAGACGGCCAGAATCCATGCAAAAGACGCATTTATGAGGGTTAAGCCGGATATTATAGCATCTACAACAAAGGAAAATCTGGCGAAGGTGTTCGGGATGGTCCTCTCGTTGAACTGAGTGAGCTGGCAGATCATCCAGATAAGGCTAAACGATATGGTGTATGTCGTGGAATGCGTAAGACATAGCACGCTAGAAAGTAGCTCCAGCATTCTTCAAGCCGAACGGGAGCTTTTTATAAGCAAAGGTACCCCATGGACAGATGAATGTAGTCTTGTGTTGATCAGCGGGTAAAATATTTATCTGATTATACCCGGAAAAGCCGTCCATCAGGGAATAAATCTCACTCCCAGCACATTCGTCAATGATTTGATCTGTGAAGGGAGTAGGGTAGTTGTCCTTAGGACAGGCCTAATTAATATCACGATAATCAAAACAGACTCTTATAGTACCCTGTTTCTTATCTACAGGGACAATATTTGGAACCCATTCTGTGAGGGGAATCGGGTAAATGAAGCCCGCGTTCAGAATTTTTTCAACTTCTGCTTTAATGGCAGCGACTTTGCGAGGATGCGCTAGGCATAGGTGTTGGCACACGGGTTTCGCACCGGGATAGGTAGGAATCTCATGCACTACTATGCTGGGATCAATCCCAGGCATTTCCTTGTAGGACCAAGTGAACACGTCTCTAAATTCACGGAAAAGATCAGTATAAACTCGTATCTCATCAGGAGAACAAGTTACTCCCAAATGTATGTTCTCAACTATCCCCGGTTTGACGGAGATGTCGATTGGAGTGGTTTGAGTAATGTTGTTCATTTTTCCCTCTGAAAGGACCTCATGTGTCAATATAGGCATCTGGAGAGGGGGAGTAGGAACCTGAGATGCAAAATGCTCTAGACAGTCGGACATTGCCCCCAGGCTGGGCATGAAGGAGGAACGATGATGCCCATCGCTCCAAGGCAGCTCCTCAAGAGACATTGTTTCAACAATGGCTTCGTCAGAGGGGAAAATCTCTTTAAGAGGATCAGCCGAGTCGGCCTCGCCAAGCCAGGGGGATTGGGAATAGATATCTAAAGCCATGCTTGAAGGAGCATGCTGAGGAGGAGGAGGATCAGATGCGGTGACAATTTCACATTAATTAATCTCTACTGGAGTTAAGGGCATCAATTCTCCAAAATCACTCACCTGTTCAGGTGAAGAGATGATCCATGGGTCGTCAGACCTAGAGATCATATTAACTTGAATGGTGTGCGGTGGTGGCGCGGGAAAAATACCCATGAGGACGGGGTCCTTGAAGAGACCGGGTCCTACACTGTCAGGGGGATTGGGGATCTGATCCACGTAAGGAACGTTGTTCTCAGAGGTGGAGTTGAAGAAAGACAACTGATCCACAGTAACAATTTTTCCCTCATGAGGGAACTTAAGAAGTTGGAAGAGGGTGGATGGCACGCATAGCATGGCGTGAGTCCAACTGCAGCCGAGAAGTAGATTGTAGTTAAGCTTGGCATCAACCACTTCTACTTCCACGTTGACTGTCTTCCCTGTAACGTAATCGGAAAACTCTCGAGAACACCCTGGGGTTTTGATTCCCGACCATCGAATGCCTCTAATGCATTGGGAGATGATGAAAGCACCGGAGAGCCAATGGCCTTCCAGCAGGAAGACGACATGACACAGGTAGAAGCACCTTCATCCACAACGGCCCTATGGATGTTAAGACAGTTGATCTCGACTTGTATCACAAGAGCAATTTGATGCGGAAGTCGAGGGGTAAATTTTTCTAGGTCGAAGGTGAGAAGACTAGAATCAGTGGGATCGATTCCACCGATTGCAGACAACAGAGATTTATGTTTTGAAGGGAAACTTTGAAGGACCTCCAATGCAGACATGGCAAAAGGCGCCTGTGCCAAATCCTCAACAATACTGTAGTACTGAGCGGCACAAGCATTTGGGTTGTAGGAAGACCTTCGAAGAACACCTTTAGAAGGTGGCCTCACAACAGGTTCAGTGCTGGGTTTCTCGATTTCCAAAGGACCGGAGATAGGAGGAGGAGGTGGGCCATCCACAACTTCCTTCCCAGCTGCCTGATGTGATCCAGCATAATCCTTCGAATGTGTAGCAATTGAGACAAGTGCAACACCATTCATCATAAAGACCTGGGACCCAAATGGTGCAGATGGTGAAGGTTGTTCAACCATCTGGGTCTGTTGATATGGGAACAGTTCTTTGAGAACTGTCGAAGTCACTTTGGAACCTTTGATAAGTTGACTAATTTCAGATCGTCGGGGACAATCATTGGTATAATGATCTCCTTCACAAATAAGGCAGGGGTACTTCGGTTTACGTTGAGAACCGTCCTCAGTATGAGGTTTAGAAGACTCTGGTTTTGGGGCGTCGGGTTTGGATTTTTCTTTGCCCTTCTTCTTTCCTTTGGAGGCCTTTTTCGTAAGATTAGCCTAAACGGCGTTGACCTTTGCAGTTTTCCCAGAATCTGGAGGAGCGAGAAGAACAAGAGTATTGGAAGAATTGGACTTCTGCTTCCCATTCGAAGATTTTCGAGAATTTTGAGACATGGAACCAATAACACCATCCACCGCTGGGGTAGGTGGAGCTTTAGAGGTTCCCGGGCATGGAGCATCAATCAAAATATCATAGAGCGTACTGAGAGTATACTAGATCAAGATACTGGGCACGCACGATGGCTTGTTCTTCAGTCACACATACCCCCATAGCAATATCTTGGGCGATTTTGCTAACGAAGGATGTGGTGAACCAATGAGTTAGTAGTTGATCAGGTATATCAAACTTGATCAGCCTACGACGATGTCGCCACTCATGAATGTGATCAGATATGTGGGTGGCTTTATCCTGCTTCAACGAAGTCAGGAGATGCGTCCTGGCTTCATAGCGAACCGGTAACTGAAAGTGAGTCAGAAAAGCCATGGCTAAAGTATTGAAATCTTGAAAGATGCCACGGGGTAATTCAATATAGCACTTAGCGACAGCACCAGTAAGAGTGCGCTGGAAGAGACGTAGACGAATTGAATCATCGACCCAAGAATTAGACGAACACCACAGATGGTAGGTCATTACATGAGCTTGGGGGTCCTCTCCAGCTTTACCTTCAAACTTAGGGCAGTCGTCGGGTACCTTGGTCGGAACCAGGGGCCAATAAGGACTGTGAAGAATCGGATCATTGGTTAATTTAGAACGTCCGGTAACTCCAAAGTATCCAAGAACGGAAATTGTCGATTGAACGGCATACCAAGCCCTCGATAAGGACTATTACCTGTACTCCACGCTGGTTGAGAATATCCTTGCCCCCATGTGTTCTGTCCCGAAGGATTCTGACCGTAGGGGGTATAGGGCGTATAACCAGTCTGATTCGGTTGCTGGTAACCAGTGTATGGGGTTTGATAACCAGAGTATGGACCCTGATTATATGTCGGTCTCGTTTGAGCAGTCTGTGGATTTGGCTGCTGAGTATAGGTGTAGCCGGGTTGTTGAGTGTAATAATGGGAACCTTGGGGCGGGTTATAAGCCGGTCGAGATGGACCTTGAGAATAGTAACCACCTTGAGGTTGAGCAGGCTGCTGATAGGTGGGACCCTGTTGAGCTTGATAATTAGGGTGCACCAGTTGATTCGGTTGCGGCATTGAATAAATCGGTTGTTGAGTAGGGTTGACAGGATGTGCAGGCTGGCCTGGTTGGATGGGCTGACCTGGCTGGACGGGCTAACCTGGTTGAACAGGTTTCCCCGGGTGAATAGGTTGTGCCGGTTGTGTAGGTTGACCTGGCTGTTGTGGAACACCAGGTTGTGTCGGATGGGCCGGTTGGCCTGGTGGTGGAATGGAGCCAGGCGGTGGCTGGTAACCGGTTTGACCTATAGCAGGACCATAAGATGATCCTGGCTAATGTGCAACATTTGGACCAATAGGATACTGAGGTTGCATGGGTTGAGAAGGTTGGACTTGCCCCCTAGGACCATATACCGGCCCTGGTTGGTACCTCGGTTGTCCTGTGAGTCCTTGGGGTTGCCCAGGTTGGAATCCAAGGAGAGGCTGCATGGGTTGACCTGAAGGGTTGTAATACTGTCCTTGCGGACTGTATAATGGCCCCTACTAGCCTAAAGGGTAGCCCTGTAAGGGCTGTCCTTGCGAGTCATAAGGATAGCCAGGCTGGCCCGAAGGTTGGCCTTGAAAAGGTTTTCCTTGCGGGTTATAAGATTGCCCAGCCTGGTTAGACAGAAAACCTCAAGCATGAAGTTGAGCCTCTGGAGCAGGTAAACGTAAAGGATTCCCGTACTCATCGTACTGATAGGGAAACACATAAACGGGAGTACCATCCTATGCATAATGCAAAAAATACGGGCGATTGGGATCTTGAGAGGATTTTCCGACCTCGGGGTTCGATTTTTGTAGGGACAATCGATACTCCTCAGGAGAGATGTTCTCCGGCATAGCAGAAGCTATATAGACATCTTCGGGAAGTGACGCAGCCCTTACGGACTGAGTGGTAACAGCAGGTGTAGATGCAGCCACACAAACAGTGGGCCTGACGGGTATAGAAGTGACCTGAGGGGATGACGTGATGGGTGTCCGGGGAGACATCCCCAATGAAGGAATAACCGGCCTTGTAAAGGGATTTGATATCCCCATAGAGGCAACAACGGTCATAATCTGACTCAAAGATCTATACCCTGCTGGTAGTGAGGGACCAGGCGAAGACATGACAGATAATTCGAGATTGTCTTCTGGGAACAACTGGTAATCTTCACCAGACGTGGGGATTTCCTCACTAGGAGAATGGCTGGATGCACCCATATCTAAACCTGCCGCTAGATCTCGTAATAGATGGCGAGGACTAGGAGGAATAACAACAGCTAGAAAAGGCGAACCCGATGTAAGAGGGGGGAAATGTTCCCCTACTCCAAATCCAGACCAAGGGTCAGATAAGGGCCAATTGAACTCAACTGGTCCTCCAAAGGGAAGCTCAGACAGAACCGGTCCCCCGTCGGGAAACTCAAAAACAATGGGCTGTTGATGTTCAACAGAGGATTGCGAGACCTCTGATGAATCGTCCATATATGGACTACCAGTAGACGAAACTGAGGGTTCCGCCACTATGACAATAATGACACAAGGAAAATATCAAACACAACACACGGGCTGAAAAAGAATCAAGGCACATAATCAAACGGCCAACAAACAAGCTCTAACAGGGCGTGTGATCGCGGGTGATTTATTTTACGACATTGAAACTTAGAAACTTCAACGTTTCATGTTTTAATAATCGAGAAATGGATGAAAGATGACTCTATCTCTTTCAGTTTTGAAGCAAGCGTGAAAGGACAAGCGCTTGGTGATCTTTTCAAATTTAAGGAGTCAGATAAGATCAAAATGACTGCTCAGGAATGATAGGCAAAGGGTGTACCAAATAACTGTGAACTGCAATATACACCTTGGTTTCAAAATGAAAGAGAAATAAACCAAGGACTTAACGTACGTGCAGGAAATCTCCCCGAATGCTGTGTCCGGTGTATCACGGGTATAGGGCGGCAGACTCGGCTTCCTATGGATAAAGGGTAGAAACCTAGTGGGGTCTCCCTTTATATATGTGACGGTATGGGGAGCACAAGTCCATACTAGTGTTGTCTAAAACCAAGAGGCGAACGACAGCTACTAGGTTTAAAGATGCCGAAACACGTCTCTAGCCTAGACCTCTAAATATTTCGTTAATGTTTCAATGCTGCCTTAGTGTAAATTGAATAAATTTTAATGTTTATCTTCAATTATGTTTCAGTTTTCAGGCCCTAGCGAGTGTTATGTTTCAAACTCTCCTAAATGCACACTCCATGTCACAGTATATCATTTCATTCGATGAAAGCTAATTACGAGAGAGTTAAGAGCTTTTCACGTAATAACAAAATGACCAGACAACAACCAGTGATGTCTCTAATGTAGCTAATGGAAACTAAAAGTTTTTCTTTCAAATTTACTAATCACTAATAACACCGAAAAGATTTAATTCACACTAACTAATCCAAAGCAAAAGAGATTTTTTTTGTATTTTCAATGTTTAAGAGCAAAATGCACTAAAAAAATGAAAACTAATGAGACAAGCAATTTGAGAAGCGATAGAAAAAGAGAAAAAACAATCAAATTTCACTCAATGCAAGCACACAATCAGACCTCAAATTAACAAAAAGTCCCTCAAATCAAAAGACACCCAAAGACTCAAATGAACCATGTAATCTAGACCCAACGCAAGATGAAGCGGAATTTGAATGAAGAAGAAGCCAATCACTCAAATAATGCAATAAAACGATAGAAAACCACCAAACAAATGCAGAGAATCAATCACAAAGCTGACTAAACATACAAAAACCACAAACTCCCAAGGGAGGCTCAACGCACAATAGCACCTAGATGCCCTAGGGTTAGAATGTAAAATCGATAGAAGAGGGCAAACAACCAAAGGATGAAGGTCGCAGTCAGTCAAACAAGGCTCCAGAACACTCAGGCAGTCGAAAAAATGAAACCAAAATCACAGATCAAACTCCGAAAGCTCAAAACAGAGTAAACCCTAGCACCTTACAGCATTGGCGCGACTGTCAGGCTGAAACTAGCACCATAACAGGATTGGCATGGGTAGTAAACTGGAAACTAGCGCCAATTGGCGCGACTATCAGGCTAATAAGCATGCCAGTCAAGTTTCCTATGTAAAAAATAAAAAATAAAAGCAATCCAAGAATCAGATCAGTGATGTTGAAGCTCAAACCAAAATCCAAAATCACAAAAAGAGCCAGCCAAAAGAGCTGATCAAGCAAGCAAATTCAAGAATCGATCGAAAGACAAGACAATACTCCAAGTGTTCAGTTCATAAACTAGACCAGAGATTGACTGAAGCAGCATTCATCTACTTTCGTTAATGCAGAGCAAGAGCGTTTCAAAGGCTATCTGGCTAACTTCAGGCTCCGTCTATAGTTTATAAAGCAAACAACAAGCTAACTCCCCAGCAAAGTCACCAATTTGATGTAGAGGTAAATCCCCTCTGCGGACAGAGGCGATCCCTACTAGCCCAGATCGGGTCTAGCAACAATCGTATCACGCTAAGGTACAAGTTCCTAATTGCAATAGACCAAATTGCGACGAAGGCCTACCTCAAGTCCAACACTGTTGTTTGCAGAGAAGATGGCGCTCCCGTTTCCTTGCTCCAGCAGATCACAATCCTCTCGCTTGCCACGATCAAGAACCTGCACACACAAGAAACACGAGAAACACAAGCGTAAAACCCGATATATGCAATTATGTATCAGTCAGAGAAGACACAACTCATGATCATAATGAACGATACGAGTGGAACCATAACCAATAGTCACTTATCATTAATTCATACAAAGGAAAATACAACCTGGCTCTGACGCTGAACCTTCCTTCGGCGGGTCGTCAGCGGAATACGTCTCGGTAAAGCTTGTCAGGAATGGGGACATGCCTCTCTCTTTGATCGTCAATCTCTTTGCTATTGATTTGGCACTATGAGGACTATCAAGGCCCTTGCAACATTCTTTAGGCTATGAAGGCTCTTGGAGAATAGCTTGCAAAGGGAAATGACAAGCTTATATAGATGTTGGAAGGGGAGTTGGGATCCCTACAATCATGGGATTGGCCCTATCCTCAAGGAAGCTTCCATGAGAGGTGGAAAACTACTTCCTCTACATGGAGAACCAGAGCCAAACGTCCCAACTCGATTTAGAGTCCAGTTCAGGAGTTGGTTGGAGTCAATCTTCCGCCATTTATTTTTTAAAAACATTCTTTATTAAGCCTGATGCGAGTGCGACTCTGAGACAGAGCGCTAGTTGGCGCGCCCTCTTTGGAGGATTTCCCCCGTTGGCGCGAGTATAACACTAACGAGTCTCGCCAAGGATAAAAAAGCTATTTTTAGGGTTTTTCACAAGGATTTGTCTTCAGGGGAATGAAAGTCAATGTTTAGGGGAATGCCATGAAAGTGTTTTCATATCATGTCACTGCTCACAAGTCACGGAATAAGCCCTCCAATGTGTGGGATGGGGAATTGCAGGGACGGTGAAAAATTGCTATGTAACAGACTCCATTTCCCAATGGTAAGGCTACCTGATCTATGGTGTTCTTGACACCTCCTGGAGGAGCTACCAACCCCAGCAGCAGCCAATGTTAGCTCAGGTATGTCAGTGATACAAAATAACTCTTTCAGTTGATTTCCATAAATTCATAGGTCAAAATTTTTTACTTTTTCAAAGAAGTTCTTAGAAAGTAATTTTGGCCCCTGAAAAGGTCTAGGTCAAGTATGTTTCTCCTTCATTTCATTCATTGCCACCATCATTATCAAGGTCACCATCACTGAAAAGGTCTAGGGTTATGTCACTCCACCTCATATAGGTCATTGTCTAGGCTCATCTCTGCCTTTGAAAAAATTTCAAATTTTCACTTAAACAAGGTAGCAACCTCCATCCCACTCATAAAACCCTAAAGAAGGAGCTTGCATGTTTAGGAGATGAAATAAATACCACCTGTCTTGTTTCATATCGCTCAAGTGTTCAATAAAGCTCAATCAACTCATTTATGTCTCACCGTCTCATGAAAAGAGAAATTTTGTCCTATTTCTTATTAAAGGACCAAAAAAGTCATTTCAACTGTCAAAGCTTCAAAAGGGGTAATTTCTGACTTATTATCTTAGTCAAAGACAAAGGGTTCATTTCCAGTTTTCAAAGTTAACTTATCTTATTTTGAAAAGGTCATATCCAAATGTGAAAATTTCAAAGGTTCAAAAAGCAGTCTTACTGTCTCATTAAAAGAAGGCAAATTTTGTCTTACTATCTCATAAAACGTCAACTGTGTCTTGTTACCTCATTAAAAATTCCATATAGTCATTTCAAGTGCCAAAGAGTTTAAATAAGTTCATTCTATCCTCTTATCTCATTTGAAGGAGCAAAAATTCATTTCCAAATCAAAAAGGCTCAAGAAGTCATTTTAAGTGTCAAAAGGTAAAGGGTCACCTCAAGCTTATAAAAGGCAAAAATCAAACTTCATTTCACTCATTGTTACCCTTTTATGAGTAGAAGAGTATTTCTCTACTTCAATTGCCCTCCATGGTGGTCTAAACTCCAAATTACAAGGCTTAAATTCCATTAAAAATCCTTTTTCCATCCTTCAAATAGGTGTTGTTACACTCTTGAAACCTCTTGTTACGCTTCTAGGTAGAGGTGTTACGTTTCTGGGCACTCCTGTTACACTTTTCAAATCATTGCACAACAGTTTTTACACTTTTGGAGCACTGTGTAGGTGTTGGGAAAGCGTTTTGCAACAGTTTTTTTATGCTTTTACTCGCACTGTTATGCTTCTGCTTCCATGTTGTTACGCTCCTATAGGTAGGTGTAATGCTTTTGTAGGAGAAGGAGTTTGCGGTTTTTAGCTTGGGAAACCTCAAAATCATTTCAAACTTACCACCATTACCTTGTAACATATTCATTAAAGGTAAGTCTTCATTCTCATGCTAGTTTTTGGTCGAATTTTAAAGGTTTGAAGCATTTCATGCTCACTTATGTTTCTCCATACTGTCACTTGTCCATGTATAAAAAAAAAATTACAAACACTAACCTACCCCATTGGCCTAAACCCTAACCCTGTCATCTAAACCCTAACCCACACATTTCATACACCTTATCCCCACACTCCTATCATCTACACCACTCCCAACATGTTAAAAACAAGCAAACCCAAGAATATAGTTTTTACACGGTGAAAAAACTTGAGAATTTCATGTGTTTTCTAGACTTTTCCACCCTACACTCATCCATTTTTCCTCATCCCACTTTCAGTGTGGAGCTAAGATACTACTATATCCACTGAATTTTTCTTAGAATTTTTTCTTGGCTCTATGACCCTCATTTCATCTTATCAACTTACCCTACCACTACACTATCTATTCTCACAGTCAAAATTGGGAATTTCTTGTGTTTTAAGCATTTTGACACCTTCCTCACACTCATTTTCCCTCATTCCACCTACAACTTGAAGCTAACACACAACACAACCTACTAAAATTTTTCTAGAATTTTTCTCAGATTCAAGGCCCTTCATTTCATCCACTAAACTCACACTTTCATACACTCTATTTTTCCAAATTTCCATTTATTCACTCATTTCATTAAAACCCTAGGGTTTTCATCATTCTAGTGACAAGCATAATGGAAAGTGACAAGAAGAGATTCAAGGGAGGGCGCCACCTCAGGATAGAACCCTTCACCATGCATGAAATTAATGCTTCACCATTGGCCAGAAGATGCTTTGAGAGAGCTCAATGTTTGATATTTTGTGAAAGGCTCATGGAAAAGAGGTATAATATTCAGTTGACCACCCTATTTGCAACAAGATACAACATGGGAAAGGTCACTATTGCAAGTATGGAGATAAGCCTATCATCAGACCTAATTTCTTCAGCTACAGGTATTGCTTCTCATGGAGAGTAGTGGTTCAAATATATGGAGTTAGATATTGAAAACTACAAACAATTTCTCAAGCTTCATGCTAGAGAGGAGCCAAACTATATTTTTCCTTTCATACACCTCAAAAACAAGTATGATTTTTTTATTATGTTCATAATGAAGTACTTCACTTGTGAAGAAATATTCTCCAGGTTGTATAGGTATCACATCAAGCTTTTTATGCAGTTTACCTCTGTCAAAACACTTGATTTTCCATACTATTTATACAAGAGCTTGATTAAGATGACTGAGAAGGTTTAGAGTAGAAGAGAAGATCTTCACACTAGTATTTTTCATCATGGCCTAATCAAGCTTATTGTGTTGCATCACTTTTCCTCCATCAATATTACTTGGATAAATTTCTAAGAGATATTATCAGCAGCGCCTACCATTAGCCCTTCTAACTTGCCTAGTACAACATCAACACAGCCAATGGAGGTTAGCTCTTCTAGCATGCCTACTCAGCCTTCATATTCTCCTAGGGTTGTTGAATTTACTCACATATGAGAAGGGGAAGAGACAAGTGTTTGCGACTAAGTCTTCCAGAATTGTTCTTACACTTGACACCATTGCTCGACAATCTGAGATAGAGGAGCAACCTCTTTTCCATCAGCATAGTGAATCAACGCCATTGGAGGTTGAGGTAGAAGATCAAGTGGAGGTCATATTAGTTGAAGAGATCATCATAGAGAAAGATAAGGAAATAGCAAAAATGAAAGAGGCCTTCTCCATTTCCAAATCTCAAATTATTTTCATTCAGCAGGAAAATTTTCAATCGAAAGTGAATCAACTCCTACAAAGCAAGCCCAAGTCAGACATAGAAGAAAATAGAGGTAAAGGAAAGGAGATTTTTTTTTTTACCAATTGCAGGACATGGAGGCTGAAACACAAACAAGAATAACAAAAACAAGAGGCCTCAAAAGGGCGTTGGAGCGAGAAAGATAGTCAACTCATCCACCTGAAGAGTTGACCTTTGATGAGCTTATTGCCATGGATATTAATGAAGACAGAGAGCTTTGGTTATTAAGAGTAAATGAGCATTTGGAGAAGCTCTCGAAGAAGGCTAAGAGGGACAATAAGCTGCAAAGACACATGTAAAACCACTATCGCACCAAGAACACCATTTCTCAAATGAGGTTGAAACATGTGAACAAAAGGCTTAAAGAGGCACAAATGAAGCTTAAAGAGAAGGATAGCTTGGAATTATTGGCTGAAGCTTCTTTATGTATTCATCCCATATCTCACAGGTGCCATAGAACCAATTTTGAGAAGTTTTGATCAATTTTGGTATTTTATGTGATTTTTGCAAAATTCTGGAAATTCCTCATTGCAGAAGGGTAACGAACTTTTGTTACTCTTATTTTGGGGGTATCCAAATGATGATTTATTTACATGGATGGATGTATTTTGACGAGTACATCACATATATGATATCAAGAACCTGCATGGCATGAAAAGCTGTAATTTTGGAGAATATGTTGAAAAACCACTCATTTTTCCTGTTTCTACCACCTTTTTGGACCTTCTGTTACGTTTTTGAAGTAACCTTGGGAGAATTGATTTTTAAAGGCCTTCCTGTGGTCCATTTCGTAAAATTCAAGATTTTTTGGAAACTATACACACATGGATAGTTGACCATTCTTTCAGAAGTGGATTTGGACTCTTCAAAGTGCCTCAAAATCGCCTCCAAATTTATGTTACTCTTCTGCAAATTTTTGTTACCCTTCTATCAAGAATGTCACAATTCAGCATTGGATTCCTTAGGACACTTGTCAACCTCAGAAATGGTCACAAATTCGAGGCATTGTTATCCTATGAGTTGGAATTATATTTATTGGGTTGGTTTTTGCTTCCTATCATGAAGACATATGTAATTAATGTAAATGACAAACACTCCTAGTTCATAGCTAAAATTTAGGGAATAGTTTCTAACCTTCCTAGAAACTAGGAAATGACTCATCTTTTGTATTTATGATCCATTTTGGATGGGATTTAGACCTGATGAGGTGTCATAGTCCATATTTTCTATAAGTAGACTCTCTTTAGTATTTTGTTGGGTTGGATAGTCTCATAATGCAATTGAGCTCTTGTAATCAACAATTTGGAATGAAATCAGAGACGAGTTTGCAGGAATTGTGTTGAGATACTTGTGGTATGCTTTGGAGCATCTGTTTTTCTTATGTAGGTTTATCATTTCATGTTTAATACCATGTCTTCTTCTTCATATATTTTTAGCTTGTAATTTTATGAGCAAAAATCATGTTTTTGCATGCTCTGTTTTAGACAAGGTTTACAATACTATGTTTATTTGCTTCTAAACTAAATGAATTCACCTTAATGCTCATTCAAAATCTCTTCCATTTCATCCTATACTCAATGAATTATTAAAATGTTTTCAAACTACCTATATTTCCTCACATATTTCTTGCAAATTCATCTTGGAGTTCAAACCTTAAAACCTTATACATAGTCTACTCACTGACTTTTCTATCGAGCACTCAAAACATCAAACAAATTCTATTTATTGAGCTTACATACCTAGCCTAAGATCATTAGATACTCAGTCATTCCTTTGAATGTAAAAGTGACAACGAGAGAGCCCTCTCTGGTCCTGGTAGGGCTAGCTACCTGACCTAAAGTTTGGTCTATGGTTACTTTTCTCCAGTCCTATTGTCAGCTTGAGCATGAGAGATGTTTTGTGACCCATCCATCGGTACCCAAGTTTCTTTTACTAGGGAATTGAAGCTTGGATATTTAAGGCACCCCTGATTAAATTTGAAAGGCGAAAATGACTTTTTATTAGGTCCAGAGAGCTCCAGTAGGATAGGGAAGTGGTCAGATTCCCCCCCATCTCCCACACATTTGCTACAAACAATTATTATATTGATAAATTCCTCTTTAATTATAAAATGATCCAATATTTTAGCCACTTTGGATTCACCCATCCTCATGTTCCTCCAAGTAGGGGCAAACTTTATAAGGTTTAAATCATTAGGGCCACTATCTATAATTTTGTTTTGAAAAAATTCAGCAAGAGGATACACTTGGGCCTGAGGCCCCCATGATTTAGACATTTTGAGGGAGAAATTTAGGTCTCCACCCACCACCATATTCCAAACCTTCATAAAATATTTTTCAAATAAGCTATTCCAGAAACAAACTCTCTCTAGAACAGGACCATAGTTGTTTATAAGGGTGAAAGAAGAACAAATCTCAGTGGATTATACCTCCACTCCTAAAACTGACTCAGAACTCCAGGAGTTTGTTAAATGAAATATAATGTCATGAAGACCTATGGCCAGACCACTTGATCTTCCTATAACATACACTGTCACCAAAGTCCAGCCAGGCAATAATTTCCCAAGAGAGGCCAAAACATGAATTCCCATACCCATAGTTTCTTGGATAAATATGAAATCAGGGTTATAAAGTTTAAGAAGAGATTTTAAGGCTAGTTTTTTTTTGGCTACTAACAAACCCTCTACAGTTATAGGGCATAATAATCATTTAGAAACAACGACCAGAGTCTATGTTTCTCTAAGCGCCCCTTCTGAGGATATTTGTTTTCCATCTGCAATGTCTAATATGGATTTTACTTGAGCCTTAGACAGGTCATTTTTCCTACCCCTAGATTTATGAGTCCTGGCATGGTCCAAAAAAAATCCCAACCCCCCTATAGGCTCATCAAACATTGATCGTTTCTCCCTAGGTTGAAGTTTATAAGGGATGTTTTAAATCAAAAGAATAGGGATGGATGTAATAATGTTATCCATGGCTAAAGAGAGGTTTTCAATACATGAAGACTCTACTAAAGGAGGCCTGGAAGGACCAAGATTTGGTAAAGAATTTAATAAAGAGGCAAAAGAAGAATGTAAAGAGGATGGATATCAAGGGACAATACCATCTTGATCAAGTGCATTCTCTGTCGATCCAAGGGTTGTCTGTGAAGGATCAAGATCAAATGAAATCTTTGCTTGCCCATGATCATCATGTGTTGGACCTTGCTGCACCACATGAGGCTCCTCTTGGGTAGTATCATGAGTCACTACCCACTCCTGCTCCTCCTGACCCCCCAACCAGTTTCTCTTCCACCCCTTCTATATGAATCGACGCATCATCATCCAAATTTCCCCTTGCCTCCTTCCTAAGCAAATCTCGCGACCTTCTCCTTCTTCTAAACCTTAAAGGACAGTCTCGAGCCAAGTGCCCTTGTTTGTGGCATCATTGGCACTGGAAGGGAAGGTGTTCGTAGTCTATAATTTGACAAAAGGATTTATCAGCCCTCTGAATTTGCATTTAATCCACTAGACCTTATCTTGGATTCAATCTTACCAATATAAGAGCAACACTCCTACAATTTGTCTCTCGAAATAACATGTCTAATTCCAGGAAGGTACCTGGACGATTCCCAACAACCTGAAAAATATTTTCTATCCATAGGTACAAATGGAAATATGATAGTCTTACCCAAACTGGGAATTCATCCACCCTTTCCCTTTGTGCATCAAACAAGGGTGACCATCTCTTAAATAGAATGGGCATGGAGCCAAATCCCTAATTGTGACTTAAAACCCATTCCACTGAATCCTGAGAGGAGAAACGAATCGTGAAGCAACCATTTTCTAGAGCTATAACCTCCAGTTTGTTCCATGACATCTCACCCCATAATTTTTAATCCATTCTGAGATGTACTGAGCAGAATCATTTTTTCCTCTAGCTTTCCCCACTAAAATAAGTTCTGATGCTTCCATCACTTCATCAACCTGAAGTTATATTCCCAAGACCAAATTCCAACTTCCAAATGTCCTCTTGTATGTCTTACATTTCTTCCTCTTTTGTCCCACTTGTCTGTTGTTCCCTTTCAGTCTACTACCAGATTTATCTCCTTGCTCCCAATTTTCTTCTTCCTCTGCTAACAACCCCACCCACTCCTCATCCTCCTTTTTAAAAATTACCTACACTTTAGAAACGTGCACTTGTTCCATAGGTTCGCCTAATACATTCGGTGAAGTAGGCCTCTCCATGAACATAAAGAATTTTTCAAAGGCCTCCTTACCTTGGCCATGGGGAAGGATGACATCTGAAACCCCCTTGAGCCCAACACAGGATGGTGTCAAACCACCTATCCAAAAATGCCCAAACCACCTACATCCCCTTCCAGACCACCAAAAAGTTGTGGAATAGCACACCCAGAGAGAAGAGGGCTACCATCCCCTAACTCAACCCCAAATAATCTTCGGGGAAGCCCTGAAGCCAAATCATTTTACCTCTGGCTGCTAACCAGGAAGACCTTCAAACCTTCGCTCCTTCTAAGGAAACTATGTAAAACAATTTCCTCGGGTCCCCCATACATAGATACAGGTGCATGGATGCGAGGAGGGGAATCGTAACTTACTTGTTTTTGGAGAAATTGACATATGCCTAGAGCACCCCAACAGTCGTTGTACCAAAAACTTCCAAACCACTCGTGTCAATTATGACCTCCATTAAATTTTCCCTAGGTTCCAGTGTCGGTGTGCTAAAACTGCCTTCCGGAAAATTCTTAGGACAAATGGTGCCCATCATGACATCTGGAATCTGAGTTGGAGCCTTCACCTTTGTCAAATTTTGCTTTGTGACCTCCAGAACCCAAACGGTTAGGATATCCTCAGTCGTTGGTTCCAATTCAACAAACTCTGTTGGCTTCCCCATACCTCTATCTCCCGGTCTAAAAACCTAGCCAGTGATGTGGATAATTCACTATTTTTTAGATTAATACTATAGTTGTGACAGTAAAACCTCTGAACACGATCATGAGAGAAAATGATAAAAATACGAACAAAAATAAATACAGAGATAAAAACTACGGTTAAAACAAATCCCTCCTTCATTTAACCCCCATTCATTTCCCAAAGATCTCTAGAAACCAAGAAGTGAACAATGTTCACAGGTGTTTTTCATGTACCTTCCGCATGGGTGGTCATCTCCTGCCAACGTTTGTCAGTATTGGACCATTGTTGCATTCATGGCTACCAAGAAAACTTGACCAAGACGGCTTCTCGCCCTTGTTTTCCTTCTTGACCATCATAACTGCTAGGATTTCCTCCTCCTCCCCCTGACTTTCAATGCACATGACTTGCTACATTTTGTGTGGTATTATGCTCATTTAAATCCTTTAATTTTTGTTTTTTAGATTGGTTAAATCATTGTAGCAGACTGTGTTCATATCTGTAAATTATTAGAATATATTACATATTTTTTCTTAAATTAATCATAGTTTTTATTAGTTTAATTTTAGTTTTAGATAGGAAATTGGGCCTTTGTTACAGGTGGTATACGTCCATATCAAATGAAAAAAAAAAAAAAATTAGAACTTTGATTAGCCAAATACGTAATTGTTCCAAGAGGATGTTTTCCACCTGTCAACAATTCCTTATGTAAATTGGATGCAAGCATAACGGCTGTTGCAGTCATAATTGCCCCTTGATCCTTGTTTACATTAGTAATGCTTATAATATAGTAGACTCATCTATTTCTTGTTATAATTTTTATCGTTGTATATGGCGCAATGGAGTTACTATTATTTTTAGCAGTGTTCTACAAGTTTCCCCAAGAGGGTACATTCCATTAGTTTTTGATCCAGTATTATTTCTTGTAATGTGCGTGTGTCATTATTTCCATGAAAATAGTTATGCCTATGAGATGAAACAAAACGTGACACCTGATTTCATGTTGAACCTAGTTTCGACACTGAGTATGCCCAAATTTCCAGGAGAAGACTTCTTATACACATAACTAGAACAAGTAGTTGGGGAAATATTTGCACATTTCGTCAAAAAATTCTCTTCCATTCACTATGTTCATGTATTCATATGTGTCAAGTATTTAGCTGCGAATACAACTGCAACTAGAGAACTCTTCTTATTTAGTCGCATTGATACCAAAGGAAAAAAATGTAGAAAAGTATTCCTAGGTATGAGTGTAGACACAAACAGACAGGGAATGTGGGATTTGAGAATCAGTCACTGAAATTATAGAAATATTTTATAGTGTCACATAACATATACACTCATGATATCAATAATTGACCTGAGACTCAAGAAAACAATTGCGAATGTGCACACAATATAGTATTTTGATAACCTCTTGGACATAGCCAAATCTAGCCTTTTTTATTTGTTTTTTATATTGATCTTCAATTTAGTATCAAGTTTCTTAATCTTCTCATTACTTGTGTCAAAACTCTTGTTAATATGAATTCATAGGAAACACAAATAAAATAATTAAACTCATATGCATTGCCTGCAAATTATGATCTAAAAGAGACTTGTCAACATATATTTATGTGACAACTTTTTTAATACGATATGATTTGATTATGGTCTTAAACTACACATATTTTTGTTTCAAATAGGTTAAATATGTCATAATAATGGAAACAAGTAATTAACTGATCTTATTCTTCAACAATTTTCCAAACCAATTAAAAAAATTAACTTATAATCTCGACAACAATCCTAAACTTTTTTCCAAATCAATTAAAAAAAATAGCTTAGACTCTGTACAGTAGCCTGAAACATTGGAAGAGGGGCCCTCGGTCTAAATTTTCCTAAAAGGAAAACACAGTCAATAGCTTCTATGATACATAAAACTCGTTTTGATCCTTACCTTTCTCGCTCACAAAGAATGGTGATCACCAACTGTATGCTTCCATGCAGTGGTACACTACGGGCCCACCAATTCAATGGATAGGAAAATGGTCGAGGCATACATGTATGTTACTTCATGGCGTCATCTTACTCCTGACTCCCGACTTCCCGACCTAGTCACGGTTAGCTCATCATGAAGCTTGTAACTTGCGCTCCCTCCAACCACCCGACCTTTGACCTTCAGCTTAGTCGGTTTAGCATATCACTCACACGTCCTTCCACTGCACATACGACCCGACCTCCCGACCTCCGACTAAGTCATGATATTACTTTTTTCTCTAATATCTCGGTTATCCTCCTAGCTACGTGGTCCCCACAGATAATCCACGTCCTATGTCCAATTGTAAAAGAGGAGAATCTTAATGTTCCAATCATAATATTTTTCACTTGTGGTCCTAACTGCAATAGGATAAGCCTTGTCCAATCCTTTCTTTAAGTTTTGGGTTTTTTCCCTTTCCTCCACAGTAAACACCCTTCCTTACTATTCAAGAATGATTGTGTCATGGCTCTTTGGCTCCGCACCACGCAAAGCCTTCAGTGGAGATTTTTGCACTCTCCCCAAAGACCGGGTCTACTACTACATGAACTACCTCGAGCTAATTCTCTCGACTCCAACCTGCTCTCAGGGATCCATTCGGCTTCTATATCTAAATCAGGAGCTCACCACTTTTTTAAAGACATACTAAGATGTTCCACGGTGTTACCCCTTTTGAGCTTGGGTGATAGCTACATTGAGTGATTACTATCCCACAGGGCGCCCCTACCTTCAAGTATGTAATTCATCACATGGTGGTGTAGGCACTCCTACATCTCTTATCTGACATAAGTTTGACGCCACCTTACAGCGGGCTTCCACCTCACCTACCACACATCAACTATTCCATAATCCTCACGAACTCTCTTAGCAGCTCCTCGATACTTCTCATGGATAGCTGGAGCATTTGCCTATTGTCAGGGGCTCCTCACCCTCATTGCCGAATTCCCTGTGGCGGGAATGGAGGGTTGTGCAAAACAAAAGCTAAAGCCTATGTAAGTAGAACAACATGTCATTATCAGCCCGGGGACACTCCCTTGATATTTCACATACCGTTCGCCTATTGACATAGCACTTTGTAAACAGATACCCCGATGTACACATTCACTGACTCTGGCGAACAAAGGATCTCTCTTATAAATTTGTACATTAATACAAAGGGTCTCAAAACCAAATTCTTCTAACTAATCATGGTTTACAACTGGAATAGATCATTGAGATCCTTAACTTCAATTATTAAATTATTTATGATATCGTTAAGAACTTAGGCAACATTGTTATGGGACTCTTCTCCACTCTAAACTTTAGACACTCTGTGATTGTTGAGGCAATTTAATTACCTATCATTTAATTTTCAACCGAGGGGTTTCGTAAAAATTGTGAAAGCATGCGTGCATTGTATATGCTAGAAATTAACTTTCAATTTAGATTAATATAACTATGAAATCAATTAATGAAAAACCAAAATCACCTATTCTAATTTACACAAAGAAACTGAAATGAAATTCTATCTATTGAAGAAAAATTGCAACCTATTCACGAAAATATGTTCAAGATGAGCATGCATCTCTTGGAAAATGAATCTTTTCATCTAGGAATTGAAATGAAAGGGCATGAAAACCTATTCTAAGAAAACAGTAAATCACACTTGCATAAATTCAAATCACATCACGCCCTGCAGAATTGAAATCAAACTTAACCTAATGACAAGAAACTAAATCTATGCTAATGTCATAAAATGAAATCTAATTTAGGAAAAGCACATAAATGAAATTTAAACTAGACATAAAGAAATTAAAAGAATATGATACATATCACATTCATTAGATGGTCAATCCAAAGGACATGAGGATGGAAAGTTGAGAGGCTCCAAATGCAAGCATAACCAAATCAAAGTGAATTTCACTCATGAGCATGGTGCCAAATCTAACTTCTTTATTCAAAACATGAGCATTTCTCCAACTTTACACATGCCTTTGAAAAGAGAAAGCTCTCTTATTTATACAAGAACATAAGAAGCTACCCCATTAATGGGGATCCACTATTCTCCCCCTAGATCCCTAAAAATCTCATAGAGTTACAAATCAGATAGGTAATGATGAGACGCATATCTTCTTTAACCTTTATCCAAATCTCCTTCCATATCTTGAAGGGAATTCGAATTTGAGCATTGGATGCCACATCAGGGTGCCTTGGAAGCTTCCAAATGACCTACACTTGTCATGAAACTCAAGCCACTTTTAGGTATTAGCAAGTATACGTCATTTTTCTATTTTTTAATCATTAATTCACTATAAACACTTGAAAAATATAACTTTAGGAAAATACAATTATGAACCCATATGATGATAGAGATGTAGGGTTATATAGTGACAAAGTGATGGATTGAAGGTGATAAAGGTGAAATGAGGGTGTGAATGAAGTGAAAATATATGTCATTTTAAAGACATTTTGGAGGCACAACAGTGATTACTATTGTTTGCTATATTAACGTATTTACTTTTTCTACGAGAAAGAAATTGGTATTTATTTACTTTAAATTGTGCATGAGTACATATTTCAGAAAATACCAAAAAAATTGTTTGAATATAATGAAAACCTGAAAATATTTTTGAAGGGTCTATTTAAATCTTCAGCGAAAACATATTTGTTCAATTCTATGAATTCAATTCCAAGTAGGATTTTAAATCTCATGATATTTCGTGTGGTATTATTCTCATTTAATTTTTGTTGTTTAGATTGGTTAAATCATTGTAGTAGACTGTGTTCATATTCTGTAAAATTATTAAAATATATTACATATTTTTTCTTAAATTAATTATTGTTTTTCTTAGTTTAATTTTAGTTTTAGATGGGAAATGGGGACTTTATTACAAGGGGTATACGACCATATCAAACGAAAGAAAAAAATATATAATTGGAACTTTGATTGGCCAAATACTCACTTATTCCAAGAGGATTTTTTCCACCTATCAACAATTCCTTATGTAAATTAGATGCAGGCATAGTGGTTATTGCAGTCATAATTGTCCTTTGATCCTTGTTGACATTGGTAATGCTTATCATATAGAAAACTCATATATTTCTTGTTATAATGTTTATCATTGTATATTGCGCAATGAAATTACTATTCTTTTCAGCACTTTTCTACAAGTTTCCCCAAGAGGGCACATTCAATTAGTTTTTATTGTAGTATTGTTTCTTGTAATGTGTGTGTCATTATTTCCATGAAAACAGTTATGCCTATGAGATGAAGTAGAACGTGACACCTGATTTCATGTTGAACCTGGGTTCAACACTAAGTGTGCCCAAAGTTCCAGGAGAAGAGTTCTTATACACAGAACTTGAACAAGGAGTTGGGGAAATATTTGCACATTTCTTCAAAAAGTTCTCTGTCATTCACTATGTTTTTTTAATTCATTTGTGTCAAGTATTTAGCTATGAATACAACTGCAACTAGAGAACTCTTATTATTCAGTCACATTGATACTAAAGGAAAAAAATGTAGAAATGTATTGCTAGGTATGGGTGTAAGACACAAACATACAAGAAATGCGGGCTTTTAGAATCAGTTAATGAAATTATAGAAAGACTTTATAGTATCACATAACATATACACTCATGATATCAATAATTGAACTAAGACTCAAGAAAATAATTACAACTATGCACACAGTAGAGTATTTTGATAGCCTCTTGGACAAAGCCAAATCTAGTCTTCTTTATTTGGTTTTTATATTGAGTCAGTTCAGTATCAATTTTCTTAATCTTCTCATTACTCATGTCAAAACTCTTGTTAATATGCATGCATAGGAAACACAAATAAAATAATTAAACTCATATGCATTGCCTGCAAATTATGATATAAAAGAGACTTGTCAACATATGTTTATGTAACAACTTGTTTAATACGATATGATTCAATTATGATCTTAAAATACACATCTCTTTGTTTCAACTAGGTTAAATACGTAACAATAATGACAACAAGCAATTAATTGGGCTTATTCTTCAGCTATTTGCCAAACCAATTTTAAAAAATGAACTTATAGTCTAGACAACAATCTTGAACTTTTCACCAATTCAATTAAAAAAAAAATCTTACACTCTAGGCAGGAGCCTGAAGCGTTGGATGAGGAGGGCCTTGGTCTATATTTTCCTTAAAGGAAAACAAATTCAATACCTTCTCTGATGCATAAAATTAATTTTGATCCTTACCTCTCTCGCTCACAGAGAATGGCAATCACCAATTGTATTTTGCCACGCATCGGTACACCACAGGCCTGCCAACTCAACGGATAGGCAAATGGTCAGGGCATACACGTTTGTTACTTCAATACATCATCTTTATCTCAACTCCCAACTTCCTGACCTAGTCTTGGTCGGCTGATCTTAAAGCTTGTAACTTGTGCTCCCTCCGACCACCCGACCCTCGACCTTCAACTTAGTTAGTTTGGCATATCACCTGCACGTCCTTCAGTTGTGCATATGGCACGACCCCCTAACCTCCGAATAATTCATGATATTACTTTGTCCTCTAATATCTCAATTATCCACCTAGATGTGTGGTCCTTATAGATAATCCATGTCCGATGTAAAATTGTACAAGAGGAGAATTTCGTTGTTCCAATTAGAAGCTTTCCCGCTTATAATCCTGACTGCAATAGGATAAGCTTTGTCCAATCATTTCTTTAAGTTTAAGGTTCCACCCCTTTGCTCTACAATAAACACCCTTCCTTATTATTCAAGAATGGTTTTACCATGGCTCTTTGGCTCTGAACCACACAAAGACTTTAGCGGAGATTTATTCACTCTACTACTGCACAAACTACCTCAAGCTAATCCTCTCAATTGTGGCCTGCTCTCAAGGATCCATTTGGCTTCTAGATCTAAACCAGGATCTCACCACTCTATCAAATTCATACTAAGACGTTCCATGGTGTTATCCCTTTTGAGCTTGGTTGATAGCTACATTGATGGATTACTATCCTGTGGGGCTTCCCTACCTTCGGGTAAGGAATTCCTTGCATGGAAGCGTAGATGTTCCTACATGTCTTATCTGACAGAAGCCCAACACCACCTTACAGCGAGCTTCCACCTCGCCTGCCACATGCCAACTGTTCTAGAATCCTCACGAACTCTCTTAGCAACTCCTCGAGACCGCTCATGGGTAGCCAGAGCATTTGGCTATTGGTAAGGGCTTGTGGCCCTCATTACCAAATTCCTTGTGGCAGGAATGGAGGCTTGTGCAAAACAAAGGCTAAATCCTATGGAAATACGACAACTGGTCATGATAGGCTCGGGAGCACTCCCTTGACCTTTCACATATTGTTCGCCTATCAGCATAGCACTTTGCAAACAAATACCTTGACATACACATTGACCGACTCTGGCAAACAAAGGGTCTCTCTTATAAATTTGTTCATTAATACAAAGGGTCTCATAAACCAATTCTAACTAATCATGGCTTGCAACTGGAATAGATCATTGAGCTCCTTAAATTCAATTATTGAATTATTTATGATACCGCTGAGCATTTAGGAAACATTTAGGAAACACTATTATGGGACTCTTCTCCACTTTGAACTTCAGACACTCTATTATTACTATTGTTTACTATATTAACTTATTTACTTTTACATGTAAGCATAGGACACATGTAGCCATGCATAATCATAACCACAATCAATATACAAATTAGGTAAATATCCCTTCACAATTGCATCACAAATATATACACAACAACACATATTACAATCCTTGTTTATCCATATGTATTACAATGACAATGCAGCATAACCCATTAATTTCAAATAGTAATCATACAATATTTATCTTTTTTTCCGCAGTGAAACTGAGTCTAGCCCTCTATCCATGTCCTCTTTTCCAAATGCCTCATTTCTTTTGGGGCAAGCTTCATGTCCCTCCATTACTGTTGCATCCTTGTTGTTGCGGTCCCTCCATAAAAAAATTCATCTTTTGCTTCATGTATTATCTCAAGCAAGCATGGGCCCAAGTACTTTCCTCGGCCCATTTAATTTCATGAACCAACCCATTTACTTCATGCACCAACCAACCTTTAATGTTTGTCCTCAAGTTGAGGTATATTTTTTGCACAATAAATCGTATCATCCCAAGCAACAATTCTCCATCCCTAGCTCTAGAATCCATGTCCCAAGGCTCAATCCCATTTTTTTTGTTATTTCAAATATTGCAACATATGTACATCATTTTTACAATGTCACTCATACCAGAACCTTGGGTGAGATTGTCACATAGATAATAAAATTTTATTCAAATCAAAACTAATAATCACCACAACCCCTTTTCTGTTTGTTATTCTTGTTCCCTGATTTGATGTAAAGTGGAGCAAATGTCAAAGTGCTCCAATTGTTTTCTTATTTGTTATAAGAAAAATAAAAAAAATCTATTAAAATAAAATAAAAAAAACAAAGACAGAAATGTAATTTTGGAAAAAAGCTCAAGTCAAAGTCATTTTTGCAAAAAAACTTGTTTTTCCATCCCATATAAATAAATACCAATAAAAATAGGTTTAGTTGGGGAAAAAAATGTTGATGTTTTTCTTGAATTAAGAATAATCTATAAAATTACACTTGGAAATTAAAATTCAATAAAAATGTTGATGTTTTTCTTGAATTAAGAATAATCTATAAAATTACACTTAGAAATTAAAATTCAATATTTTGAAATTAGAAATTAAAATTGAATATTTTGGAAGTAGTTTTAAAATACTTAGACTTATTTTATATTTGTGTTTAGGAATTAGTTAGGCCTAAACTTTCCATATATTGTAATTGATTTCTTATTAAATTTAGTTATATGTTTTTCTGTATGGTTTAATTGTTTTTCAATCCGTATTATCGATTTGACATCTAAAGTATAAGTGAAACAAAATTGTGTAACTTGTGCGTGTGAGTTTGAGCTATATATGATGTGTTAAAGATTTTTGTTATAATGACTTCAACTTCATACATATCATTTTAACTAAATAATTCAACTTCATACCTATCATTTTAACTAAATAAAATAAAAATTATATATTTGATGGGTTAAAAACTTTTATTATATTGACTTCAACTTCATACATATCATTTTAACTAAATAATTCAACTTCATACTTATCATTTTAACTAAATAAACTAAAAACTATATACACATAATTCATATATACAAATAAACAAAATAAACTAAAAACTAGATACACCTAATTCATTTATACAAATAAATAATAATATACCACAACATGAATAGATCTGAATCTGATTTATATACATACAAATAAATAATAATATACCACCACATGAATAGATCTGAATCTGATTTATATACATCTTTTTATATAAAAATTTACATATTTTATAGACATTTAATAAGACTTACATATTTTTGTAAACAAACTTACATTGCATTACTTATTTACATTACACACATCTCTTGAAGTGCGTAAACCATTTTATTTTGTCGTGACTCGTCCATGAGGATACTTCCGTTGGTCACAGTGAACTTATTTATATAGTGACTTGTAAAGCTGGTGAGAGTAGGAAACCAGTAGATTTATAAAACTCTCCTCGGGTAGGTAAGTTAGTTGGTCTGAATTCCACTGACTTCATTCAGAGTAGTTAAACAATACGCCCGATACCGATTTTACCTGTTTTTCTTAACAAGCAGCTTTTTTTTTTCTTCAAATTAGACAGATTTCTTTGATTATTTGACTATTTTTCTTGAAGATTATGGATTCGATGAAATTGAGGCAGATTTCCTGAGTATTTTATTTCTCTAAGGGATGAAACATGATGCTTCCTTTAACGCTCCTTTCAACTGAATTATGGCGTCCCCACCCAGCAAAATAATTTTAGGGATGTCCTACTACCTGCCCATCATCAGCTGATTGCACTAACTAGTTGGGCAAGTATGTGTCATAGAATGCCAATTTCATTCATGTCGTTCTGTGGAATTCCTGTGGTGCTTCTCCATTGCCTCCTGGCATTACTAATATGTTGTTGTGCATCCAGTAGAGAAGAATACTCATATGTAGAGAGAACCACCAACAATAGCTTACACCCTGTTGTTATCGTGCCAGGAACAGGAGGAAGTCAGCTTGAAGCTAGACTCACAGACAAGTACAATACCAGTAGCGCCCTGTGCAAGAGCTGGAGTTGGGAAAGAGATTGGTTCAGAATATGGTTTGATGTATCTGTCCTTGTGGCTCCACTCACCGACTGTTTTGCAGAGAGAGTTAGCCTAGTTTATGATCCCCATACAGATGAATTCCACAATGCTCCTGGGGTGGAAACTAGAGTGCCTTATTTCGGCACAACCAAAGGCATGCAGTACCTGGACCCTTCTCTCAAGTATGTTTAAATTCCTCTTACCTTAATTTGTGTCAAAAACACCAAACTAGGTTAGCAGTTGAAAAAAATTGTTATGCTTGGTTCAATTTTTCTGCATCACTACCAACGCTGTGAAAGGTTATCTTGTTTGTAGAATGCTTGGAATAATTGGAGTTTGGTTGATACAGTAGGTTATTGATTATATCCCCACAATACTAGTTATTCGGTTCAGTCCTCATCGAGCTACCTAGGTTTAGGACGCTTCTCTCATGCAGGTAGGAGTCAGAGTCAGCAGGATACTGATCATCATGTCATTCTCCTACATGGTACTGTATTTTCTTGTGAGATCACGTTGAACTTTTGGTCACAAAGAATGAGCCATATTCTTCTTAATTCATTTGGTCACTCTGATAAGGCAGGAGTAAGCTCCCCCACCCTTGTGGAGTCTCAATTCTTGTTAAGTCATAAATTTCTGTTATATAATATATTGAGCTTATGGGCTGTTGGATATACTCTTGCTGTTATAGTGGTAACAACTAGGTTTGATTTTGGGCCTTGCCTAAATTACTCCAATGAGTTACTAATTCACAATGGTTAAAAAAAGAAATTAAAGTCACGCTTATGAAACCCTCTATAAAGCTCCAATTTTGATGGTGAGATCTACTGTTTACCCACAATTTCTTTATGGCTTGAGAATTAGTATCCATGCAATTAATCTAATGTAGAAGTAAAGAAGCATCTTGGGGGTTGCTCAAATAAAAAGCAAAGCACTGACAGGAGAAACTGAGGAACTGAGAACACGCACCTCCTGTGTAATATCCCCAAATGGAAAATGAGAGTAATACAAGCAACAATAAACTAAAATTACAGAAAAATTAAATACACCATCAATACATGAAAAACTGAAGCCAAAAGATGAGCTGAGTCATTTTATTAATGTCGGGGATTGAGTACAAAAGAGGTGCTGGAATAGGTGCACTTGGGCCTACTCAAGGCAGGCTAGAATAGTTCTCAACCCAAGCTGAAATGACTCTCGGCAACTGGCTGTGCGTGGCTCTGGTGTTGTGCTGCTCTGTCCAGAAATGCTGTTGTTGGCTGACTTCGGACAGCTGGTTGGGCTGCTTCCACTGCTCGGAAAATTCCAGGCTTTTAACCCCGGACTCTACTCACAAAACCCACAAAAACCCATGAAGGAATTGGCCAAATGTTGACCCCGGAATTTCGGCCATATTTCCCCTAGCTCCTCTAGCTGCTGGCTGAGTTAGGATCTATGTTTGACACCTCAAACCTGCCCAAAAAATTCAGCCAAATTAATCTTGGCTTCTCCTCAATTAACCTAGAAAAACCTAGAAAGGGTTCCTCCTAGTTTTGACCTCAGAAATTGGCCCTCTTGGGCTTGGCTCACCCAACTATTGGGAAATTCAACTCCTGGCTGGAACTACGGGTAGATGTCTCCAAAATGCTGCCAAAATCCCTGGTAGGAGGTTAGGAGGTGGCTAGCCTCCCCTCCAAATCCTCCGGCTGAACTCCTCTTCTCTCCGACACTCCCGGCACTTCCTCTAGTCTGCACTGCATAGTCTCTGCTGCCTCTACGCAGTCTTGAAGGGACTACGTACTTCTGCTACTATGTCAACTCCTCACCAAAATTGTGGAACTCCTCTCCTGAGCGAGCACTCGAAGTCCCCCGAGGTAGAGATTGAGATCTCCACCTGAAGATCTCATGTGCTAAACAACATTGCAGACTTGGCACCTGGCACATGCGTGCTATGTCAAGATGACAATCAAAATAGATGTTGAATGAATGAGGAAATGAGTTGCCTTCACTTCCTTTTATCAATTGAGCCCCTAACGTTCCCTTGGGCCCACCATGGGCTGCACAGTCCCCTCATCCAGCCACTCACTGTGTTGCCCCCATAGAGCCTCTCCCACGCTACCACCTAGGGAGTTGCCTCCAAATCGAATGTTGGCCACATGGACCCCACTAAGGCCACAATTTTTCCTTGTGAACTATAGGAGCAGGCTGTAGGTTTTCCCTTAATTATTAAATTGTGGGTCCTGACCCGCCTTATTTCTACTTGACATTAGAAACATCAACATTTATAAAAAAATGAATATTCTAATTAGCAAAATTGCTAAATGGGGATATTACAGTCCTCCCCACCTAAAAATTGCTTGTCCTCAAGCAATGCCTGAACAGGCATCCTCTCTAGCTGACGCTCCCCACTGTCATTGCAAAAATGTTCTAGGGTCCTAGATGCGGCACTGAATCATCCCTGACCTTTGCATCTCCCTGATATGAAGGGACCCCTAAATACCCGAATCCCAAGCCATCCTGTCCAACATGAAGCTCCTCCCGCTCTCCTCACTATCCTGCCCTGTATAAGTACCCGTAGTCCCTTCTATACCATGAGTGAGTAGGGGATCATGATAGTGTGGCACTATGCCCAACTCCTCGTAAAGTCATCCTACCACGTAGGCCATCCCATGCACTCTAGGAGTATACTCTCGAAGATACCACCCAATCCCTATAGAGATAGTGTCTTGTTCATGTGAGCTTCTCTTGATATCATGTTGCTGGCCCACCCGCCATGCTACTGAAGTCCCCCATGCCATCGGGGACTCGCTAAAGCCCAATGGAAGATCTGCATGATCTCCCCCTATAGTAGCCAGCTCATCCCTAAGGGTTATTGATCTATAAAGAGCGGTGATGATCAAGTTCCCTGCCAAACTCAAAGTGGTGCCACCGTGCTGACGCTGCGCTACCCTGATTATGACATACTCCCCACCGTGTGCAGACTGTATCCTCCTCTCCTGACGCCTAGTGGCGGGAGGTCTGTGAGAGCCAAACTTATCTTGCTCGCGCATCTCCATGATGCTAATATCTACCCCTCCACTGTCGATCTTGACCCTATGCAACAACAGGATAAGTTTACCTCTCTAAGCAATGGTGGTCTCAGTGATCCCCCATGGGTCAAACCCAAGGTGAACTAGATCACCCTCTGTCATGACCCTGTTTATCACACAATGGAGTTATCCACCCGCCAACCGGATCCCTGGATCACCCAACCATATTGGGAGCTTATAACTCCGACTCCCCGCTAAATGATGCTGCGTAGCACTTCTATCTGGTAGAACCCATCTGGCCCTTATCTTTGACCCCTGTATGTAACCTATGGGTGGACGCCAAGTATCAGAAGTTTATCCCATGCAAGCCAATCTACCCTGCTCCTGCCAGACCACGCACTGTAATCTGCTATCCCAACTCCTAAGGGTACACCTGGATATTGCTCAGAGTCTAAGTGCCCTCCTGTAGACAAAGTCTACCATCCATCGTCCCTCAAGCTCCTGTGACACCTCAAGTTGTCTGGAAAGATGGGGGTCATGCCTATCCCTGAGCGTGGGCTCAAAGGTGGTGCAAGTGCTACCTCTGTAGAAGATCGGACTACCCCCAAGCCTGCATCCACCAACTCGGGTCTTGACCGTATGCTACAACTCAACAACATCTCTCCCAATATACCGTGACCCGTCTTGTGAAAGTTTCAAAATAGAAACCCTACTACAGTGTCTTGATCTACCTCTCCTACTTGTTTAATTAACTTAACAAGTTATTTCACTGAAGTATTCATAAAAACATTAAAGCAGACACAAACTGGAGCCTAAACATCTATAAATCATTTATTGAACAACACGCACATGTGAAAAATTACACAGAGTTTTCGGACAAATGTCCCCGGAAAAACCCAATGCGGGAAAACCGGTGCAGCAGCTCTAGAGGGTTTTATTATTATGCATAATTTGAATACAATATTCTGGGCACCAGAAATGGTTGGCCCTACAAAGAAATTACACGACAGTTGTACCTTTCACTAGGAGACAGAAAATATGGCTGAATCACCCTCTCAATCGGGATTTACAGATAACGAGCCCTTTCTGGCCCACTGGAACCCTCAGCGCTGACTCTATAGCCTATGTGTCAGCCCTCACTGGCCAACGTCCCCACTACGTCCCCCTCACAGGTGTTGCGCTGCCTTGGCTGGCCTTGCGTCACCCTGGTTGGTGTTGCGTTGCCCCTGCGCTGCACTGGCTGGGTCTGCATCACCCTGGTTGGGCTTCTGCAGCCTCTGCGCAGTCCTCTATGTGGTGTTGGCTGAACTGCGTCCTCCTGGATGGCTCTGCGCTGTCTGATACAAGTTGCCTCTCTGTTGTTGTATTCTTGGCCTTGGATCAGATCATCCCTTGCCGATCTCTGCCCCTCATTGCATTGAAAACTCGCTTCGAATTCCTCAACAAACCCTGCCCCAGAAATTCAACTTAGCTTCAGTGCTCTGCTTGTGTGTGTGTTCTCCAACTGACCCCAAGCCCTTCTCTTATACTTTTCTCGTTGGCAAACCAACGACTATGATCTAATCTCTAATCGACGGCTCAAATTAAAAGACTGATTGATCCACATCACTTAAAACATTTCATAACATGTGTTTAATTAATTCACTTTAATTTTTCTATTTCCCTAAGTTAGACTTAGGGTCCTCATTAAAAAAAATTAATTATTTGAATAACTTCAACACCAGATGAAATTTCTCCAAACGCTTTCTAGTTTTTGGAGATCTTGTGTGTCTTAGCCCCTCCACCAAATTTCGGAGCTAGAGCACACCCGATGCTACCCCAAAATCTCAACACTCCCTCTTAGCGAGGAGTGTGCTCTAGCAATACTTCCACACTGAAGCATTGCCTGATCTTGGCATCGGTCTCTGCGTTGCTCATGCTTGGCCTGCTGCCCTCCATCCACTGCGCTGCTGCCACTGTACTGTTGCCCATGTCATCGCCATTGACACTGCAACATCTGTACTGCAGCTCCCTCTCAAATTGCTCCATCATGCTACCAACTGCTGCACTGCAACTCAGTTGCTGAGAAGTAAGAAACTGAAGGACCCCTGCACAATCACTGACAAACAAGTCAGTCAGGCTGCATCTCATCACTGAAGCTCCCTCGGCTGTTGCACTGTGCTGTCTCTTTGACGCCACTGCGTTGTTGTTGCTCTACACTGCATAAGCACTACCCCTTTGTGTTGCTGAAGTCCCATCAGCCTCTACGCTGTTGCTTCTACGTTGTTGCTGCCTCTACACTGCGTTGCTCCCATCTACAGCGTCCCAGCTCTGCCCTCTGCTTCACTGTGATCTTCTGCACCCACTACTCTAGTCATCTTGCTGCTGTCTTAATGCTCCCGTAGCACGTATGTGATCCAAGAGTCTGGGCACCTCAAGGATCCTACCTCTCCATTTGTAGCTGCTCTGCAGATCTATATTGCCCCACCTCTTCTCTCGAGGCGCATGAGCACTCATAGCCATATCATCCTCACTACCACTGTCACCTCTAGCTGTTGTTGCCTTGGAATCAAAGGATCCCTTGTCCTTCTTAGGACAAGTGTTGGCAAAGTGTCCAAGTTCGCCACAATTAAAGCACCAGACCTTTGATAGGTCCCTCTTCTTCTTCCCTTGTTGTCGTCGTTCCTTTTATGCAAGAGTTGCGTCCACTTCCTCCTCCTCCTTCACTTTGCTACTTCCGGAGCTGAATTCCTTCTTGGTCATCTGCCGGATTTCCTCCTGTCGAAGGATGGCCCACATGTCACCCCAATTGGGGAGTTGTGCTCTGCCCAAAATGCTTTGGACAAAGGTTTCCCACTTGTCAGTGACAACATTCAGGGTTGTCCTTACTAAGAGTCCTTCATCCGGAGTTGACCCCATGGCAATTAGCTGATCCCGGATAGTCTACAATCTTGAGAGGAATGGATCAATCTCTTCCCCTTTGTGCATTTGGAACATCCTCATCTGGTTCTCCAAAAGCATCTTACGTTGGACGGAGCTCCCCTGATACAACGTGGTCAGAACTATCCACACCTCATTTATTGTCTTCTTCTCGGCAATATGTGGGACCACGTGATCCTTCACCCCATTCATGATCAAGCGCTTTGCCTGAGCCTGGTTCTCGTTAAACTTCTAAAGAGCATTTGCATCGGCCATCACAGCTACGACATTCTCTCTGTGTTCCCTAATACTGTACTCCTACAGGACTGACAAGATTTTGTCCTTCTAGATCATGAAGTTGGACACACCATCCAACCTATCCTGATCACGCAGTTCGTACGGGGCCATCTAGCTCAACTCTTTCAAAACAGGTACTCCTCTCCCTCTTCCTGCTACAACACTCAACAAAAAACTAGATCTGGGTTTCTTGGCGATAGAAACCCTCTATAGTAGTTGCTCCTTCTAACAACTGATTTCCCTTTCGTAAATCCTTTGCCAAATCACCTGAATCAGTTCTCTACAATCACCCTCTTGATCGAATCTCAGATCTGTTTGGCGCAAATCTGTTGAGTGACTGTTCTCCTCCCGCTTTTGTCACCTTTGCTAGGCATTGTTCTGCACCGATAGAACCTGTGCCACACCAGCAACTTCTGAAGATTAGAAGCTCTGCTTCCAGAGATTGGCAAACTGCACAAAAATTCTTCCACACGGACTGCGTCCCTCTGGCTGCCCTCTGCGCAGCACAGGCTGCTCTTGCGTCACTCTGGAAGGCTCTGTGCTTCCTCTGCGTCAACCTCTGCATGGCCTCTGTGTCAGCCTCGATGGGATGTGTCCCTCATGGTGCTACACTGCCCTCTTTTGGATCTTTGTTGCTTTCGTTGCCCTTCATGCAACAATTTATCTTCAGCCGCTTTGCTGGTGGATCAGCTTGATCTGCAACGCTCTGATACCATGTGAAAGTTTCAAAACAAAATCCCTACTGCAGTGTCTTGATCTACTTCGCCTACTTGTTTAATTAACTTAACAAGTTATTTAACTGAAGTATTTAGAAAAACATTAAAGTAGACACAAACTGCAGCCTACACATCTACAGATCATTTACTGAACAACATGCACATGTGACAAAATTACACAGATTTTTTGAACAAATGTCCCCGCAAAAACCCAATGCGGGAAAACCGATGCAGTAGCTCTAGAGGGTTTTATTATTATGCAGAATCTGAATAAAACATTCCGGGCACCATAAATGGTTGGCCCTACAGAGAAATTACACGGCAGTTGTACCTTTCACTCAGAGACAGAAAATATGGCTGAATCACACCCTAAATCGGTATTTACAGATAACAAGTCCTTTCCGGCCCACTAGAACCCTCAACGTTGCCTCTGCAGCCTCTGTGTATGCCCTCACTAGACAACGTCCCCACTGCATCACCCTCACTGGTGTTGCGCTGGCTTTGCACTGCCCCTGCGTTACGCTGGCTAGGTCTGCATCACCCATGTTGGGCTTCTACAGCCTCTGCGTAGTGTTGGCCGAACTTCGTCCTCCTGGCTAGCTTTGCGTTGTTTGGTACAAGCTGCCTCTCTTCTGCTCTCTTCTGCTGTATTCTCGGCCTTGGATCAGATCATCCCTTGTCGATCTCTGCCCCTCACTACACTGCAAACTTGCTTCGATTTCCTCAGCAAACCTCGCCCTAGAAATTCGACTTAGCTTCACTGCTCTGCCTGTGTGTGTGTTTTCCAACTAACCCCAATCCCTTCTCTTATACTTTTCTCGTTGGCAAACCAACGACCGTGATCTAATCTCTAATCGATGGCTCAGATTAAAAGACTTCTTGATCCACGTCTCTTAGAACATTTCATCACATGTGTTTAATTAATTCACTTTAATTTTTCTATTTCCTTAAGTTAGACTTAGGGTCCTGATTAAAAAAATTAATTATTTGAATAACTTCAACACCAGATGAAATTTCTCCAAACACTTTCTGGGTCTTGGAGATCTTGTGTGTCTTAGCCCCTCCACCAAATTTCGGAGCTAGAGCGCACCCGATGCTACCCCAAAATCTCAGCATGTCCAACTATCTCAGATGATCCTCCTGGGTCCTGTGGCTCATGATTAGAGCATCAAGAGATGATATCCAAGTCCCCTGTGTCAGTGTGCAATGTTAGAGAGTGATAAATAGAAGCTCACGGTCAGCCTTGTGATCAACTCGTGCTCCACATGTAAGTGTTCTAAACCCAATGGTTTGCATGATGTCCTCGTCAGGAGATCTCTCTGGCGACAACACTCCGTCAACCTGTTGTGTGTCATCATGTTTGACTGCACACAAGTACGCACCCCTACACTCCCCTATATAGCAATGAACTTCGTGGCACAATTCCATGCACCATTGGTTACCAACGCTCAATGCCCTGCCCCCATGTACCATAGGGCATCCCATATGTGCCCATGTGCCCATCATTGTGCTAGTACATTCGTCATGATGTGATCTACACCTCCTCAACTGCGTATGTAAACCTGAGCGTCCCAACGCCACACCTACTAGAGGGGATATCTCTGATGTGCTGATCTTTGGTGGCTCATGTGCCCCATACCACAATGGGAGAACATCATCTCTATACAATGCCCGGTCCGGTGGCCTACCCATGCCACCTCCTCCCACCAGCTTTTGCCAGGGAATGCTAATCATCTTATGACCCCATGCACAAACAACATGCCAATACAACCCATGGAGTCTGCTCACAAACTGCTTGGATGCTAGTTCTGACCAGAAATTCCCTAAGGAATGTGTGTGCTCAGTCGCTAGATCAGCTACCTCATCAATGCCATAGTCGTCTCACGTGTCTAATATCGGATATGATGCCCCACCTGGATCCTAATGCCAACCTAGACCTCCAATGCCCTCAGTGTCTGCAAGCGCCACTGTGCTTTACTCCAAACTACTATCATCTCCATGAGTCCATCCCACTCTCTTGGGTACCGACTCAGAATCTCTCGCCATCCAACCCCGAGAGAGAAATCGAATGAAAGAGTCCCCGCACATAGAACAAGCCCTCCATCTTGCGAGTGTTGCACCCTGCGCAGCTCATGTCACCTCATCTCACCATCCTGGTCAACACCCAAAATCTGTCGAGGTGACTCTGCCTCTCCCTCTCCAATGTGCAGAGGCAACCTACTAGGGCTACCAGCCCCATCTATGTACGTTTGATGAGGGCTGCTCTGATGCCCTAATGTGCACTCGAGTTGGACCATTAGGGAATCCAATCACTCCCCAACGTGAGTCAGGTTGGATGATGACTCGGCACAAACTGCTCTCATGACCTCCAACCCCTCGTTATGTTGCCAAATAGCCTCTCACACTGTCGTGGCCTTCTCCTTCAATGCAAGAAGGTCTATTTGGAACTAAAGAAACTGTTGTGGGCGACCATCATCTAACACCACTGTCTCCCTTGGTACCTCATCAATGGATGGCCCTATGGGTGTATGTTCCACTCTCTCCTCTATGATGTCAATCAAAGCAGTCAAGGGAGTCTCCGACAAGGGTGACTCTTGCATCACACTAGGTGTATCTACGAGCTCCCCACAATCTTGTGTGCTCTCATCCTCCAAGTGTGAGGTAGCCATTGTGATAGTTTCCCCTTCGGTTAAGCTAGAAAAAGGTATCCAACTTTTCCACCCGATCCTGAGTCGTGCACTCGGTGGATCCATCATACGTGGGAAAAGGTATCCTCCCAATGGTATGTTGCAACTCTGAGCTCTGCGTGCTAGACCCCCCATTGTTCCTACCTTTTTCATCCCGCTTGAGCTAGCAGTAATATTTGAAGGACAAAGTTGATCTAAAGTTTTCCCCCATGGACTGCCATTCTCAGAAATAATCTCCCATGGGTATATGATCATACCGTCTACCTTGCTCACTTGGTACTGAAGGTAAAAATGTAGGCATCGTGGTTCTGGTTAGCCTACTGAAGGTTGGCGGGTGAGTGGTTGGTAGAGGTTGGTCAAACAGTTGTGAGACCCCTGAAGTCTCGCCAAATAAGAACTCATGGATGCTCTTATCCCTATTGTGTTGCTGGAGTCCTTCCAACATTCCCTTCTGTCCTTTGGTTGAATCATTTAGGGCCTTTAAGATGCTACCAAATGCCACTTCCCCTTTGCTCCTTGACTCCTCCATATTTGCCACCTCTACTGACTTTGGTGGGTAATGATCTGCCTATCTTCTCGTGTCATAGACTGCGTGCTCCATAGGCTAAGTCAAGTCTATGAGCTCTAATACCACTATAATATTTCCAAATGGGAAAATGATAGTAATGCAAGCAACAATAGGCTAAAATTATAGAAAAATTAAATACACCATCAATACATGAAAAACTAAAGCCAAAAGATGAGCTGAGCCATTTTATTAATGTCGGGGATTGAGTACAAAAGAGGTGTTGGAATAGGTGCACCTGGGCCTACTCAAAGCAGGCTGGAATACTTCTCAACCCAAGCTGAAATGACTCTTTGCAACTAGCTCTGTGTGGCTCTGGTGCTGTGTTGCTCTGTCTAGAAATGTTGTTGATGCCTGACTTCAGACGACTGGTTGGGTTGCTTCCACTGCTCAAAAAATTCTGGGCTTTCAACCTCGGACTCTACTCACAAAACCCACAAAAACCCGCGAAGGAATTAGCCAAATATTGACCCCGGAATTTCAGCCCTATTTCCCCTAGCTCCTCTAGTTGCTGGTTGAGTTAGGATCTTTGTTTGACACCTCAAACTGCCCAGAAAATTCTGCCAAATTAATCTTGGCTTCTCCTCAATAAACTCAGAAAAACCTAGAAAGGGTTTGTCCTAGTTTTGAGCTTGGAAGTTGGCGCTCTTGGGCTTGGCTCACCAAACTATTGGGAAATTCGACTCCTAGCTGGAACTGCTGGTATATGTCTCCAAAATGCTGCCAAAATCCGTGGTAGGAGGTGGCTAACCTCCCCTCCAAAGCTTCCGGCTGAACTCCTCTTCTCTCCCACACTCCCGACACTTCCTCTAGTCTACACTGCGCAGTCTCTGCTGCCTCTACACAGTCCTGAAGGGACTACCTACTCCTATTGCTACTGCTAGTCAACTCCTCACCAAAATTGTGGAACTCCTCTACTGAGCGGACACTCGAAGTCCCCCGAGGTAGAGTTTGAGATCTCCGCTTGAAAATCTCGTGTGCTAAACAACACTATAGACTTGGCACCCGGCACAAACATGCTATGTCAAGATGACAATCAAAATAAAAGTTGAATGAATGATGAAATGAGCTGCCTTCACTTCCTTTTATCAATTGAGCCCCCAAAATTCCCTTGGGCCCACCATGGACTGCGCAGTCCCCTCATCCAGCCACTCACTACGCTGCCCCCATAGAGAGTCTCCCACACTGTCTCCAAATCAAATGCTGACCACATGGACCCCACTAAGGCCGCAATTTTTCCTTATGAAATATAGGAGTAGGCTATATTTTTTCCCTTAATTATTAATTGTGGGTCCCGACCCACCTTATTTCTTCTTGACATTAGAAACATCAACATTTATCAAAAATTAATATTCTAATTAGCAAAATTTCTAATTGGGGATATTACATTCTGACTTAGGAGGTAGAGCAATAGAGCCTGTTTGTCATGTTCATTCAAGCTGGCTGTTTTAACTTTTAATCACTTCTTCACTGCTGATCATCCTTGGCTAAAAGGAAACAGTAAGGGGAAGCTAAAGGATTGGTATTTTGTCCTCTATTTCAAGCTTATCACAAATCTTGGCTATGTCTACTTCTTGTGTGCTAGGTTATAACTTGGAAGTCAAATATCTCTCTATTGACTAATCTCAAAGAGATTGTTATAGATATCTATAAATACAATTTAGACACACGAAACAGGGAAAATTGGGCTAGTTGACTACTGATGCATGGATTATAATAGACTTGTATTGTCATTTTCTAGTATTTTGGCTTCACCAAGGAGCACCCTTTTCTTCTTGGACATCTATGCTGGATTCATATCTCATATTTGAGGGCAGCTTCTAGTGATGGACAGGAAATTTTTCTTCCAGTTACGTTGGTGTCTTCCCTTTGACTTAGAAGAATGTCTGATCGAAGTGCACCTGTACCCAACAAGACATTAACATAACACTGCAACCATAAGAGTAATTGAAAGTAACAATAGAAGATATAATATTAGTAGAGCTGCAAAAACACAAAGTTTTGGGGCACCTACAACTAACGGTTGAGTGCACCTGCAAATTCAGATTATGAAGGGAAACTTCTCTAAGAAACTTTGTTGATTGTATTTTTGAAATGATGAGAGTTAAAAAAGAGAATGGGGGGGCCTGATTTATACAAAAAGAGAGAAAAACCTTTTCTTAAAGCCTATGTTACTCATAAAAATGATTAGGCCCTTATTACATTAAATTGACACTTTATAAATATTGAAATCTGAAAACATAAAGACCCAACACTAGAACATATGAGATTCCATACAGGATAGGGGGCTAGTGATAAAAAAATAATCGAAATAACTGAAAGACAGATTCACACCACAGTCCAATAAATATGCAGTATATTAGCTCAAAGAAGTGAAAATATGTCTCTCGGTCTAAAGAAAACACTGGATTTGCAAAATTTGACAGTAAAATCAACCATTTGAATTTCAGAATGATTTTCAAGGTGACGTTGTGAAAGAAAGTATTGTCCCACTTAATAATTAGGTTATTGCAGCAAAAGGGCAGAAGATTCGAACCCAAAACTACTTTATTGGCAAGAATAGTATGTCATCTATTTATACTAAAGTCAATGATATATCTAAACTATGAAAAGGGAATAGGTACTTTTAATATCAAGATTCATAAAAGAGTGAAGGGATTGAATGGAATCAACCTGCAAACCTTGATTCATGCAATATACGAGAATAAAAGCAACATTTAGGGTAGGGAAACATAAGACCTAATAAGTGCACTAGAATTGATTCTCAAGTGTAACGCCCCACCCCACATTTACCCATTTTTTCAAGCTCTACAGGGGAAACATGAGTTGAGTGTCACTATGATATGACCCGACCTTCAAGTTCCAGTTATGGTAGTGGGGCAGACTAACCGGAAGCAAACTTCCATCCCTCGGGGATTACAGACCACTCAGGAGCTTCACAGCCACCCCAGATGATCAATCCTTGAGCTGGAACTCAATTTCACTAGCTTAATTCCACAATCGCACCTATAACACAACATCCATGTGGTTGGGAGGCTATAACCGCACTCATAACCTGTTTCCATGCGGTTATGACCCAAAATCCTCAGTTCTATGCCAGTGGTTGCAAGTTCTATGACACTTTTTCAAGCTAGCCTCCAGACCACTACTACCCAAAACTACTTATAACTTTCCAGAAACATAACTACAATGATAACAATGCCAACCATTCATAACTTGAGCAAGACATGCCCAATACATGATACTCATTTCATCAAACATATGATGAACATAGAAGCTACAGGTCATGAATGCATATCTGATCATAAACTTCTGAACTTCATCTGAAATTCACCAAGAAGACTCTATGCCCTCTCAAGCTAGTTGCAACAACACTTGTTAGCCCATGCATTCATTAACAATTTGATAACTTAGCAAATCATGAACAAGATCCATAGCTAGAGCACATCATAGAACCATGCACATAACTAGAATAGAAACCATGACAAATCAACCATAAGATCAACATAATGACCTGTACATGTGCTCAGGAAAATATCTTAAATTAGCATATGCAAAAGTCAACCAAGTTAGGGAATTTCACGTACAACCCAACCATAGATTGGCTGAACCAAACATAATGACCTGTACATGTGCTCACGAAAATATCTTATATTAGCATATGCAAAAGTCAACCAAGTCAGGGAATTTCACGTACAACCCAACCATAGATTGGCTGAACCAAAATGTCTCTTTCAACCAATCATCCCTGCGCCATATTCCAAGCATGAATGTGGGATCATATGGGTTAAACCAAAACAAAAACAACCAAGGCTTCCAGAGGCCAAACCACCTCAACACTTAACCACAATGATCTCACCTATACAGTCCAGAAATCACTAATACCAACCAGATTGGTCTCTTCCCAAGCTGTCCAGGGATTCTATCTCAACCCACAGCCTCTAGGGAACCCAAGTTGTTACAAGGCTCCAAAAATCTCCCATCTCAACCCACAGCCTCCAGGGAACACAAGTTGTTTCAGGTCTCCAGATATTCTATCCCAACCCACAGCCACTAGGGAACCTGAGAACCAATCGAAAATCCAGATAGAGAACCCACTACATCATGGCTATCCAGGAAATGGCAAGGCAAGGTTGAACCACTGTCAATCCAGGAAAATATTCATGCCAATGACAACACATAACCAAGGAACCAAATGCATATACCATGCATCCAAAAAACCAGCAAGGAGATCACACATGCAACCTATTACCTGCAAAGTAATTATGTTGTAGATGTTGATCCAAATGTCTCCTTACGCTCCCTAGCTTTCCTTTGGTTGCCCCTTTTCTTTCTTGCTTTCCTTCCTCCAAATCCAAGTGGATGCTAGAGTGCTCCACGAATGTTCTAAGTGTGCAAGAGTGTATGAGACAATGAGAGTGTGGAAGGATAGAACCAAAGTTGGACTGACAAAAGTTGTGAACTGTTTCTCTGATGCCTTTTTATTGTTGATTTCTAGTCTCTTCCTTTCCTTTTCCCTTTTTCTTTCATTTTCCTTCATTTTCTATGTAATTTCTCTTTCATGCATGTTTTTGTCTTTTCATCCCCCTTTTCTCCTATTTTCGTCTATTTCTCATAATTAAATGGCATTTATTGTCTCTTGCCTTTGCTAATGCTTTTGCCAATTTCCATAGCCATTATTAAACCACAAGTGATGTCCATTATAATGTTTGCCCAACATTCGGCTTGGAAAACATGTCCCATGACCTTGGTCTTATATTATTTACATGGGAAATCAACCAAGGGTTGTTAAAAACCCCTCCCCCTTGGGGGAACACCGTCCTTGGTGTTCTATGATGCTTATGACTAACAAAACATATTGCCTATGGAGCTTTATAAGCACAACTCGATCTAGTATTTACAATAACAAACTGATAAAAGCATGACAAGCATACTGCCTATGGAGCTTTATAAACCCATCTCGATGCAGTATTAACATTGAAAACACATATTCTTGCACATTTGCATCAACCAGCAAATAATCATACGGTCTATGGAGCTTTATAAACACAACTTGATACAGTATTCACAATAATATACACATATAGACATATGTGCATTTGCTTTAATCAACAAATAAAAGGATACGATGCCTGCATCAACAATAAGGGAATCCAAAGGTTCATACCTCCAACCTCAAAAGTACTACTAGGATTCACCTTCTTCCCAGGAAGTCCAAAATCCACTGCCAAAATCAAAACCCGCCTGTAATGTCTAGCGCTACAATCCTTGTGCTACTTGTTCTCTCAGTGAACAGTTACCGACTCATTGTTCCAGGGCACACTCCCAATGTGCTTCTAATTCCATCTGGCAATGCTAATGACCAAAACAAATTTATTCCCAAGCCCTCCCTTCTCTTCTTCCTAGTCCCTTGGGAAATCCGATCACCCTCTTTCTTGCAGTCACTCACCTTCCAAGTTCCCTAGCATATCCTTCTCTGCTACACAGTCCCTCGGGCAATCCATCCATTGGCAAGGTTTCCTCGCATCAGAAGGTCCAAAAAGCAAGGCATATCCCTACCTCGAAACCATCATACTGGTCATAGCATGCTCATGGAAATTAGTGGACACTATTGGGTACCAGTGTCCCACAATGGTCCTGCTCTTGAATGTTTTACCAACACACCACTGCATGTTCCAATTCCTTTTGTTGTTGCTAACACTCTTATAGCCACTTCCAACCACCCAAACTGGGCATTTTCTATGCTTTCCTTTACCAAGCACATCATTTCCATTAGAATCAAAAGGAATTGAAATAAGTTCAAGTTATACCTCATTGGTAGTTCATCAATAAGGTACACTTGCAATTCTGTTTACTTCCTATCACAGCAAGTCAAATTATCTCTTTGATCAAATCATCATAAATATAAACATATCACATCTGGTTAGCTCAACACTCAACCATCATAAATCAAAGTCATAAATTATGTGCATAATTAAAAATTGAAATAAAATACTGATACTTATATTTTAAATAGTTCTTTTCTTCAGCCTTTGTTATTTGTCCTTTCCGTACACACTGATTCGGTTTCCAAACCCAGGAAGCACCCAATGCCTTCTCTTCCATATGTAGTATCAACAACAAGGGCATCTAGAGACTATACTGCCTCAACCCTTAATATCAGCAACAAGGGTGTCCAAATACTATACTGTCTCAACCCTTAATATCAGTAACTCAAGATTAGTCTCATCCCAAGATGTCTAAGGCTCCCAGGACTATTATCTCAACCCACAGGCTTCAGGGCACCCAAGCTGTTACAGGGCTCCAACCCACAACCTCCAGGGAACCCAAGTTGTTACAGGGCTCCAATCCACAACCTCCAGAGATCCAGAGGACCAATCCCCACATGTACGCATACACATAGTGTACATCACAACACATAGACCCATACACAGCGTATAATGCAACACATACACCTACACACAGTGTACAATACAATACATACACCTACACACAATGTACCACACAACACATATACGTACACATAGTACAACACAACGAATACATATGTCATGATACAACGACTAGACAATACTCATGACATAGTACCACATGTACACAACACAACATGTACGCCATGTACACAACAATGGTACTGCACATCCAAATACCACACTGTCTCTACCAGGAAGCCTTGCGTCTATTGTCTTTTCCATGCCTTACTGTGTGCAACCACAACCAAAATCTTGGGTTTGTGGTTCTTTCCACTATCCATGTTTGTCCCAGCATGCCGCAGATCACACTTCTTTCATTCCGTTGATGTATCCTTCAGCATTGCCCACCATAACATAAACATAGGCATAGTTATATAAAAAAAATATCAAAATCATATCAACAAGATACTAACCTCATAGATATGTCAAGGCTACTCTGCCCACTTGATTCCTCATAAAACTAGGAACCTTTTCATACCATACACCTGCATATCATTCTTCCTCAAGAATGATCTCTGACGAGCCTATCAGACAATGGCATTCATCTTGCCTTCATCTGCCCCTTATTCATGCACTGGGCTTCATATGGCTCTTTACACTGCCTATTGGATTACACTGGACTCTCCCTGAACTTCATTAACTTTCCTCTTTCCCCAAAAAATTCCCAATACCCTCAAAACATAAAAGACAAGCACAAGAAGCAAACACGAAGAAAACCATGGAAAATAAATAACAATACAACACCACAAACAAAGTGGCATGGCCATGCACCAGACACAATCAAAACTGCAAATCAAGTGCAAACAAATCACAAAATACCAAAAGCACGAGTCTCTCAACGGACACCATGAATCAACCCCCATGGTTCCTAGTGCTTCCAAGGGAACGCTCAACCCGAGCCTTCTTCAAGATTTCGTGGAAGTTTCTTTTGCCATGTAATTCCTTGCATCGTACTGCCATAAACACACAATTGCCAGTGCATTAATAAATATAACAATATTCTAGTTACCTTACCTTGTTGTGCCAAGAACACTTCCTTGCAATTGAACACATGCACATACAATCTCTCAAGGGATTCCAATTCTCTTGATGAACCTAGCTATAACTGGAAACTAGTTATTATACATGCATATAATCAACCATCTACCATGTAGCTTCATCGAACCCAAAGTGCTTCCACTGCACTTTAACCTACTCTATTTCTCTGTTTCGAAGCATGAGTTTTTTCTGTTGCAATTGCATTGAGGCTCTTCCTGGAACTCTCCCTCTGGTTCCTCTTCCACCTCAATGATGGATGCCTGGTGACCTGTCTGCCTATTATTAACTATTGCATAGATTTGGGGAATGCTCTGACCTACATCCCCAACTATCCGTGCCTCCTAAGCATTGTAGATCTAAGGCCTACCACGCATCCACTACGCCACTTTGATACAAAGGGTAATCCTTCCTGCGATGATCCCCACCACAGGCTCAACACCGCAATGGTTCTCTGCCATTTCCTTTTTTCTGCTGCTCTACAAGTTGAGACCCATGTCCTCTCTCAACTGCATTGAACTTTTTATACGGAGCCACATTTTCCTTCTCACCTGCATCCTAAGATATTGTTAATTTTGGACAACTAGGTCCAAACTCCATGTTGTGATGCTCAGATGAAGATGCCAATATTTTTATTGGACTCTTCTTTCAGAGAGGTGCAAGATCGATCTAAAGATCATCTTGATCCGATGAGCAGAACATTTGTTTTGAATTTATTCAAAATATGTGCAAGTCGGCCTGAAGGTTTGGAGCCCCAGCAGTTGTGTCACACACCCTCATTGATGGATATAAATTGGTCAATGTTGGAGGACATTTTCACTCATCACATTCTCACACATTCTGTCTCATCATCTAATTGGTTCGATCACCTTGGAGGCTCTTCTTCATCCACATGTGGGAAACGCAACAAAGAAATTTCTGTTTTCTGATCTAGGGTTTTTCAGCGCAGATTTGACCAACGTTGACTTTGGTCAACGCTTGGTCAAACTGACCTGAAACTTGGTGAAAATTTTGATTTCCTCAATCTGCATTTTTTGGCACAATTCCCGAGGTTGGACATTGACTTTGACTTGGTTGCATTGACCTTGCTGCTGTTTGCATTGACCGTTGACTAACAACGTTGACTTTCATTGACTTTTGGGGTCCACTGATCTGGCTATCCTAGAGGGTTGTGTGACACTTCTAGTTGGTTGATCGTATTGAGACTTTGCTGGTTGAAGCATCCTGTTGACCGTTGTAATGCACCAACACACTTATATATTTTGGCTTGTCTTCTGTTGATCTACTAGTATTTTCTATCAACATTTTACTTTCTTGTTTATGTGATAGTTGACTAATATTGGGATAAAAAGTAAAGTTGCATCAAGCATAGAACATCTACAAAAATTTACATGGTATCGGAGCTGAGGTGAAGACAAAGCCCTAGTTTGTAGCAATCACCGAAGAAGAGAATGGATTCCTCAAACTACAATGGCTTTAAGGCTGATGACAAATTGACTGGGAAGGAAGACTTCCATGCCTGGAAGATGACACTGGATCTTAATTTGGAAGACCAAGATGTCATGGACTATGTGCAGGGTAAAATCCAAGAGCCTCCATCCACTACAACTATTGCTACCAAAACAAAGTACAAGAAGGGGGAAATCAAAGCAAAGTTGATGATCACGGACTCAATTCATAAGAGTCTAGTTGCCTACATCTCTGAGCTGGGCACATCCAAGGAGATGTATGATAAGTTGGTCCACATTTTCAAGGCCAACAATGCGAACTAAGTCCTATTCTTCATGAACCAATTGAAGAATCTGAAGAAAGGCAGGGATGAGTGATGACTCTGTTCAATCATATTTTTTGAAGATGACCGAGATCAGGAAAAATCTGCTAGCTATTGGGGGGACAATAGTTGATTGAGAGATGGTACTCACCACACTTAGAGGTCTCTCATCCGAATAGCATATATTCAACACTACCATTCTCAATAACAATGTCATACCTGATTTTGACGAAGTACTATCGAGATGCGTACAAGAAGAAATAAGGATGAAGGATTATGAAAATGAAGGAAATGTTCCCTTCACTACTCATGCTAAGAAGAAGAACTTTGGTGGTCCGAGGAATAAAGGAAGAGCAGGGGCCCAAGGGAAGAAAGGAAAATGTTACGCTTGCCACAATCCAGGTCACTATGCTAGAGAATGCCCTTTCAAGAAGGATTCTCCTGATGATGATGACAACAACAACAACTAGAGGAATGGAAATCAAAGGAACAACAGGTTCAAAGGGAAGAGGAAGGCTCCCTCTGGCGGAAATGGGCAACCTTTCAAAAGGTCGATAAATTCTAGGTATGAGGAATCAAATGTTGTTAATGATAAAAGAAATGAATACATTCTTGTATCTTCCCTCTCTGTTGCATCCCCACCCGACACTATGGATGTCTAGTTGATAGATAGTGGTGCCTCAAGGCACATCACCGAGTTCAAGGAAGCACTTTCTGATATGGTTGAGAAGGATGTTAATCTGAAAATTATCCTTGGAGATAATGCCACATAACCCGTGAAAGGGACAGGGACTGTGATCCTCCACTTGCCTCAAGGTCAATTCCGTCGCTTGCAAGATATACTATATGTACCTGATTTGAAGAAGAACCTTGTGTCTATATCGGCCATGGAAGGCAAAGGTTTCAATGTGGCATTCGTTGATGGGAAGGTGCCTATCTGGAAGAAAAGTTTCAAGGAAGCTATTACGATTAGCTTTAGAGTTGATACACTCTACCAGGTTGGAGGAAGTCCACTGGGAGCAATGACATGTGATACTATTCGACAGACCGATAATGGCACTGAATATGAGACGAACGAGTTCAAGAACTTTTGCAGAGAAGCTGGCATCAAGAGGGAGACCACAACTGTCTATACTCATGAGCTGTAATATCCCAAATGGGATATTTTAACTAAAATTGCAGAAATAAACTCAAGCAGCAAAATAAATGGAAATATACACATAGCCACTAACAGAATACAATGGATGCCGATAAAATCACTGAGCCATTTTATTAATCCATGATAAAAAGTACATCAACATAAAGGAACAGCGGAACCTGAGCTTGCCAAGCAAGCAGAGCAAACCCAGAAAGATCGTTGGCCCAACTGATGAATGATGCTGGCAATGATGTAGACGGCTCGGCAAGAAGACTGCTGCAAATCGGCTACGGCAAAACTGTCACTGAACCCACTGAAGCACAAGTTGAAGATTCAGATGATCCTCACACCAATCCCTGAAGCTCTGCGAAACTTCTGAATGAAGTCTCCTCAAGAGAGTTGGGTTTTCGTCCAACACTCACAAATCACACGAGGGTTTCCGTCCTGGGGCTACGGCTGAAGTAGAGAACCACGTCCTCAAACCTCTCATACACAAGCAAATGATCTACTCCAAAGATATCTCCCAATGGCCTCCTTCCTTTCTTTTATAGATCTCTTGGAGCCTTCTAGAGCATTATTTTATTATTATTTTATTCATGGAGCACTTTTCCCTTTTATTAAAATATTCCTTTTTAATGCAAAAAAAGGGTAAATCAGCTACCATGCCTCCTCCGGTCACTGAAATCTGTGTCTAACTGTCCCACCATGTAGATATCCTCGTCCCAGTTCCAATGAGCTATTACACTAAGGTGTTCCATCATGTATTCCTCCCGGAATGCCACCTGGAGCATAATCAACTGAGTTAAGCCCATAAATAACTCAAATTTCCGAAAGTTATCGGAATGCATCGGAACGAAAGCCAAATTGCTTGGATGATGGAGTATATCAAGCGAATGCCTCCGGACACCATGAAAACTCCTCAAAACTCCTCCGAAAGGCTCCTGAGCCCACTGATAGCACCAATCTGTACATGTGACCTATTTGCTCCTAACTCTGGAAGTCCCTCCTAGCCCTGTCATGGGTGATACCAAAAATGGGAATATTACAGACCTTCCGCCCCAAGATTGCTTGCCCTCAAGCAATCGAAATACGTGGGCCACTCTGTTGGCCCGCCGCAACTGAGACCCAATGCCTGGATCCCATATGAACCTCTGGGTGCTGCTATGCACCTGTGTCAAATCACTCGGAATAGACCCCTCAATGCCGGGATCCCAAACTGATTCCTCACTGTACCAACCAACAAACAATCCTCCCAGATCCCAATGCCACCATGGCCAATCATCACCCAAGTCCCACAGCTCGGACTGCACACTGCCTCTGGCTATAACTGATGCTCTAAGAGGTGAAGACCGTGACTCCTGCTGCGCTGTATCTATGACTATGTAATCTGCCCCATCAACTATGTACCAACTCATCACCTCTCTCCAATCCAATCCCTGACTGAATCCAATGTTGATCCTGCTCTCCTGAAACCGGGATGGGATGCTGAAGAAATGTCGATCTATGCCCCACAGCCAATTGGAATCTGTATCATACGTCATGTCTAAGGGCTCCTGCTCCGCTATGCTCCCTATGAAGAATATCATACCATCAAGAGGGTACCAACTCATGATCTCCCGCCAATCCATCCTGGAAGAAGAATCCAATGTAGCAACAACTGCATACGAAACACGCCTGGAGTGTTGTTGCCAACCCGTCATCAACTCACACTGATCTGCCCTATCTGCCAATGAAAGTTGCTTGTAGAAGAAAGCCCCTCTCTCTATAATGGGCCAAAGTGGGCAAGATATGCTGCAAGCCCCATCGATGTACTCCTGGAGAGTACTACTCACTGAAAATACTGCAGCTCTACTGACTGCGTGTACATCTATCTGCACCTCATCCCTGTGTCGACCCACTGATGGATGCTCCACCATCTCCAACAGCTCCTCCCACTCCTGATCAGGAATGTCATGCTCCTGCTGTCTACTAGCCCCCTGCAGAACAATCCCATCAACCTCCAACACCTCCAGAGGATATGGATTTGCAACTGCTGTCACCGTACTCGATGTCACTGCATCTGACTGCTCCACCTCAATCGCTGACCCCAATGTTAGCCGCATATCCATCATAGACTCAATGTGGGTGCCCATCTGGCTCTCCCCCAAAGGAATTTCATGCCTGACGTGCATAGTATCCTCCTCTGCTGACTCAGGCTCCATCATATGCTGCTTTGGCTGAATTGTCACAAGTGATTCATCACCCAGAGTATCTCCCGTAGAGTCCCCTGGCTGCTCACCTTGCACACTAGAACACAGCTCCAATCTACTGTCATCATCCCTGCATGACTGCTCTCGCTCCCTAAAAGCGTCCTCAACTGATCCCATGGACTCATCCGAGGAAGAGTCCTCACCCTGGCATACAGAAGGAATGCCCTCCTGCCCTGCCTCCGTCACATCGTCTACATCCCTCAAACATGAGTGATTAGGCCCCCAAGGTTCTTTGCAAATGAAGCAAAATCCCTTCCTTCTCAGCTCATTTCTGCTGCCTGACCCACCAAACTGGAGTAGCTCCTCCCTGGTCAACTGTTTCCTGAGAAACTCAATGTTCTGCTCAACTAGCCCTTGGGCCAGCTCATAAGCAGCGGGTGAGACCATCTGCTCTCTCCTCCAGATGCTCAACAACCTAGCCTGCAGCTCCTGGCAAATGGCATCACGGTCTCCCATGCATGACGATAGGATGGATTGTATGTGAGCTATGGCTATGTCAGAATGATGTCTCCTAATGCTAAAGAAGCGTTGGAACATCTGCAACATCAAGCCATCACACTCAAGATCGATCATGACCTCATAAGTTCGGGTCATGGCCATGACTTCTAAAACCTTAAGCTTCCTCCCAAATGTAGAGCCTGCACAATGGTCCAAATTCCGAAAGGTTCCTACTATCAATCTAAAAATTCTTTTCATAATATCATCATTGTAGGGAGGAAAGGGTGCTGTTATCCTCAAAATATCACTAAAACAAGAGGCAGCTATAAGCTTGACTCTCTCACTTGGATGTTTCAAGAATCTAGCTTGTACCAATGCAAGCATAGATGGCTCCAAAGCCCAATTTAAACTCCAATTAGATTGCTCTACCTTTGAAAGATAGGATTCCAGCTTCTCTAACATGGGAAGGCCATCTTTTGATCTTCCATTCTTTAAATCCATCACAAGTGCATAAAGCCAATTTCCCACTACTTCCTCCTTTTGTGCATTCCTGGATGCCTTTGTTGGAGCAAATTATGTACCTTCTTGGAGAAGGGTTTGTTGTTATGCTTCATTTTTTGGTCTATGAGGTGTTTTAAAGACCCCATTATTCACAGCTCTGTCAGCTCCCTATTAGCAGTATATATGAGCCCGATGGAAATAATAACAATACTCAACAACAATCCTCTTGTTAACAACAACTCTGTTCATCTCTAGCATTAGCTGCACAATCGACGTCTCTTTCATACTAGTGCCAACAGTGTATTCCCAACTCAAAGCATTGCAAGCAAGATTTAACAATAGAATACAACACCCTTCTCAACGAACCAATCTACCCAATACAACCAACGACAACCTTCCTGTAATTCAACTAGGAATACACTTCGACAATTATAATTTTGGTGCAAAATCAATCCTGCATAGTAACCAATCCTCTAATCTCAACTGGAGAAGACCCAGATTGGCACTAATTTTCCTGAGTTTGCTAGATTTTCTTAGCGAAAGTTTTTGTCAAACAATTTGAGGTAGTATCACTGTATGTGTAAATTTCTTAATGGTTTTAATTCAAACCTATACACAGTGACTGTTTCATACCATAAGAAGTTTACAAACACTCTTGACTGATATATATATTATAATGAATTCAAGAGAAATATCCAATATTGATATAAATATTAGGAACATTAAATCTGAGTATTGGCAGTTTTATAGACGTTCTAACACGAGTACACACAGTAAGTGAAAGAACAAGGGAACCTGGTTTATTGCCTCCAACAAATAGCTCTCTGAATAGAAGTCTTTACCAGTCAATACCAGCAAAGCTCCTCTGCAGCTACAGTCATAAATTCGCCCCCTTTTTCCAGTGTCCACCGAACAAGTGTGATAGACGGGTTTCAGTGTGTTTTAATTCACAGAAATCTGCCCTTGTTAGCACCTCAAATTTTGTCCCTTACTAGCAAGAACACCTAGCTTTTACACCCAAGACTTCAACTTTCTCCATATGCTGTCCCGCGGTTCGACTTTAGTCATGCTCAGTAGAGGAATCGTGCCGGAAATCTTTACAGAAAGAGCTCCGCCGAGCTATAATCTTAGGAGCTCGCATTAAACTTTGCGTACTCTACCCAAGGAATTCCTACCTCAGTCAATTATGATTAAAACCAAACTCTGTCTCAATGTGGGACAACTTCGTCCACAATTACTGAGGAAAATTCGATTGCTGTTGCTATAGAGATTAGCCTCACAAAATCACCATCTGGCCGCTTAGTCTGATTTGTTGTACTGCAGATTAATTTTGGACGTCTGCTCTGGCATCGCTAACCCGTCACAACAGATATAACCATACGATTTTGCTATACTTCCACAGTTCAGTGCGTTGGTTTTATCTTGATCAGGTTCTGCAGAGTACGTACAGCGTTGATGTGGTTAGATCCCAGTGTGGGCATAAACATCAAGAACTAGCGGCTTTGTGCTTCAATTGCTATACCCGAGTCGTTGCACGCTCAGATATACAGGGCGATGTACCGATACCCTTAAGTCAGCTTCAATGCATATCACCCTGTGGCTTCCAAATGGTGACATGTGGCATCGATGCTTGTCCAGTAACAAATGTATTCACCTCTTTTCAATTATTTTCAACAACCGGTCACAACCCGAAGTCGACCTCTCGCAAAGGTTCCTTGGCCCTGAGAAATTTAATGTGAGCAACCCCTGGCCTCACGAGTTTTACACTGCAACCTCCCAGATGATCATCACTTCAAATCCTGTGGGTGCATAAACCGACCCCCTGCAAAGGTAATTGGACAAAGAATCGACTCTCTATGGTGCTCGGTCAAAATTAAAGTGTGGCTTCAGAATAAATTGATGAGGAACACGTCCTTCACAACATAGAGAATCAGTGATTCAGATTTCATCCCAATGGTTTGAAGGCGGCTCCCAAAATGATTTTTGACGACTCGAATTTCTAATTCGTCCACCCGGAGATGAGATGGAAGGTTACTTACTGCCTGGTCATGACAACAACTTGATTGCGGTCATAGGGGTCGAGTTTGAGCTGACACGTTGCGTGGAACTTCTAAATGACACCTTCACAATTTCAGCCACTTAGCTTGACGTCCCAGAAAATATCATTCTTGCCTTTCATAAAGTTTGGCTTTTAATTTGGCAGCCCCACAAAATAAATCGACTTTGAATTTTAAATGGATTCAACAAAATATTGGATGGCTCACTAGAATAAAATTTTACTTTGGCCGCTTAAAAAATAATTTGAAGAATGTGTCCCTTGTCGCGTAATCACAAATCGCAAACAAATTTTGATGAAGTTCCACACTGTTAACATCCTTGTGTTCGCATGCTCATCCGGATGCTGAAGCATTTGTCCCAAAAACAAAACGTCTTCCGTGCTCGGCTCCCGGCAACAACAGAACGTCGGCAACAGGACGGTGGCCCTTGGCCCTCGACACACTGAGTCAATCAAATCTGGCTGAGCGGACGTCTTTCAGATTTGAATTGATTTCTGATTGACAAGTTTTGGCAATGATGGATCGATGGCACTTAAAATTCTTTCCAGGAAACCCATCAATAATAATGGCCGCAACTGAAGATTGAAAAAAACTCACAGGATGAGCCAAGACCAAGGCTTTGATACCATTGTAATATCCCAAATGGGATATTTTAACTAAAATTGTAGAAATAAACTCAAGCAGCAAAATAAATGGAAATATACACACAGCCACTAACAGAACACAATGGATGTCGATAAAATCATTGAGCCATTTTATTAATCCATGATAAAAAGTATATCAACATAAAGGAACAGCAGAAACTGAGCTTGCCAAGCAAGTGGAGCAAACCCAGAAAGATCTCTGGCCCAACTGATGAATGACGATGGCAATGATGTAGATGGTTTGACAAGAAGACTGCTGCAAATCGGCTACGGCAAAACTGTCACTGAATCCACTACAACACAAGTTGAAGATCCAGATGATCCTCACACCAATCCCTGAAGCTCTGCGAAACTTCTGAATGAAGTCTCCTCAAGAGATGTAATATTCCTAATTAGCGACAGCTAATTGGAATATTCGATTTTGTTCAGTTTTGCCGTCTATAGTTTATAAATAAATAAAAAGTGAGTGAAGAGTGTCTAACTCACTTAAGTGGAATAAAACACCTTCCTAGTAGCACAACGTTGTGACTTAAGGGGGAGCCAAGGGGGGCCAAGCACCACGTAGAGAGGGGGCCCACGTATGCTCTAGAAGCTACTGCGCAGGAGAGGAAGAGCACGTGGCAAGAGAGGGAGGCTCGTTGAGGAGATGGGCCTTAGGGTCGGAGGAAGGCCAATGTTATAAAAGAGGGAGGAGCCTTCTCATTTGATTCATTCTGTTGTTGATGATATTGAGCTGGACGTTTTGTCTTCTTGAGCACGCTGGCTGTTTAGCCTGTCTGCAGCACTGTTTAGTGCGTTGAGTGTCTCCGGTCGGAGATCTCGCCCTTAGCCTCGGGGGACTTCGAGTGCCTACTCTGGCAAGGTTATTTCTTCAGTATTTTGTGAGAGGTTTTGGTGTTTGGGTTTGTTGCGGAGCTGGGCTTTCATAGAGACTGCGCAGTCACTGAGAAGGACGCAGTCCATCTTGGAGGTGCTCCGGATCGGGATTTCTGCAGGAGATTGAGCCGAGATTTTGAGCAGAGGATCAGCCTTTGCATATGGGAGGATTTTGGTGGAGTTTGAGGCGGTGTTTCAGTCATTCTCATTTAGCCTCTGCGCAGAGCCTTGGAGGCTAGCGTAATTCCCAAAGGGGGTGTTTTTCGGAGGTAGGCCATTTTTGATATGGTTTCTGGGTTTTGTCGGGATTGGTGAGTAGAGGAGATTTCCAGATTTTCAGCTTATTCTGGCAAGGGGAACAACCCCTAGTCTTCAGTTCATTCTAGCAGTAGCAGCTACACGGCAGTTTTCCAGCAGCTGGGACGCAGTTTAGAGAGTAGCCATTTTGGTGTATTCAGAGAGTATTTCTTCTCTTGCCTTGAGCAAGTTTAGGTGCCATCTCTCTGATCACCTATTGTACTTCATTATATTTCTCAGCTTAATAAAATGGCTTAGCATTTCCTCTCTATATTTATGGATGAGTTACCGTACATTATTTCTATGCTATTAAATGTCTGCTGCACTGTTATTTTTATATATATTCTTGAGCATTCTAGTTCTATACCACTTGGTGTGTTTATCTTTCACTCTTAGACAGAGTCTGGAAAGGGCCAGGTAGCCTTCGGATCTCGTCCTCTTTTCAGAGGCGGAATATTCGGTAAATGCCCTCCCAGTCCATCTCTGGTTGGAGTTTGTCGTGTTTTAGAGATGTCCCCGAAACGGGATATTACAGTGGTATCAGAGCATAGTTCTGGCTCAGCTTGTGGTCTATGACACCGGGGAAGAGACCATATATTTGTTACAGAGGCAGGAAGTACAGAGACCGTGTGCGTAGGTTGGAGAACACCTACGGAGAGGGAGACTGTGTTCGGGTGGTGGACAGAGAGCAGGAGAGAGAGCCTATGACAGACGCAGAGCAAGAGGAGCCTGTATTAGATTCAGAGCAGAGAGGGCCAATGGCAGATGACACAGAGGCCAAACAGTTTGGGGAGGCACTCCTCAAATCAGTGCAGGATTTAGCTAGACAGATTGAGGTGATGGGTCAGAGATTCACCGCTGTAGAGGCTAGACAGCGTGAGACCCCACGGGTTTTCCAGGTAGGAGATCAAGTACATCCCATCATTTGTCAAAGCATGGTGCTGCTCAGCGTGATACTCCTCAGCCGATGGCTTCACGTGCACCTACCCGCTCTACCATGCCCACTTTCTTGGGAGCAGACATAGGGGCAGGACCCGAGACTTATAGGATGCATTGCCCAGGACTCGGACACCTTACCCCCAGAGACAAGGTTTCCAGCCCAAGGGGAAGGATGTGAGGATTTCGCCTCCAAAGGGGAATCCGGGACGGGCATAGATATATGATGATGCCAGGAGGGAGTTGAGGAAGAAGCGGCTGTGCTTCACTTGTCAGGAGCCGTGGGCACCAGGGCATAGGTGTGCTGCTGGCAAAGCACACTTCATTGAGGTCTTCTCCCATGATAGTGGGGAAGAGGATGAGGAGGATGATGAGGAGGCAGGAGATAGTCAGATGGCCCAGGATTAGTTGCCGCCTCCACCTCCAGGGACAGGAGGTGCAGCTTTTGCACCCATAGGAGGGACCCTTGCAGCCTTGCGAGGAGTTCCCAAGTATTTGATGTTGCACGTATAAGGGACAGTACGTGGCTAGCGAGTGTCAATTTTGGTTGACAGTGGGGCAACCCACAACTTCATTGATGCACAGATGGTCGAGCGGAGAGGTATACCGACCGAGAACTTTGATGAATTTTCAGTTTTGGTCCCAGGAGCCCAGATGATGCAGTGTGCCCAGTATGTTCCAGACTTGGTAGTGACGATGGGTACCTACATCGTGACCGATCACTTTTTCGTGGTCAACATATCAGATACCAATGTGGTATTGGGTGTTCAGTGGTTGATTACTCTAGGGAAGGTCACCACGGATTAGGAGGCCTTAGAGATGGAGTGGGATGATAAGAAGACCGGGAAGCATGAGAAGATCCTCGGGATGCACACTTACCCACCTCAGACAGTATCGGCACACCGGATGGAGGCAGATTTCCAGAAGGGAGACATAGAGTGGGCGGTTGAGTTGCGGGCATCAGAAGCAGAGACCACCGGTCGAGCAGTTCATCCTGATATACAGGCCATCCTTGATAGGTATGATGCAGTGTTTGGGGATATACCACCAGACCGAGGGTTTGAGCACACCATTGAGCTTGAGCAGGGCATTCAGGCGGTGATCACTACCCCCTATAGGCATCCCAAAGCCTATCGGGATGAGATTGAGCGGGCCATCCAGGAGTTGCTAGCTCTTGGGCACATCAGACCGAGCACGAGTCCGTTTGCTTCTTCCGTGGTGTTGGTGAAGAAGAAGGACGACACCTTGAGGATGTGCATTGACTACAAGGCCCTGAACAAGAAGACCTTGAAGAACAGGTATCCTATACCCAGGATCAATGAGTTGATGGATGAGCTGAGAGGAGCCAAGTTCTTCTCAAAGATTGATTTGAGATCAAGGTACCATCAGATTCGCGTGAGGGAACAGGACATTCCCAAGACCGCCTTCAGGTGTCATTATGGGCACTTTGAGTTTTTGGTTATGCCTTTGGGCTAACCAATGCACCAGCTACTTTTCAGTCTTGCATGAACCATATCTTCCGCAGTCATCTGAGGAAGTTTGTATTGGTCTTCTTTGATGACATACTCATATATAGTAGGACTTGGGAGGAGCATCTCCAGCATATAGAGGCAGTACTACACATCTTGGAAGAGCAACAGTTCTATGCTAAGCTCTCCAAGTGTGAGTTTGGGATGACGGAAATGTTGTATTTGGGTCACATTATTGGAGTGGACGGAGTGAGGGTACATGAGGAGAAGATTAGGGCCATCAGAGATTGGCCAGAGCCGAGGAACGTGACGGAGCTTCGAGGGTTCATTGGCATATGTACTTATTACAGGAAGTTCATCAAAGGTTTCTCACAGCTTGCTGCACCCCTTATAGATCTGACGAAAAAGGGGGCATTTAGTTGGTCGGATACAGCACAGCGAGCCTTTGATAGGCTGAAGGAGGTGATGAGTAGCTGCCCAGTGCTTGCATTGCTGGATTTTACGCAGCCATTTGTCTCGGAGTGTGATGCGTCGGGAGAGGGGATCGGCGCAGTATTGATGCAGGGGGGACACCCTATAGCCTTTGAGAGCCAGAAGCTCCTTCCGCACAAGAGGTTGTATTCTATATACGACAAGGAGACGTTGGCCATTATGCATGCCTTGGCCAAATTCCGGCAGTATTTGGTAGGGAACAGGTTCAGGGTGAGGACTGATCACAACAGCCTCAGGTTCTTTTTGGAGCAGAAGCAGCTACAGGAGAGGCAGCAGAAGTGGATCAGTAAGATCCAAGCATATGACTTTGACATTGAGTATGTCAAGGGTAAGAATAACGTGGTAGTAGATGCCCTTTCACGTAGACCAGCCACGTTATCTCTTATGAGCTTGGATACAGATTGGAGGGCTCGACTTTTAGTGGAGTACTCCAAGGACAGATTTGCATGTGAGGTGCTGGATGGACAGGTGGCAGATGACAGGTACAGAGTGGTTGATGAGATCATCTACTACAGGGACAGGATCTTCTTGACTGAGGGATCTCAGCTTAAGAAGAAGATACTCCAAGCATCACATGATTCTCCATTGGCAGGCCATCAGGGGTTTACCAAAACCTACAGGGCCATTAGAGAGAGGTTCTCATGGAAGGGCCTCAAGGAGGACGTACTCCAGCACATCCGGGAGTGCGATGTTTGTCAGAGGAACAAGGGGGAGATGAGCCATCCCGCAGGATTGTTGCAGCCTCTTCCCATTCCAGAGGGGAAATGGGAGAGCCTATCGGTGGACTTCATCATAGGGTTGCCCATGGTGCAGGGCAAGGATTGTATCTTTTTCGTCGTTGATCGGCTGACAAAGTATGCGCACTTTTTCGCCATATCCGCGCATTACACAGCAGCACAGGTGGCCGAGCTGTTCTTTAGAGAGGTTTTCAGGCTGCATGGTCTTCCTAAGACCATCATCAGTGACAGGGACAGCCGCTTCATGGGCGGATTTTGGCAGGAGCTTTTCCGACTAATGGGGACGGAGTTGACACTAAGTACCAGTTATCACCCACAGACGGATGGACAGACGGAGATAGTTAACAAGTGGCTGGAGGGCTACTTGCATAACTATGTCAGTGGGCAGCAGCGAGCATGGCTGAAGTGGTTGCATTTTGGGGGAGTACTACTACAACACGACACATCACATGTCAATTGGTATGTCACCATTTTATGCTTTGTATGGGTATCATTCCTTATCTTTTGTTGATATGATGTTCGGTGCTAGCAAGGCTCCTAGAGCCAAGATTTGGATCCAAGAGAGTCAGGACATTCTCCGAGCTCTCAAGGACAATATGGCTACAACACAAAACCAACAGAAGCTATATGCCGACAGAGGTTGGGTGGAGAGACAGTTTGAGGTAGGGGACTTGGTCTACCTACGATTACAGCCATATCGACAGTCGTCACTGAAGCAGAAGGGAGCTGAGAAGCTCCAGGCTCACTTTTACGGGCCATATAGGGTGATACGCAGGATTGGGCAGGTTGCGTATGAGTTGGCGCTGCCCCAAGGCAGTAAGATCCACAACATTTTTCATGTATCATGCCTGAAGAAGGCGCTGGGGCAACAGGTGACAGTGACAGAGGAGCCACCACCCACGGATGATGAGGGGCACTTGGTGTTGCAGCCAGAGGCTATTATTGATACCAGGGAGAGGCAGCTATGGAGCAGGATAGTCCGAGAATTCTTGGTGAGGTGGAAGAATTTGCCGGATGAGGATGCCACTTGGGAGAGTGAGAAGATTTTGTAGCATCCATCACTTCAGTTGCTTGAGGACAAGCAACATTTTGCCGAGGGAGGCTTCTCTCAAAAGGAAGGCGTAGACTATGATGACATATTTGCACCTGTGGCCCGATATACCACCATCCGATCTATCATAGCCCTTGCTGCTACGCAAGGATGGAATCTTCATCAGATGAATGTGAAGACCGCATTTCTACATGGTCCGATAAAGGAAGAGGTGTATGTGGAGCAACCTCTAGGGTTCGAAGTCTAGGATAGGGACACCCATGTCTGCAGGTTGAAGAAAGCCCTCTATGGGTTGAAACAAGCACCCAGAGCTTGGTACGAGAGGATAGATAACTACCTAATGAAGCTGGGCTTCACTCGTAGTAATGTTGATCCGAACCTTTACTTCAAGGTTGATAGAGAAAAGCTTCTCATTCTGGTGTTGTATGTGGACGATATCTTCCTAGCAGGTGCTGACCCTCTCATTCATCAGTGCAAGAGGGAGCTCGCTGCTGAGTTCGAGATGAAGGACCTAGGACTAATGCACTACTTCCTAGGCCTAGAGGTCTGGCAGAGACCTGGTGAGATTTTCCTTTCTCAAGGAAAATATATTGTGAAGCTTTTGGAAAGATTTGGTATGGTGGACTGTAAGTCCGTGTCAACATCGATGGAACTCAACTTTAAGAAGTTGAGTGGCAGCGCTGTTGGGCCCATGCTAGCAAATCATACTGAGTATCGTCAACTCGTAGGGGCCCTGATGTTCTTAGTGAACACCCATCCAGACATATGTTTTGCAGTGAAAACTTTGAGTCAACACATGGTTGATCCTCATAACATTCACTGGGTTGGTGCCAAGAAACTCTTGAGATATCTCTGGGGCACGATAGACCATGGGCTGAGATACACTACCGAGAGCATAACACTCCATGGATACACTGATGCCGATTGGGCTGGCAGTGTGGTGGATCGCAAGAGCACATCTGGATGTTGCTTCACATGTAGGTCTACTTCGAGCAGGAGGCAGAAGTCGGTAGCCTTGAGCACTGCTGAGGCCGAATACATTGCAGCATGTATGGCCTGTTGTGAAGTCATTTGGTTGCGAAAGCTCTTCAGTGAGTTGTTCGAGCATGTGCTAGATGCCACCATTATCCTTTGTGACAACCAGAGGGGGATTCGTTTGTCAGAGAATTATGTGTTCCACGATCGATCCAAGCATGTTGATGGCTGGTACCACTTTATCTGGGATATGGTACAACGAGGCATCGTAAGGCTCGATCATATAGGAACTGATGAGCAGGTCGCGAATATTCTCACAATGCCCTTGGGGAAGGTCATGTTCCTAACCTTCCATGAGAATCTTGGAATCATGGAATGATCCTATTCTGAGGGTCTTGTTGGACGATGAGTTCTGGGAGCTCTGGGGGGCTTTGAGGATAGCTTCTCGAAGCTATAAGAAACCACAGGGCTAGGCTTGTCGAACCTTGTTGGTGTGCTTCTACCCCACCATTATGATATTGAGTTGGTTCACCTCTCATGATCAGTGCCCCGTATGCATCCTACCCATTAAGTCCCGGGCTCATGGGAAGTACCTCTCATTTGGCCAGTGAGGTGGGAAAAGCTAGAGACTAGTAGCAAATAATGATGGACGCATCATAGATTGTTGTAATCTCTATCTAGGATAGCATGTGTCCAACCACTTGATCTGGGATCAAGCCTAGTGAGGTTTCAGACCTCCACTTGACTTTGGGTCAGTGAAACTAACTTTGGGTTAGTATATGACTCTCTTGAGTCCAAGTGAGATTTCGGACCTCCAACTGACTTCGGGTTAGTGAAACTAACTTCGGGTTAGTATATGACTCTCTTGAGTCCAAGTGAGGTTTCAGACCTCCAACTGACTTCAGGTCAGGTAAACCAACTTCGGGTTGGTATGAGACTCTCTGAGTCCTATAGAGGTTTCAGACCTCTGGGCTGAATTTGTCAGCCAGGATTGATGTCTTTGTGACTGACCCAACTTGTTCTGAAATAAAGAAGCCAACAAAGCAAGTTACGGCGGGTTGACGCACGATGTTTGGATTGCACAGGTGGATGGAGTTCTCCCTAGTTGAGAGGGAGTGTTAATTTTGGACAACTAGGTCCAAAATCCATGTTGTGATGCTTAGATGAAGATGCCAATATTTTTATTGTACTCCTCTTTCGGAGAGGTGCAAGATCGATCTAAAGATCATCTTGATCTTCTAACCAGAACATTTATTTTGAATTTATTCAAAATATGTGCAGGTCGGCCTGAAGGTTTGGAGCCCCAGCAGTTGTGTCACACACCCTCATTGATGGATGTAAATTGGTCAACGTTGGAGGACATTTTCACTCATCACATCCTCACACATTCTCTCTCATCATCTGATTGGTTCAATCACCCTGGAGGCTCTTCTTCATCCACATGTGGGAAACACAACAAATAAATTTTTGTTTTCTGATCTAGGGTTTTTCAGCGCAGATTTGACCAACGTTGACTTTGGTTAATGCCTAGTCAAACTGACCCGAAACTTGGTGAAAATTTCGATTTCCTCAATCCGCATTTTTTGGCACAATTCCCAAGGCTGAACGTTGACTTTGACTTGGTTGCGTTGACCTTGATGTTGTTGTTTGCGTTAACCGTTGACTGACAGCATTGACTTTCGTTTACTTTTGGAGTTGACTGATCTGGCTGTCCTAGAGGGTTGTGTGACACTTCTGATTGGCTGACCATATTGAGACTCTGCTGGTTGAAGCATCCTGTTGACCGCCGTAATGCACCAACACACTTATATATTTTGGGTTGTCTTGTGTCGATCTACTGGTATGTTCTATCAGCATTTTACTTTCTTGTTTATGTGAATGCTCACTGATATTGGGATAAAAAGTAAAGTTGCATCAAGCATACAACATCTACAAAAATTTACAAATATTCCTTTCCATCATGATATTTCTTAGACATGTACTTCTTCCTAAAGAGTCTTTCAAATTCTTCCATTTTCAGCTTCTCTTCCCCATCAAAAGTAGTCGGCTTGGATTTCTTGAACTCCTCTGGAAAGTATTTCTCACCACTTCTCCTATAATAATGTTGGCGGTGATGGCAATGATGTCTTCTTGAAGCAGAACTAGAATGAAATCCACAAATGCTAGCCCTCCACTTAGGTGTATCCAAGGGTTTGTGTAATGTCCCGATTTATAATTTTTCCTAATTTTCTTGGGAAATTGCTTAAAAACTTCTACCATAAACTTCTCCAAGAAATTGCAGAACAACAACTATGAAATCGTGGAAAAAACAAAATAAAATTTCCAAATAAACCCAGAAATGTCGTAATTGCAAATAACACAAGAAATGGAGAATTGATCAGTTTATTTATTTGCTGGAGCAATTACATGCAAAGCTCTCGATAGAAATAACTACAGTGATGGCCACAGAAGGTCTATTCCAATAATAAATCGGGCCTCCGAAATAGAACTAGAAATCAATAAGCTGCACTTGTCAATTACTGCCCAACAATTTTATTGTTGTTGCTGCTACAGGTGAACTGTGATTTATGCCCTCAAATCTGCTCTAAAAATTATACAAAATTAACTAGAGGCTTCTCGCACCCAAATATACTAAACCAAGAAAAATATTGGGCTAATTCTAGCTGACTCGGAAAGCCCCAAAAAGTTTAAATTACTTAGAAAATACTATTGTTGCTGTTGGAGAAGAACTGGAATTTATGCCCTCGAAATGGATCCAAAAATTCTGAAATTTTAACCACGCACACCTCTCACAAAACCCAGAAAAATCTTGGGCATATTCGAATTGATCCGGAAAAGCCCCAAATAAAGCAAAACTCCCAGCTACACAATTTTGCGCCCAACCAAAGAGAAACAACTGATAAATGCTAAAACTCTCCTACAAATGGCTGAGAAATTGTGCACAAATATCCTCCGGCAAATAGCTATCACTCCCAACTAAAAATTATCGGCAAATACCAGCACCAAACCAACCAAACTTTTTTCTCCAACCCTTGCACAGGCTCTATAAGTGAAAATTCGGCCTAGCTAAAAGATACAGGAACAAATATAAAAAAATAGTGCCAAACTCCTCTAACCAATAGAAAATATCCTACAAATACTCAGAACCTACAATAGAAATATGATGCTCCAAATAACCTCTGGGGTTTGTCTTGCACCTAGAAATAACAAATTTCTATGTGAGTTTTCTGCAATAAACTCCAATCGAAGTCTTGAAATAGACTCCCCCAAAGCCTCACTAGGGAGAAACTCGAATTTCGCTGATATGAGGGTGGAATTTCTGCTTGGGAATTCCTTGTTCTAAACAACACTGGTTGACTTGGCTAAGAAACTCAAGCAAACTCTCCAATTCTAAAATGAAATGCCAAATAAAATAATCAAAATGAGGCTCTAGCCTTTCTTTTATTGTTGCTTTCCCTTCCTCATATCATTGTTCGATTTCTTTCACACTATGATTTGATTCTTCCCATGATTCGATTTCCATTCTTAGTAGTCTCCACAACTTATCTTCACTTCAATTTTTCTTCTTTTCCTTAGTCCCAACCTTCCTTTTCCCCAAAAATTTACTTAACATCTCCACAACTTATTTCTCCCAAGTTTTATTTATCCAATACCATATTAATCGCCAAATTTTACAAAATTGAAAATTACTTTGACAAATTTTCTAATTGGGGACATGATAGTCCTCCCCACCAAAAATTGCTTGTCCGCAAGCAATGCTCAAACAAGTGTTCTCTCTAACAGTTGATCACCACCATGACCACCAATAATACCAGGGTCCCAAATGTGCCAATGGGCCATCCCCAATCTCAGCATTGTCTTATCATGAAGGAATCCCTCAATACCAGGATCTCAAGCCATCCTAATTAATGTGAAGCGCCTCTTACTCCACTCATTTTCCAACCAAGTATAGGTACCAGAATCCCTTTGCATACTATCAAAAAGTGGAGCATCATGATAATGTAGAACTATGTCCAACTCCCCATGAAGTTTCCCTACTGAGGAGTCCACCTCATGTACTCCAAGAGTAAACTCTTGAAGATACAACCCAATGCCCGTGGGGATGAAGTCTCTCTCGCTTGAGCTTCCCCTAATATCCTCCTACTAACCAATCTACCATGCTGATGAAGTCCCCCATTCCATCAACGAGTCACCAAATCCCAATGGAATATTTGAATGATCTCCTCTTGTAGTAGCTAGCTCATCCCTAAAGGTCGTTGAGTTGACAAATACTGTGATGCCCAGGTCCCATGCTAGTCTCAAAGGGGTGCCACCACGTTATCGCTGCATCACTCTAACTCTAATAGGCTTCCCATCTCGCGCACATTGTATCCTCCTCCACTGAAACCTGGTGGCAAAATACCAACAAAGGCCAAGCTCATCCTGCCTAGGCATCTCTATGATGTCAATATCTACCCAACCATTGTTAATACTTATCCTAAGGTGCAACTGAAAAATATTGTCTTGCCATACAATGGAGGCCTCAGCGATCCCCCATGTGTCAACCCCAAGGTGATATAGATCACCCTTTGTTAGGGTCCTGCTCCTCATGAAATGGAGTGACCTTTCAGCCAAATGAATCCCTGGATCCCATGACCAAATCTGATGCGGCATAGTCCTTATGACTACAAAAATCCACCTACCCCATGTCTTTTCTCCTTGCATGTAATCGATATATAGACTCCACTTATCATGGATCAATCTAGTGCATGCAACATTGCCCTGTGTCTGCCATACCACACTGTGGGATCTACTATCTTGTCTCCTAAAAGTGCACCCCAAAACTGTTGAGAGATGAAACATCCACCCCTAAGTAAGGTCAACCACATGTTGTATATGCTCCTGTGACACCTTAGAGTGCTTCGCCCAAAATGCAACATGCATCCCCTTAAGTGAGAACTCAGGGGTGGAACATACGTGACCTCTACAACAAACTATGCACTCCCCAAACCTGTACCCATCATCTCATGCCTGACCCAATGGCACCGCTGAGAAGTCTCTCCCCTGGTGCGTTGAGTCCCATCCAAATATCTCAGGTGAGCTCCCCGCACCCTATTGCTCGTGCCCAGAGTGTCAAGGGACAACAACTAAATCATCTATGCCTGCAATAGATTTAGAAGAGGTACATGCTTGTGAGTATCCATGGATACCATCAAATGTTGCTCGTTCACGTCCTCATCGATCCTGGGTGAAATACACCCAAAGGTATGCTTGATGTCCCCGTCCATAAGTCTCCTTGGAGGCAACGCTCCAAGACCCTGCCATACAGAACCATACGCCCCTGCATACCACCAAGTATCCTTGTACTCCTCAGCATGCCATTGTACATTGCAGCCTATCCTTGTACACCACTAGATGCCCCCTACTACTGTTGTACCATCTTGTACCATCTTGTGTCCTGCTTTTGTCACTATACCTGATACTCCCCATGCGTAATTAATGCGATGTGAGTCACTTCCACTCCATGATGTAAATCCTTGCACCACTACACACCGCCATGCACCAGTGTGCTCACCTGCAAACCACTGTTCGACGTTGTATGCTCCTACGTGCCACTGGATGCCATGATCTAAAGCTGAGACAGTACGTGTCGGCCCGCACCCTACTGGTATCGCCACATTCAATGTCGCATCACCATACCCATTGATGCATGGGCCTCGCCTCCAAAACCCCCTTGCGGGACACGAGAGATGAATCCCCCTATGTACCAGTGGCTCCTGGTCTCACCCTCTAACTTTCCTCTTCTATATGATGATCCAGTACATGATCCATGGTCCTCAAATGAGATAGCCCTACTGATCCTGGAGTCCAATGCCTCATACTCATCTCTTAGCATCTCCACGAAGGACCTCATCAAATATGCAAAAGTGTCTAGTTTCCTCTTCTTCTCTGGTTCATCCAAAAAATGAGGCATGGTAGGTAGGCTAGGCTGGACATGGGTATTGTTTTGTTGAATTGTGCGTGCATGTGTGTCGCTTCCTTGTTGGTTATGTATTAACATTCCCATCATTTGTTGCATCCCCTCTAGGATCTGTTGGTTTTGCCTCACCAACTCCTCCATGATCCCCTGTGCACTCTTCCCCTTTCACGTCATTGGAGTGTCCATAAATTCACCACTCATTGTGCATGCATATCTAAAACCTCCATGATCTTGCTAACTTCCCCATAGCTGGCCAAGATCATGCTCTGATACCATTGTAATGTCCCGGTTTATAAATTTTCTTAATTTTCTCAAGAAATTGCTTAAAAAAATCTACCATAAACTTCTCCAAGAAATTGCAGAACAAGAACTATGAAATCGTGGCAAAAATAAAATAACATTTCCAAATAAACCCAGAAATGCCACAATTGCAAATAACACAAGAAATGGAGAATTGAGAAGTTTATTTATTTACTGGAGAAATTACATACAAATATCTCGATAGAAATAACTGCTGTGATGGCCACAGAAGATCTACTCCAATAATAAATTGGGCCTCCAAAATAGAATTGGAAATCAATGAATTGCACTTGTGAATTACTGCCCAAAAATTCTACTATCGCTGTTGTTGGAGGTGAACTGTGATTTATGCCCTCAAATCTGCTCTAAAAATTCTACAAAATTAATTGGAGGCTTCTCGCACCCAAATAAACTAAACCAAGAAAAATATTTGGTTAATTTTAGTTGACTCGAAAATCTCCAAAAAGTGTAAATTACCTAGAAAATACTATAGTTGTTGCTAGAGAAGAACTGGAATTTTTGCCCTCGAAACTGCTCCAAAAATTCTGAAATTTTAACCACGAACTCCTCTCACAAAACCTAGAAAAAACAAGAAAAACCTTGGGCAGATTCCAACTGATTCGGAAAAGCCCCAAATAATGCAAAACTCCCATCTACACAATTTTGCACCCAACCAAAGAGAAACAACTGATAAATGGTAAAACTCTAATACAAATGGTTGAGAAATTGTGCACAAATATCCTTCGGCAAATAGCTATCACTCCCAACTAAAAACTGTCAACAAATACCAACACCAAACACCATCAAAACTTTGTTCTCCAACCCTTGCACATGCTCTATAAGAGAAAGTTCGACCTAGCTAAAAGATACAGGAACAACTCTGAAAAATGGTGCCAAACTCCTCTAACCAATAGAAAATCTCCTGCAAATACCCAGAACCTGCAATAGAAAGATGATGCTCCAAATAACCCTTGGGGTTTGTCTTCTACGCCCAAAAATAACAGATTTCTATGCGAGTTTTCTGCAATAATTCCAATGGAAGTCCTAAAATAGACTCGCCCAAATCCTCACTAGGGAGATACTCGAAGTTCTCCGAAATGAAGGTGGAATTTCTGCTTGGGAATTCCTTGTGCTAAACAACACTGGTTGACTTCGCTAAACAGCGCAAGCAAACTCTCCAATTCTAAAATGAAATGCCAAATAGAGTAATCAAAATGAGGTTCTAGCCTTTCTTTTATTGTTGCTTTCCCTTCCAAATACCATGGTTCTATTTCTTTCACACTATGATTTGATACCATGGTTTGATTCTTCCCATGGTTCAATTTCGATTCTTGGTAGTCTCCACAACTTATCTTCACTTCAATTTTTCTTCTTTTCCTTAGCCCCAACCTTTTCCTTTTCTCCAAAAATTTACTTAACATCTCCATAACTTATTTCTCCTAAGTTTTATTTATCCAATACTATATTAATCGCAAAAAATTACAAAATTGAGAATTTCCTTGACAAAATTTATAATTGGGGATATGACAGTTTTCCACTCTTCACTGTATCATCCCATCCAACTTGTGCCTCTTCTGAGACCTATTTCTATCTGTACCATTTGTCTTCTCCTCCTGTCTATCTCCATGATTGATTCCCAACTGTCCCTACTCTGCAAATCTGAAAGACTGAAGAATAACTACATTAATATCAGATTTCTCTTCTTAAGCTCTAGAAAGCCTTTCCTATGCCTCAAACAACCTGTCATTATATCCCTTGCAACTTCTGATCTCTGCCCTCAGACTCCTCATTGTATCTACTAGATTAGGAGAATACTCTTCTCCTTGTTGCTCAACTGACGTTTCCCATTCCATAAAATTCACATCAGGCGTGTAAGGGGAATCATGTGAACTATAATCCACCATTTTTCTCTTCATCTTTGGCTTTCTATTTCCTGCAAACATACCATGTTAGATAAACCAAATAGAATACATAATCAAATCATACATCAGTGTATCTCAGGGGAGGCTATCACATCTGCACAAGTTAGTCCAAATTAGCACGATACATAATAATATCAAGAACTTAAACGCAATGACAATAATCATCATGCATATGACCGCAATGCATATAACAAGTTACTATCATGCATGACTAATCGATGCACGTTCATATAATCACACTAATCAACTAGCATCTATCATGCATGTACCCACAATAGCAATAAAATGGCTGACATGCATATAACTGCGATGCTTATAACAACCATTAAACATCATGTCTGCATGCCAAACATATAAACCTATATGACGATCTGCTTTTACCCCGAGGTCCAGTGCTGCAACCTCGCTCTGATACCACCTTGTAATGCCCCACCCCACATTTACCCACTTTTACAAGCTCTGTAGGTGTCGTGTCCCTTCCTAAAAACAATTTTTGCTCAAGGGGATTCACAATTTTTCATTTTTGGCTAATGTGGGGACCCACGAATTTTTGGGCAAACAATACTTAGGAGAGGAGGTCGAATTACTTAGATAGTGGTGTGTGGGGGCCACCCCTCACGAGATATGCATTCCCTTAGATAAAAATTAAATTGCGAAGGTAGGGAGGTCGAAATGCTTGATGGAGGAACCCACATGGGGAGGCAAGTCAAAATTATAAATAGAAGGGGCATAGTTGCTATTGGGATCTTTTTCAACCTAACTATTCTCTTGTTGCTCAAGCTATTTCGCTAGGTTACATTGTCGTTTAGCACAGAGCTTTCCAAGGGGAGAGGTCGCCCTTCTTTTGGTGGACTTTGAGTGCCACCCTAGGAATATCAATTTGGTTCTACATTGGAGGGAGATTTGGGGAATTGTGGGAGCATATTTCAGCCATTTTTCTCTGCCAATTCGTGCTCTAGGAGGACATAGTAGAGGATCACATGCCACCCATTTCAGCTATTTTCGAGGTGGTGTTTTCCGAGAGAAATTAAGTGTAGTTTCTCCAGGGGTAGGCTAAGCCTTGTGAGGAGTTTGGGGCTAGAGAATGTTGCTTTGGGGAAGAACGAATTTCTCTTCTCCAAGGCCTGTGCAGGAGGCTAATTCTGGGCACACGTGGGGAGTAGAGGAGAGGATTTGTGGAGCTGGGTTATGTAGGGGATTTGAGGAAAGGGGAGTAGAGGAGAGGATTTGTGGAGTTGGGTTGTGTAGGAGATTTGAGGAAGTCATCTGGGGGAGTAAAGCCTAGCATTTTGGAGTGATTAGAGGGCTACTATAGTGAATTTCTAGACAAGGCATATTTTCCAGCCAATTGAGGAGGACGTGGTATTTCGGGGTCAGGACCAAACATTTTCTGGGTTTTGGAGGGTTTGTTGAGAGGAGCTCGGGGATAATTTTGCAGAATTTTCTGAGCACTAGAGGAGGGTCTTTCAGCAGTTTCTGTCCAATAGACAAAGCAGTTTCTCCAGGGCAGCTCAGGGCATATTTGGGGCAACTCATTCCGACATCTGAGTATTGTATTTTCCTACCTGGGGCTTGTCTAGCTTTCCATTGTGGCAAGCCCAAGTGCACTCCTTTCATACGCCATTGTGCTATTGCTCCATATATATAATAAAAAGGCTAGGCTGGATGGTGTTTTTGGAGATTTTTTGGGTGTCTACTTATATTTCTGAATTTTTTGTGTGCATGTAAATTTTTTCTTTGCTTATCACTGTAATTCATAAGTAGGAATATTACAGTGGTATCAAAGCTCAAAATCTTGGCTTAGCCTATGGAAGCAGCTTTAATCTATGACACCAGAGGATAAGCAGAATGTCACTTACAGGAGGCACAGGTATAGAAGCAGAGAAAGGCAGCTACAAATTACTCCTGACCCAGTGACCATTGAGCTAGAGGTTGAGAAGCTAGACATGGGGGATAATGGGGGAGACAAGATGAGTAAAGAAGAGGAGTTCGCCCAACATCTTTTGAAGGCCATCAACGATCTGTCTAAGGGCATTGATGAGATGAGGCAGCAAAAATGCAGCAACAACAAGGGCAAGGGGATTCAGGGAGAAATTCATCTGGGTGAAGGCTTTGGTATTTTGCACCACCATGCAGTGAATACACCCAGTGTACCACTTATTTCTAGTACACCACCCAAATCCACCATCCCCATATTTCTAACATTCGGTGCTGATGGGCCGCAAGGGCAGGAAGAGATGCCCATGGGGGACTATTTTGTGGAGTATCAGTCCTATGGGCACAACTTCAGAGAAGCCATCACCTTCAAGGACTTTTGCAAGCTCAAGGGAAACAATAGGAGCAAGGGACAGGGTGGAGGAGGCTACACACATGGCACCGACTTGCAGTGCACTATGGGAGATTATTCCTCCCAACTTTTGATGGCTCACCTAAGAACTCAGCCAAGGCATGGCTCCCTAGTTAAGAGGGAGTATTGAAGAATGTAACTAGGTTCGGTCTTCATTATTGCACTTGAGTCAAAAATATAATATATTTGTCAAAATAAAAGAATTTTATTATTGTTAAATTGACTTGTTAAAGCATGGGTTTCATGCTTGGGTCAATGGTTATAGGTCAAGCCTCTATTGAAGGCTTTAGTATTAAGTAAAAGTCAAGTTGTTGTTTGTACTCCTCCATTAAGTCATCCTCCTCTCCTACGTTCTCAAGTCGGCCTCAAACAAATGATCTACAAGTCGGTTTTCCTCATCACGTTCATGTCGGCATGAAATAATAAACGCATCTCTTCATGTGTATCATGTCGGCTCATTTTCTATGGACAAACAACTATATAAAGGGGTGTAACGTTCGCTCAAATAACCACCACATAAATTCGGATTAGCTCTATAATTCAGATATCACAGAACTCAGAAGTAGCTGCAGGTTTAGAGATTTCAGTGAAGGCAAGTTCAAGTGCCTCTTCAATAATTAAGATCTTGGTGTCATCACAGAGAGGGTTTTCAGTGCATCTTAGAGGAAGTTTCAGTGAAATATCAGAGACAATTTCGATGCCTATTACAGTGAGAAGTTCAATCTTAGTGAGATACATTCTCTGTGCTATCATAGGTAAGGAAATGTGGATTGCTCAATCTACCACAGTTCGGTGATCCCACGTTTTGATGTTGTCACATACCACAGTCTCAGTACCTATATTGTCTTGGTGTAACTATATGGTGGGCTTGATGTCATCACAAAATTGAAATATATTGTTGTTATGACCTCATAGATATTGCAGTGATGATGTAATCAACACAATGAAATGAAGAAGGGTGACTTGATGGAGGTAGTCTTGAATCCAGATTGTAAGGGTCTTGGTCGTATCTTCTCGAATCTATTGAAGGAAGAAATTAAGACTAGGTTTTCCCCTCAAGGGGGGTTTTGCCCTGGCAGTGTGCCTATATCTTGTGTTCTCTTATTTTGTTGCTTGGCATTGATCTTGATGAACAAAAAAGATAATTAAGAAACCTAACACTAATAATGAAAACATCATTTAACTCCAAGGGATAGCTCAATTGGTTGAGTTCCCGTTGCTAAGTACCTTGCCAATTGGGAGGTCACGAGGTTAAATCTCTTCGACGCCCTTGGGGTTAGGCCCGACTAGATAAGCCAACAAGTAGATCCCTTCGGGTGGATCTTCTCGAATTATTACCCGGGGATGTAGTGGCCACTCAGTTACTGCGAACCACAGTTGAAAAGAATGAAAACATCACAAATTAATGTCATTAAGAGGAAAATCATTTAACTACCATCTCTATCGATTTTCCAACAGAAACCCATGCTTTAATAAGTCATTGTATCAATAAAATTCTTTTCTTTATTCTTTTGACAAGTACATCACATAGTGACTCAATTACATTTATGAAGACCGAACCTAGTTACATTATTCAACACTCCCTCTTAATTAGGAAGGTATTCATAACAAGTACAAGCAAGATCTCAAACTATATGAATTATCAAGAATTTAGGCAACTCAATGCCATGGACTAGATTCCTGACCAGTGTAATCTATCCAAAGTCTCTTATAATTTTAAGCACCTCAATGCCATGGACTAGATTCCTTACCAGGGCAATCTATCCAAGGTGTGACTAAGATGCACTAAAGATTTTAGCCTCTCTAGGTACCATCAGGATTACTTACTAACCATCAACCTAGGGATCCAGGTCCGTATCAGAGCTCAATGACCAACGCCATCTTTCCTACTTCAGGATTTAGACATCAACACATAGTGCAGGCCAGATGTCCTCCCAAACAATGCTTCTCACAAATACTCAACACTTTCGATTATTCAATCAGTAGCAATCCTCCTTGATCCAACAGATCAAGACAACAAATCTCTCCCGATCAACTTGATCGATAACAAGAAGTATGTAAAACATACTATTAAACCTCCAAGATATTTTCTTGCATATAACCCCAATAAGCAACAAACTTTCAAATGTACATAAGTAAGCACACAGAGAGGGTTAGAGATAATTTCCAGTTGGAAGAGTTTCCTGATTCGTAGAGTGCAAAGCATAGGAGGCAGTAAAATCCACAGAGGGGTAGCGCAGAGCTTTCCACGTAGAGTATACGCAGGGACTGCGCAGTGCTTCAAAGGGAGTTCGAAATTATGTTGAGGAAACAGTCGAGGGTTAGTGCCAGTAGACGGAGGGAGTTTTCGGAGGCCAGGAAAGCCTCGTTTCCAGACAGCAGAGAGATCTGATGGCAACACGGAAGGAAGCTTCAGTTCTGATGCAGTCACTGCACATAGCAACTCATCTCGAGCTAAGGTTAGTGTCGGATTCCCATGGCAGAGTGAGATCTTCTCACGAGATTTTATTTGTCATTTTTCCTCTGTATGATTTGTCAGTTTTGACAATCATAGATTTGTACTAAGAAAATTAATTTATAATAAACAAACCCTCAGTTGCTACACCGGTTTTCCCTCATTGGGTTTTTCAGGGGACATTGGTCCAAAAATTACGGCGTCATGTGTCTATGATTTATTATTTCTTAGATCTTGTTTCTGCACATTTATTTTCCGCAATTTAATTTTGTGAAGGTTGTAGTGTATGGGTTTCAATATTTACTGTAGAACACAATAAATAATTTGTTCAGAAATTAACAAATAGAAGAATTCTCATCAGTTGCTGCAGTAGGATTCAGGCAACCAAATTTTCATAGTATCGTCCTATGCCCTGTCTGTGTCACGACACCAGTCACTCCCCGCATGTACTCAATGTAATCTAAGACACTCCTACTCCACAACGCAATCCAACATGCTACGGTACACCACCATGTACCTCCATGTCCACAGGTAGTCCATTGCTCAACGCTATATGCTCCCACACATCCATGGATGTGATGGCCTAGAGTTGTGTCTCTATGTTTTGGCCCTCCCCTGATTGGTGTCATCACCTCCACCATCGCATCACTATACCCGCCGATGAATGGATCTTCACAACAAATCCTCCCTAAGGATACGAGAAGTGAATCTCCCTGTGTGTCAGTAGTGACGCCACCATTGCTCTGCTCCTCTACGACCTTTGTGCCCCACACAAAGGTGAAGAATCCCCAGCCCATACAAGGCATCATCTGGTGGCCTGCCAATGCCACCTCCTCTGACAAACTCCTGCCAGAGTATGTTGATCACCCCGTGACCCAGTGTACAAACATCATACCAAGATAACTCGAGAAGTTTGTCCATAAACTAGTTGGACACTAGTGTTGGCTGAAAATCCCCTAGTGAATGTGCACACTCAACTGCTACGTCATATGTACCATCCAGGTCGTAGTCAACCAGCATACCTAGGAAGTGATAGGTAGTCCCGCCTGAATCCCAATGCCAGTTTGGGCTTCCGGTATCCCTAGTGCCGAAAGCTCCTGCTGAGCTACACCTGGGTCCACCACCATCTCCATAACCCACTGCACAAGCTACCAACTCAGAATCTCTCACCATCCAACCCCAAGAGAGGGATCGAATGCATGAACTCTCTCACATAGAGAAACCCCAACATGCGAATGTTGCACCCCATGCAACTTTGATTGTCTCATCGCGCTATCCAGGTCAACACATGAGATCTGACTAGGTAGCATTGTTTCCCTCTCTTCGATGAGAAAGGGTGACCCAATGGTGCTGCTAACCTGGTCCTCCCCTCTAGTATGTCTAGGAAACTTTGCCTCTCTCAATCCAATGCATAGGGGTAGGTTGATAACACTATAGATCCTGTTAGTGCGCCTCTAAAGCAAACTGTGCTGAAATACCAATGTGTGGTCTCTATGCTGCCCATCATCAATGGTTGGGCCAAAGGATGGTTGCACATCCTCCTCCATCATGGGCTCGACATGAGCCTCCAGCTTCTCCTCCATAGACAATCCAACATGCAAGACATGCTCATCAGTGACGCAGGGCCAACCCCTGCGATACCCAGAATCATACTCTACTCATGCACACAACGAATACATCAAAACTGTCCATATAAAATTTCAGATTGCTGGCAATAAATACACATGGTGCTTTTATAGAACCCAGCATATCAATTACTCCACATGAATACCGCACAATTCAATTACTCTCCCACCTTATTCACAATGCTTTGATATATAGATCCATTCCGCTCCCATTATTAATTGAACTAAGGTTTCAACCATATATGTGCGCCACTATCTTTTTAACCCAGATATGAAAACTGGCAATTACTTACCTTCCTTACTGTTGAACCCGACTTTTCTCCATCAGTGTTGTGCTCGTCCTCTACTCTGATTTATATATTCAGAAAAACAACATTTCCAAAAGAAAATCGCGCAAATCATCCCTTTCTCCCTTTGGATACAGTCTTGGCACATTCAATAAGAACCACTTCTGTCGTTATTGGCTACCGGCTGTCCCACAAGTCTTCATCCATCTTTCCTTTCCAATCTTCTCAACTGTAAAACGCACCGATTTAAACTCTGACATGCGCCAATTCCACAAGCACCGATATAAAATCCATCACTGTTCTATGCACTCCAAGCTGGTGATCCGATTCCAATTGCCACAATTCCGATCCGATTAATTGGAAATCGGAAATCGCTCCATTCGAATTCCAAACTTGTCGATTGTTCACAATTCCGATCCGATTCAATCGGAAGTCGGAGATCGGATATTGTTGCTCCGATGCAATCCAATCGGAACTCCGATGCGATTCAATCGAATCGCTATGGTTCAATCGGAAATCACTCGTCGCCTATTGCAATGCGCTTTCTCCTTTAGATTTCCGATCCGATTGCTTATACCGGAACTGATCCATTTCAAAACAACTGATATGTTTTCAAATCTGCTCAAAAAAGGTTCCACTAAGTATTACTTTTGTCAGTTCTCTGTATTAACAGAGCTCTCTTCGCTCGCGGACTCAATGATGCAAAGATCGCTTTGAACACGGGGATTTCTACAATTTAATATAAAAATACACAGACCATCATAGCTTCAATAATTACACAAGAAAACCAATACTCAAATTCCACGCTCATTATATAGAGAGACACACCACATTTATGTTATTCATAATATACAGAAAGATAGAGTCTTGGCCTTTTGCCCCAATCACACAAGGACTTCATATGATTGCAATTACACTACGCACAGAATCGTATTTATTCCAGTCTATTACACAGATCAATAAGATTCAAGCCCACAGAACTTATCATTCGATTATACACAAACCACTGCTGTATTATATAAAAAAAACACGAAACAGAGTTCGCCTCTGACCCAATTATACAAATAAATGGACTTCTGTCAGAAAAACAATCTACCCACTTCTCGGAGCTCTCACTCCTTAAAAAAAACCCACACACCATTCGAGCTTTCGCTCCACACCGAATCCCCCTCTAATCTAACTCCACTCGTTCTATATATAAAAAAAAACCTCTCCATCATTCTCTCGCTCTTATCACATCTTCCATCAACGCAATCTTCTGTTTCTAGGAATAGTAATAGAAATCTGCTATTTCCTAGATTCTCAACACACCTATACAAACAATCTTATCACTAATCTAAAATAAGACAATTCTCATTTATTACAATAACAAACTTATTTGAGAAGTTTATCCTCCTCAGTAAAATCGAATTCATCCAAACAGTCAATGAATTTCGCTTTGTTTAGCCACAACATGTGACCATTCCATCACATTGCTGGCTGGGTCTAGATGCTCCTGCATCAATCAGTCAATTGTAGGTGGCTATCGTTCTAAAGCTATGTCATAGACCGAGATTCCTCATCAATGGTTGTGAGCTCAACTGCCTCCTCCAATCTGTCCACTGAGGCTACCAAAGGGAACTCCATCAGAGGTGACTCTTGCGCGACAGTAGGTGTATCCTTGTGCTCCTCCTGCGTACCATTAGCCTCATGCTCAACTAGCTGGAATGTATCTAGATTAACTCTCTCCTGAATGGCAATGTTCCCTCTCATCTCGTCGCTACCTCTTCCTCCCATCTTTGTCTTTGCAGTATTGATACTAACATTTCGTTCAATAATCATGCTCTCTGATTTTCATCTACAAGTTGGAAATTACTTTCATTTCTCATTACCCTTGCTGACACCCACTCTTCAAGCAACCCCTTTAGTCTCTCGAGACTCCTAGTAACATCTTCAAATTTCTCTTGTTGAGACATTTTTGTGCACTAGTTCAATTGGGAGAATAATGTGGGACTAGTGTTTTAGCCTTTGGAATTCTAGTCCACAATAGCACTTAAGCATTTGCGTGATCTATACCCACAGTTGGCCAAAATCATGCTTTGATACCACTGTAATATCCCCAAATGTAATTTACAGCAATAAAGAGACATACATAGACAAAACATACACAGCAAAAATAAACACAGAATTTAGACAACCATTGAGTCACAAAAACTGCGTTGGGCCATTTTATTAATGATGAGGAATGTGTACAAAATGAGGTGTTGGAATGAGTGCACCTTGTATTGCTCAAGGCAAGCTAGAGAAGCCCTCAAAAGTACTACTGAACTCCCTCAATTTGGCTCTCTGCATGGCTATAGCTCTACACTGGAAACTACCTAAAAATGTTGTTGCTCCAAATGATCTGCTGCTAGGCCCTGCTGTACTGCTCGGAAAATTCTGGGATTTTAACCTCGGACGCTACTCAATAAACCCAGAATAAACTGTGAAGGGTTTGGCCAAAGCTTGACCCCAAAAATTGGCGCTCTTGGGCTTGGCTCACTGAATTGCTGGGCAATTCAGACCTCCTAATAACTCTGTTGTTGGATGCCATCGAAAAGCCTAGAAAATCCATGTTAGAAGGCTCCAAGCCTTCCCACCAAGTCTCTTGCAAAAACTCCACTCACTCCCTAACTCCCGGCGTGCTTCCCTCAAGGGACTCGCAGCCTCTGCACTACTAATGCTGCCTCTACGTTGATGATAAAGGATCGCGTTGTAGAAGAGGTTATCTGCGCTGAATTGACTAAACTAAGGTGAAGCACCTTCCTTGGGCTGGCACTCGAATTCCACCGAAGAAAAGGTTGGGATCTTCGCTCGAAGACACCTGTGTGTTGAACAACACATGCAGACTTGGCTCATTGCTCAAGCGTTATCTGTCACAAGACAATTTCGAAATAGATGAATTAATCCAAGAAATGAGCATCATGCTTCCTTTTTATCCTAGGTTGCCCAACGTTCCGTTGGGCCCCACCTCGTGCCTTTAGCCTCTAACATGCACCAATGATTGCACTACCTTCATGTGGGCCGCAGTTCATCCTCATCAGGCCCCATCCTCCACTATTTCCACAATACTTTGCCTTAGCCTAATGTTTTGAGGCCTATATTTGCCTAAGTTTATTTGTGGGTCCCCAAATCCACATTTCCTAAGTCAAAACTATGATATTATCAAAATTGGCTAAAATTAATATTCCAGTTAGCAGAGTTGCTAAACAGGAATATTACATAGTGACCTTCCTATAACCCTAAGGCCTCAAAGGAGATCCCATTGGACTAGGGCTAAATATTTACCCCCTTGGTAATGTGAGAGAACATATTGATAGTCAAGATCGGTCAATCTTCCAGATCACCCCTTTATCCATACTAAATGCCCATAATAAACAAGTATAAGCACCCAACTGCAAAATTATCAAAGTACCTTTTTAATAACATCTCACCTTCATCCAAGTGTAAATGCCGAATTGTAAGAGGCACAAGGCAAATACAAATGGTGGAGGCGCATGGCATATCATTGTCACATAGTGGCTTCCAAAGGTTGTTGATTTGTCGACTATTTTGCTAGCTGTCAAATGTAGGAGAATTTTTTTTCCTATAGGGTTACCCATTTTGGCCCACTATATTCAACGATGCCAAGCAATATGTGAAGATTTTTGACAATTGTTAGCACATGGAAAGACTAGTGCAATCAAACAAGACGTCACTGCAGCCACAGATGGTATTAGATCCCTTCAATATATGGGCCCTTGACTTTGTTGGAACTTTAGCCTCCTTCCTGACATAACTCCTACATCCTAGTATGCATAGATTATGTCACAAAATAGATGTGTTATTGTTCAAACTAGCAGGGCTCCTAGGAGGGGATCCTATAGACTCTAGAGCAACTACTAGGTCAAGGGCAACAATCGAGCAACAGCCCAATGTCACCTCAGCTAAGGCTCCTTACTCTTTACGGACTTTCACCGATGGGAGGAGGCCCATTATAAGGGGGAGTCACTAAATGAATAGGTCAACAAGAGGATGAGGAGTAATTCCTAAGGCCTATTCTCAAGAGAGACTCAACTGTATGGCCTTCTTGCTTTGGAAGCAAGGTGATAGGCTCTCTAGGAAGGGCTAGAAGGATTCTTGAGGCTTGGTTTTGGGAATATATCTTGTAAAGATGATTCCTAGGCCTAGAAATCCTTATGAAGAATTGGTCTTTGTATGATCTTTGTGGAATTAGAGTTGTTAGGTTGTGGGACCACACGAGACCAAGTGGACACAAAATTAGGTCAAGGAAGTGGAATTGATCACTCAAGGAGGGGCTTGACATAATTCTGGAAGAGAAGAGGATCAATGGAAAAATCTTCTTGGAATAAAGTGCAATGATCCAAATGAGGTCACTAGCCAAGGGAAACCTAGGGCAAGAGACAATCCTCGGACTAGGGATTGTAATATCTCGAGATCCCCCCATCGGAATTTCATGAATTTTGGAGAGCCTTTAGAGAAAACTATAGTGTAGTAGAGGGAAAGATATTGAAATATTTTGATGGGTAGAACGTGATAAAAATGATGCTCTAGGCGACCTATGGAGGCTAGGCCTAGAAAGAGAAGGAAAGGTGAGAGAAATAAGCTTTGAAAGTGATCACCTATGGAGTATTAATGCCTTGTCCTTTGGGAGAGATGGATTCAAGGAGAATTTATGGTTTGGAAAGAGTTCACCCAATCAAGGAGGCCTTCAAACAACTTTGCATGTCATTAGGGCATGAGAGCAGTCGCTTCAAGGTCTTTATATTTCGATTTGCAATAATTGATGACTTTGTCGAGATGTATTTAACATAAATTATCTCTAGGAACATTCACCCATTCATACATAGCCCATGACATGATGAAACACTATAAAAGATCACAATTTCCACCAATTTGTATAGAAAAGTAGTAAATTTCATACTTGTAATATTCCCAATTAGCGATAGCTAATTGGAAATATTAATTTTGACCAATTTTGCCTTATTATAGTTGGAGCATGAATAAAGTGAGTAAAATATTAAATAACTCACTTAGGATAAAGTATTTTCCTAAATTCCACATCGTATATGAGGAAGTGGGGCCTAGTGGCCAAGTGGACAGCGCAGGGAGAGGAGGATGTAGACCACGTGGGCAGCGTGGGGCCTACCTCACGCAGTTGAGAGGGGTAGCGTGGGCCAAGGGGCACGTAGGAGATGGTGGGGCCTAGGGTTGAGAGAGGCCCATCATGATAAAAAGGAGGAGAGCCTCTTCATTTCATCATTCATGTTTATGCATCTTGAGCTTGTCATTTCGACTTGGAGCACGCTTGCTATTTAGCTTGTCCGCAGTACTGTTTAGTACACTAGGTGTCTCCATGCGGAGATCCCACCCTCAGCCCCAGGAAACTTTGAGTGCTTGCTCGGGTGAGGTATTCTACCATCATTTTTGCAGGAGGATTTGTTGTTGCCTTTGTTGTGGAGCAGAGCATCTAGGGACTGCACAGTCTTGAGAGAGAGGACGTAGTTCATATTGGGGGAGCTCCAGATTGGTGCCATTTTGGAGGATTCGGGCCGGAGAATTGAGAAAGGGGCCAACCCTTGCCTATTGGAGATATTTGGGAGAGAGGGAGTCCCTATTTCCCTATTTTGGAGGTTGTCATTCAGCACCAACGTGGCCCTTGGGAGGATAGCGTAGATCCTCAAGGGAGGCATTTTCGGAGGTCGAGCATTTCAGAAACACTCTCTAGGCTTTTCTGGGTATTGTGAGTAGAGACCGTTTCCAGAGTATCAGCATTTTCCGAGTAGGGGAGCAGCCCCAAATACTCATTTTGGTTCCAGCAGTTGCAGCAACACGGCAATATTTCAGCAGTTGGAGTTAGAGCAGAGAGCAGCCATTTCCTTTGACATTCTGAGAGTATTCCTACACTTGCCTGGTGCAATTCGAGGTGCCATCATTCTGATCACCACTTGTACTTCTTTATATTTCTCAGTATAATAAAATGGCTCAGCATTCTCTATTTCATGTGTATTTTCTTCATGGTTTGTTTCTAGCACTATATGTCTTGTTGTATGCTTTATATTACTGTTTATTTCCCCTTCGGAATATTACAGTGGTATCAGAGCTCATAGACCTGGCTTAGCCTATGGAGCAAGCTGTCTATGACACCGAACGAGAAGCCGTATATTTGCTACAGGGGTAGGAAGTACCGTGACCGAAGGCGTAGGTTGCAAATCACCTACGGAGAGGGTGACTGCGCTCTAGTAGTGGACGTAGAGCAGGAGGAACCGATGGAAGATGATAGAGATGCCGCGAAGGAGTTTGGGGATATGCTCCTCAAGTCAGTATAGGACCTGTCAAGGCAGATTGAGATGATGGGACAGAGATACACCACTGCAGAGGCTAGGCAGCGTGAAACCCTAAGGGGTTTCCAGATTGGTGAGGGATCAGGCACATCCCACCATTTGCAGGAGCACGATGCCACTCAGCACATGGCATCTCATGCACCCACACGTTCCACTATGCCCACTTTTCTAGCTGCAGACACAAGGGCAGGAGCACAGCAGGAGTAGGAACCTGGCCACATGGGTGATTACTTTGCTGAGTACCAGGTATACAGGCAGGAGTTTAGGGATGCCCTTTCATTTCGTGATTTTGTCCAGCTCAAGCAGGACAGCAGACCCTACGACCATCATAGGGGACACCAGCATTATCACGACAGAGACACTCAGCGTACGATGAGCAGGTTCCATTTGCCTATGTTTGATGGTTCATCAAACAGTTCGGCAAAGGCTTGGGTGGAGAAGCTGGACATATACTTCCAGCTCAACCAGATGGCGAAGATGGAGGCCATCAAGGTGGTAGCGCTGCATCTAGATGGCGAGGCCCAAGATTGGTGGTTCCACGGGATGGTTACACTCGGGCACTTGACAGTGACAGCTTATGCCAAGTTCACCCGGAGGTTGATAGAGAAGTTGATCGGAGGGATCCAAAGGAGCACTTTGTTGAGCTGACGAAGCTCAAGCAGACCGGGAGTCCGGACACATACATCTCAGATTTCTTGAGACTCTCAGTGATGGTGCCAGATTTATCCGCAGCACGGATGATCTACATGTTCATTGATGGGCTAGCAGTGCCGCTTCGAGGATTGGTCAGATCCACTAGACCGACCACACTCCATGACGCAGTTGGCAGAACACGGGACTTGCAGGATGCCTTACCTCGGACCAGGACACCTTACCCCCAGAGGCAGGCTTTCCAGCCTAAGGGGAAGGATGTGAGGATTCCGCCTCCAAAGGGGAATCAGGGTAAAGGACAGTTGGATGATGATGCCAGGAGGGAGTTGAAGAAGAAGAGATTGTGTTTCACCTGTCAGGAGCCGTGGGCACTAGGACACAGATGTGCTACTGGAAAAGCACATTATATCGAGGTCTTCTCCGAGAGCAGCGGGGAAGAAGATGAGTATAATGACGTGGGGGCAAGGGGCAGCCATACAGCGCAGAATCATTTGCCACCTCCACCACCAGGAGCAGGAGGTGCAACCTTTGCACCTACTGGAGGGATCTTTGCAGCATTGCGAGGAGTTCCCAAGTATCTGACGCTGCGCGTCTGAGGTATAGTGCGGGGGCAGCGAGTATTAGTACTAGTGGACAGTGGGGCAACCGACAACTTCATCGATGCACGGATGGTAGAGCGGAGAGGCTTATGGATAGAGAGCTTCGATGGGTTTTCAGTGTTGGTCCCAGGAGATCAGACTATGCAGTGTGCTAGTTATGTCCCAGCGCTGGCAGTGACAATGGGCACTTACACAGTGACTGACCACTTTTTCGTGGTTAACATACTAGATACCAATGTGGTATTAGGAGTACAGTGGCTGATCACTCTGGCGAAGGTCACCACAGATTGGGAGGCCTTGGAGATGGAGTGGGATGACAAGAAGACCGGGAAGCACGAGAAGATACGGGGCATGCACACTTACCCACCTCAGATAGTTTCAGCTCACCGAATGGAGGCAGACTTCTGGAAGGGAGACATAGAGTGTGCAGTAGAGCTACGTGCTGCGTGCATCAGAGACAGGTACTACCGGGCAGACAATTCATCCAGAGGTACAGACCATCCTTGACAGGTATGCCATGGTGTTTGGGGATTTGAGCATATGATTGAGCTAGAGTAGGGCATACAGGCCGTCATTACCACACCTTATAGGCACCCCAAGGCCTATCGGGACGAGATCGAGCGGGCTATCCACAAGTTGCTAGCTCTTGGACACATTCGGCCTAGCACCAGTCCTTTCGCTTCTTCGGTAGTGTTGGTGAAGAAGAAAGACGACTCATTGAGGATGTGCATTGATTACAGGGCCCTGAATAAAAAGACCATGAAGAACAGGTACCCTATTCCACGGATTGACGAGTTGATGGATGAGTTGAGAGGGGCACAGTTCTTCTCAAAGATTGATTTGAGATCCGGGTACCATCAGATTCGCATGAGGGAACAGGACATTCCCAAGACCGCTTTCAGGTGCCACTATGGCCATTTTGAGTTCTTGGTGATGCCCTTCGGGCTAACCAATGCACCGGCCACCTTCTAGTCATGTATGAACCACATTTTCCGCAGCCACCTGAGGAAGTGTGTGTTGGTCTTCTTTGATGACATATTGATATATAGCAGGACATGGGAGGAGCATCTCCAGCACATAGAGGCAGTGTTGCGTATTTTGGAGGAGCAGCAGTTTTATGCTAAGCTCTCCAAGTGCGAGTTTGGGTTGATGAAGATGCTATACTTGGGACACATCATAGGGGTGGACGGAGTGAGGGTCCACGAGGAGAAGATTAGGGCCATCAAGGATTGGCCAGAGCCGAGAAACGTGACGAAACTTCGGGGGTTTGTGGGTATCTGCACCTACTACAGGAAGTTCGTCAAGAGTTTCTCTCAACTTGCTGCACCCTTTACAGATCTGACGAGGAAGGGGGCATTCAGTTGGACAGACACAGTGCAGCAAGCCTTTGACAGGCTTAAGGAGGTGATGAGCAGCTGTCCAGTGCTAACATTACCAGACTTCACGCAGCCATTCGTTCTGGAGTGTGATGCATCAAGAGAGGGGATAGGCGTAGTGTTGATGCAGGGAGGCCACCCTATAGCTTTTGAGAGCCAGAAGCTCTTTCCACACGAGCGGTTGTATGGCATATATGACAAGGAGATGCTGGCCATCATTCATGCATTGGCCAAGTTCCGGCAGTACCTGTTAGGTAACAGGTTTAGGGTGAGGACTGACCACAACAACCTCAGGTTTTTCTTAGAGCAAAAACAGCTACAGGAGAGGCAGCAAAAGTGGGTCAGCAAGATCTAAGCCTACGACTTTAACATTGAGTATGTCAAAGGGAAGAACAACGTGGTGGCTGATGCACTTTCACACAGACCAGCCACGTTGTCTCTGATGAGTTTGGACGCAAATTGGAGGGCACGACTATTGGTGGAGTACTCCAAGGACAGATTTTCTTGTGAGGTTTTGGATGGATAGGTGACAGATGACGGATATAGGGTGATGGATGAGATCATCTACTACAGGGACAGGATCTTCTTGACTGAGGGCTCTCAGCTCAAGAAGAAGATATTGCAGGCTTCTCACGATTCACCGTTGTCTGGCCATCAGGGGTTTACCAAAACCTACAAGGCCATCAGAGAGAGGTTCTCATGGAAGGGCCTCAAGGAGGACGTACTCCAGCATGTCAAGGAGTGCAAGGTTTGTCAGCGCAACAAGGGGGAGATGAACCATCCGGCAAGTTTGTTGCAGCCTCTTCCCATTCCAAAGGGGAAATGGGAGAGTATCTCGATGGATTTCATCACAGGGTTGCCCATGGTGCAAGGCAAGGACTGTATATTCGTCGTCGTTGATCGACTAACGAAATATGCACATTTTTTCGCCATATCCGCACATTATACAGCAACACAGGTGGCGGAGCTGTTCTTCAGGGACATAGGTGGCGGAGCTGTTCTTCAGGGACATCTTCAGGTTACATGGTCTTCCCAAGACCATTGTTGGTGATAGGGACAGCCACTTCATGGGCGGGTTTTGGCAGGAGCTTTTTCGGTTGGTGGGGACAGAGTTGACACCGAGCACTAGTTACCACCCACAGACAGATGGGCAGATAGAGATAGTTAACAAGTGGCTGGAGGGCTACTTGCGTAACTATGTCAGTGGGCAGCAGAGAACATGGCTGAAGTGGCTGCACCTAGGAGAGTATTGCTACAACAACACACATCACATCACCATCGGTATGTCTCCATTTTACGCATTATATGGTTATCATGCTTTATCTTTTGTTGATGTGATGTTTGGTGCCAGAAAGGCTCCGAGAGCCAAGGATTGGATCCAAGAGAGTCAGGACATCCTCCGAGCTCTCAAGGATAACATGGCTACAACGCAGAACCAACAGAAGTTGTATGCCGACAGGGGTCGAGTGGAGAGACATTTTGAGGTAGGGGACTTGGTCTACCTATGTTTGCAGCCATACCGACAGTCTACTCTGAAGCAGAAGGAAGTTGAGAAGCTCAAGCCCTGTTTTTATGGGCCTTATAGAGTGATACGCAGAGTTGGGCAGGTTGCTTATGAGTTGGAGCTACCCCAGGGCAACAAGATTCATAACATCTTTCACGTATCGTGCCTGAAGAAGGCACTAGGACAACAGGTGACAGTGACAGGGGAGCTTCTGCCTACGGATGATGAGGGGCACTTGGTGCTACAGCCAGAGGCCATTATTGATACCCAGGAGAGACAGTTGCGGAGCAGGACAGTCTAGGAATTCTTAGTGAGGTGGAAGAATTTACCAGATGAGGATGCCACTTGGGAGAGTGAGAAGATCTTGCAGCATCCATCACTACAGTTGCTTGAGGTCAAGCAACATTTTGCCGGGGGAGACTCTAATATTCCCAATTAGCGATAGCTAATTGGGAATATCAATTTTGACCAATTTTGCCTTATTATAGTTGGAGCATGAATAAAGTGAGTAAAATATTAAATAACTCACTTAGGATAAAGTATTTTCCTAAAGTCCACATCGTATTTGAGGAAGTGGGGCCTAGTGGCCAAGTGGACAGCGCAGGGAGAGGAGGACGTAGACCACGTGGGCAGCGTGGGGCCTACCTCACGCAGTTGAGAGGGGCAGCATGGGCCAAGGGGCACGTAGGAGATGGTGGGGCCTAGGGTTGAGAGAGGCCCATCGTGATAAAAGGGAGGAGAGTCTCTTCATTTCATCATTCATGTTTATGCATCTTGAGCTTTTCATTTCGACTTGGAGCACGCTGGCTGTTTAGCTTGTCTACAGTATTGTTTAGTACACCGGGTGTCTCCATGCAGAGATCCCACCCTCAGCCCCGGGAGACTTCGAGTGCTTGCTCGGGTGAGGTATTCTACCATCATTTTTGTAGGAGGATTTGTGGTTGCCTTCGTTGTGGAGCAGAGCATCTAGGGACTGCGCAGTCTTGAGAGAGAGGACGCAATTCATCTTGGGGGAGCTCCGGATTGGTGCCATTTTGGAGGATTCGGGCTGGAGAATTGAGCAAGGGGCCAGCCCTTTCCTATTGGAGATATTTGGTAGAGAGGGAATCCCTATTTTGGAGGTTGTCATTCAGCACCAGCGTGGTCCTTGGGAGGATAGCGTAGATCCTCAAGGGAGGCATTTTCGAAGGTCGAGCATTTCAGAAACGCTCTCTAGGCTTTTCTGGGTATTGTGAGTAGAGACCGTTTCCAGAGTATCAACATTTTCCGAGTAGGGGTGCAGCCTCAAATACTCATTTTGGTTCCAGCAGTTGCAGCAGCACGACAGTATTTCAGCAGTTGGAGTTAGAGCAGAGAGCAACCATTTCCTTTGACATTCTGAGAGTATTCCTACACTTACCTAGTGCAAGTCGAGGTGCCATCATTCTGATCACCACTTGTACTTCTTTATATTTCTTAGTATAATAAAATGGCTTAGCGTTCTCTATTTCATGTGTATCTACTTCATGGTTTGTTTCTAGCACTATATGTCTTGTTGTATGCTTTATATTACTGTCTATTTCCCCTTCGGGATATTACACTTGTATAGCGAAAATACCAGCAACATTCATGTGACAAAAGTAAATAACAACAATAAGCATGAAAATAACACTTACATGTACAAAAGAGTATATCCAATCATCATATTATGCCAATAATGAAGCTTCAAGACAAGAGAATGAAATCCAAACATCAAAATTCACCCATATCATCCAAACTCATCCTCCAAAAGGGATAGAGAAAATCTCACAAGAGATAATAACCCAATCCAAGTGATGATGATGAAAATGAATCATCTCACTTCTATTTATACAATCCTCTAAGGGATTCAAATGACCTAATTTGGACTAATAATGCCCCTAAAATAAAATAATGTGCATAATAACAATACTTTTGGTGACAAGCCCACCAAAATAGCTCAATAACATAAGAGTAAGCCTCTCAAGAGGGCATACTGATCAATATAGTGAGTCATTGGGCCTTTGAGGAGGCCTAATGAAGTCCAAGGGGTGCCATGATGAAGAACTGGACTCCAATCATAGTGGACAAGGGGTTGGCACCTTGTTTTCCAAGAAAGAACCTATGGTGCTCCCAAGTGGGTGTGGGAGCACATGGACATCCTCATGGGCTTCCAAGTGGATCGAAAATGCTTGTAGAACATTTGTAAGGGCTAGGATGATGATATAATCCCTCCCTCTGCAACGGGAGACATCCTCTAGATCCTGGAACATCAACCAAGTGTATGGTGCAAGTGTGGAGTCGGTTAGGCATGGTGAACCAGGCACATCATCCTCATCCAAAAGGTGGAACATGAGAAATCAATGAATGTTGCTTAGGATCCATGAAGTAATATCTGCTATGGTGGAGGCCAATGGCTCTCAACACTCACCCTACAAGTGCCAATGTGGCCCTCTGGAGGGCTAGGACCCCGTATAGGGAGACTAAGCCCCAAATGGAAACCCACCTGCTATCCTGCATAATATCCAATGCATCCCCTTGCCCATTAGAATAATCAAGTAAAAGAGATTACAAGTCATGGAACCAATGGTGCACTTCAAGGTGGCATGCCCTTCCTTAATGGGCTTTGGCATGTACAAGTGTCTCCAAGCTCAATAGAGGGTTAATCAAGGCCCCTATTAGGTGGTTTCAACCTTTAAAGGGGGGCACATGTCCATGGTACATCCTTAAAGTGGTAGGTGGCAAATGATATAATAATGGGATGGAGTGGGGATCAGGGAAATCATCCAGACCACATGTCATGGTGCAATGATAGCTATAATAGGGGAAGCCCACACCTGGGCATGTGAGTGTAGGAGGGAGAAAATCGTGGTACATGAGTTACCCCGACCTTATTTTTCCACCCTTCTTCATATGTCTTTTTCCTTTGATTGATTTTTCTTTATAACTGCGTGGGGCTCCAGGGGATGAGAGCATGTTGTGTAATATATAGCAATGGATACCCCCTTTAAGGTGGGGCAGTTCATCGCCCACCAGGGGTTGGGAAAATCATGGGTTCCTTAATGATGGAGGGGGCTTATCTAGGGCCCATAGGAACCAAGGTGATGGACTTGGGTAAGGGGTAGAGCTCATGTTTAGCTTTTTTCCCACGTGCTAAATTTGTATGTCTCAACCATCTTTTATATTTTGTTGTACATTTTCTATTGGGAGTGGCCAAATTATGCTTTTTCTTTTCTTTTTAGCTGCATCAACCTCTGGGAATCGTTCCAGGCTCGACCCAAGGTGTGGACAAGGGGAGGGGGAGGCAAATCCTATGTGGACCCAATGGACACATGTGGACTTGAATGGGAAAATAAATGAATGGGGCTAAAATGAATGGAAGAGAGTGATATATATGGTGTTTGGAAGCAGGACCATGCAACCAAAATCATGATTTCCCATGTAGTGCCAACCCTAAAGCTAATGATTGTTAAAGGAGATCCCACGGGACTAGGATATAACGTTAACCACGAAATCCATGCCCAAAAGTGCCTATGACAAGTAAGAAAATCCACTTAATTATATTAATGAAAATCCATACCTTTGGGGTCGAGAGGCCTGCCTTCAAACATACAATCATAACAAGTGGTCAAGGTACCACGTGGCTGGCTCAGGTGGCTGAGGTAATGACACATTGAGCTATCTGGTGTATGCAAGGGGCAGTAGCCTGTCAACTGAGGACCATCTAGGAGAAAAAATTTCTCCTATATACACTACCCACAAGTGGTCGGTAATATGATGGAAGCCAAGGCACTCCCAGCTACAACTGAGTAAGCGGTGGTAGATTTTTTTCATGAAGAGATATTCACCAAGCTCATAATACCTCGGGAAATAGTTACTAATTGAGGAGCTCAGTTCACTTCAAGGCTTGTTGAAGATCTAATGGAGGCATACAAGATAAAGCACATGGTTACGACACAATACCATCCGCATGGCAATGGACAAGTGGAAGGGACAAATAAAATTCATGACCCTATTATCACCAAGATTTCCACATCACATCTCAAGGATTGGGTTGACCAGTTCCCTGAAGCTTTGTGGGCCTAATGGACTACATGGGGGGCTACTACTGGCAGCACTTTGTATGAATTAGTATACCATAAGAGTGTACTTTTTCCTTTTGAGACAAAGATCTAAACACTTAGAATGGTAGCACAACTTGGAATAGACTTACTTGAAGCTCGAAAGCAGAGGTTCCTCCAAGTTAATGAGCTAGATGAGCTTCATCAAGCTTCCTTACACCGGACATCAGTGATACAACAATAGAGAGCTTGGTGGAAAAAAAATTCATTAAGAAGAAGAAATTTAAAGCTGGAGACCGGGCTTTGTTATTTGATTCCAAGTTTAAGGATTTCAGAGGAAAGTTTTGTGTTTGATTGCTTGGGCCCTATGAGATAAATATTGTATATAATAATGGGACCAACAAACTTTGTACCATTGATGAAGACAGAATGCTCCTAATGGAAAATTGACATAGACCTATATCAAAGGAAGCCTTATTGAGGAAACTCAATGATTGGTCGGATAGCGACTTCGAGATTGTCCATAAGGGAGAGATCCTTACCGGGTGAATCATTCTCACATCCTAGTATATATATAATCCCATGTATGAAAACCATTGGGGGCATAACCTAGGCATGTGTCATGTGAAAACCAGCCTAGGCTGCCACATGACGTATTTAAAAAAAGGAAAGTTAAAATAAATGATCCGTCTTCCTATGAGACTCGTGACCTAATCTTGTTTTTGAGACATGCAGAGGAGGAAACCAGCCTAGGCTACTGCATGACGTGTTTAAAAAAATAAATGATCCTTCTTATTGATTTTTGTAACTATGGTTAGTCTTCATAATGTATACTTGAGTCATTTATGTATTTGTAAAAGCATGTTCTTCATGCTTGGGTCAAAAAGAAATTGTTAAAGAGACATGTTCTTCATGTCGGTTGAAAAAGGAAGAAATTCAAATTTGTAAAATTGAATTGTAGGCTCCAAATAAATGAAGTCATCCTCCTAGTCAAGTCGGCCTTATCAAATGTTCAAGCCGGCTCAGCTAAAAGTCGCACCCATTCGGTCCAAGAAGAGACTATTTATATGTGACATTTCGTCCTCCTCCAAGGGCAAGCAAATTGCATCTCTGAGGCAGAAAAGAGGTAGCGAAGTCTGAGGTCTAAGGTAGCCAGCAAAGGGAAATATAAGGCAGCGAAGATCAAAGGTATGAGGCAGTGAAGAAGGGTAACTCTGAGACATCAAATTCTGAGGTCTGAAGCAGCCAGCAAAGGACTAGTAGAGCATCTTTTTTGAGACAAGAATAGAGTATGTTTTTGGGCCAATTGTCTTGACTAGGAGGATGGACTGTGGACCAGGTTTGACCTATTTGTTGACTTAGATGTGTCTCTGTTGAATTGAAGAATTCCCTATTGAAAAGGTTGTTGGGTTTTCCTAGGGTAAATTGTTCCTTGTGTGATTGTCTCTTTATGATACCACTACCTTAAATGTTATATGGTTGATGTCTTCTGTGTAATTTGCTTAATGATGAAATCATGGATGAGAATGTATAGAAGAATTAAATCATCAATAAAGAAGACTTTTATAAAATCAACATGGTATCAGAACTGTGATGAAGGGAAGAGCATTGACATCACAATTTAACTAATCAATTTCATGAGAGCAATCTTGATCTCTGGAAGCCCTAAGTAGGCCATAAGTCTAAAGTTGTCCTTGTCCAAATTACAATAGAACAAAAGCCTTTTTTATGGTTGTGCTATAAAACATTTGGAGGCCAAAACCTCAGCAAATAAATCTGAAAAGGGTCGAAGCCCTAGTTCATGATTGAAAATTCTTTCTTGCATTCGTGAGAAGATTTGAAGACCGAAAGACCTCAAGCTTTGATCTTCAGTATGTTGTCATGGGCTCATAATTGCAGAAGATCAAAGCTGTCTATTTGAAGACCTAATAGACCTTAGAACTGAATCTCTGGAGGTCGAGACTATCTCTGTCAAAGAAGAGAAACCAAGAGGGAGAAATCTTGAAGTGTGACAAGGACTAGAAATTCAACTATTGAAGTTTGAAGTTTGACACTTGAAGATAAGCTTGTCAAAGTGAAATATGAGCTTTTTAATCATGTTAAGAGAGCTGGATCAAGTATACAAAAGTTGTGATGAAGGTCTATGATAAGGCCGAAATAAAATCAGGAGATACATGAATCTCATATCGTGACCTAGAACAAAAAAAAAGCTTGATTTATGGCTTGATCTGTCATCAAATAGTATTCCTGATTCCTATGGATAAATTTTTCTTTAAAGGAGGATCCACTGAGCGAATTCTATGCGAAGAAAGGAAGGCTAGAGGCTTATTAAGCCTTTGTTTCAAACCCATGTGGAAGGTCGAAGTTCACTAAATTTCTATGATCAAGAGAAGAAAGGAACTAGTCTCATGACAAGTTTAAAGGATGATCACTCTAAAGTGATGAAAAATGACTTCCATGCAAGACTAAATTGATCAAGATGTTCAAGAGAAGACCAGCAAGCTACAAGAAGTCTACTTGAAGTCAAGGTACATATCAATAATTATTTTGTTCGACATCATGTGTCTATTGGAAACATTTTATGGTTACTTGTGAAAAGACCAAGTATACTTATGATGGAGAAGTCTATATAATAGACTTGTGTCTTAAATTATTATTATATCTATTGATCTTTGGTATCTTAAAGGTTGAAGACCTATCAATGCATTAGAGGACTATGATAACATTCTGGAATCTTTTCCCTACAATATATGAAAGGTCTAAACCATTATTACATTTATGAGGAGCTCAAGGTCTCAATATAATTCTGCTACATAAGCTGTAGTAGGACGAAGTCTATCACAAGGCCAACTACAAAAATCTGAAGCCTGTTCCAAAAGTTTGAAATATGTTATAGAAGTCTAGTTGTAATGTTTGCGAACAGATTATGGAAGGCACTAACAAGTACCTCACGTTTAATTTTTATTTGAGTTTTTGTTTTGGCCTTTAGATCAAACAATCAATTCAATTCATTTCATAACCTAAAGGTCTCTATGTGAAAGACATTACAGTGATGAATTCAAAACCTTTAAGAGACGAACAAAGTTATAATTCTGCAAATGAAAGGAATTGTGTGGCTCTTATGCATGTGTTGAAAGGTTGTATAAAGGCAAGACAGTACTTTGAAGCCTCAAGTATTGAACAAGGCCTGGAAGATGTGGAGCTATCCTTGAAGATCGTGATATATCATATCATTGAAAGCAAGGTCATCTTATTTACCTTCTTTGAAAAGCCTGCTAAATCTCATGATGTCACTTGTCTAAGTCCCTCTTCAAGCTTTGAGGACTAAATTCTCTCTTGATAAAGCAATAAATGACTGAATACATATTAAGTGTTTGCATGAATGTTTGAATATAAGTCTAGACCTAGATGATGAAATTTATTGCAAGTCGTTAAGGAGCAAACGTTGTTGTTGTTACAATGATTTTTGTGAAAGAAGGATTTCTTGATTTGAAGAGATCAAGGATCATCATTAAACAATTGTGATTCTAACAATTGAAGATCTAGGGTTTGTAAACCCTAGAAAGCAACAAGGCTTGGATAAGAAATCCCTAGGGTTTATGGACAAAACCCTAGGATTGATTGCTTCCACTGATAGAAGAAACCATAGCTCCTGCAAGGAAGGAATGACATCACGATGACGATATGAACGAGGTTGATTTGCGAGTTGGATGCAGGAAGTCTAAGATAAAGAGAGAGTCAACATGTTCTCAAAAGACAAGTATCTTATATTTCTCTTATTTGATTATCACTACTATTGTTATTAGTCTCTAGACTAATAAATTTTTTTCTTGTTTGTGATTGTTCTTCCTTGGCCTCCTAGTGAGAATTGCAGGTACATAATAAAGGTTGTCAAATCTTTGGTAGCAGGTGGAAGAACAAAGAAAATATATGACAAGAGGACTCTCCCAGAGGTAAGGATTTGTTATGAGAGATGAGATATGGACTCAGAGGGAGCCAAAAGATCAACAAGATGAAAGAATGCCTTGATCTATTCCAGAAAGAAGTCAGTGGTGACTTCCAAAAAAAAGTATGATAAACTGACAAGAAGTACAATGAAAAGGATTGCTTTAGGAAGAAGAGTTCATGTATCAAAGTGAATTGCATTGACCGAAAGTTTTTTTCTAGAGGGAGAAGTTAAGGCTTCTCCAACCCTTGCTTTAGCTTTAGAGGGAGTTGACCTCAGAATTCAAGATGAAAGATCTTGACTAGATAGCTAATAGAATCAGTGGCAAAGGGAGCAAAACAGGATTACCATGACAAGATCTGGGTAGCCTGAAAGCAGCCAATATGATGGATCAAGTGAAGGAAGCAGATCATTTTATGGTTGAGCCAAGGAATGAGGCTCAACATGTGTTGAAGTACTGCCATGGTACAGTTGGTCATGGCACAATTAGTTATGGTTTTAAATACAACTGCAGGAATTCTCATTGGGCAAGGAGTGTTGAACACAGAGAAAGTTTGTATATCGCTTCAGTTTGGGCTTTGATCTCGTGGACAAGCAGGAAGCATCTGTTGTGCTAAGAAACCATGTCTATTGCAGCTTGAATGGCGATTTTTGAAGCAGTATGGCTCTAACTTGCATGATTGGTAGATCAAGTGCAGTTGACAACTTGATGATAAGTCTAGGCACCTTGAAATCTAGTACCAATACATGGTACAGGAAGAGAACAATAAGGCTCAAGTTAGTCTCCACTGATGAGGAGACAACTGATATTTTAATGAAGTCATTTTCCAGAGAGAAGTTCATGTACTTCAGAGACAAGTTGGGGCTTATGGAGATAACTCCTCTTCTTGAGAGAAAGTGTTGATGAGGTCAGCAGCATGAATGGACATTCTCCCGATAGGGAGAATGGTCCGAGAGGCCCAGAGTGCTCACTAGATAGGTTTGAGTGAGTGTCTCTCAGTGAGGACACCCGATTACTCACCAGGAAGGGTTGAGTAAGGTTTAGACCCGATCAGACACCAGGGAAGGGTGTAGTGAGGTCTTTCATCATCTGGACCTGATCACACACCAGGGAAGGGTGGAGTGAGGTCTTTCAACATCTGGACCCAATCACACACCAAGGAAAGGTGGAGTGAGGTATTTGAGCATCTAGGCCCGATCACTCACCAGGGAGGGTTGAGTGAGGTCTAGGCCCATAATGCTCACCAAGAGGGGTGAGTGAGTGCCTACTAGTTGAGTTAGTATCTGAACATTTTGGCCTTGTGAGAGGCCTTAAGATTTGAGGATCAATCACTTTGAGAGAGTGAATCCTGATATGTTGATGATAAGCCATGGATTAGGTACCAACCAGGATATGGCTACTAGCGTATGTTCATGGTTAGAATCTAGATGATGAGAGATGCCTACTAGTTGTTGTTGACAGTGTCAGAGATTCCAACTAGTGGATGTTGATGAGATGATGCTGACGATGTCAAGGATGTTGACAAGGTTGATGATGTTTTGCTAACTTTTTCATAGAGAAATTTTATCAACATGAGAACATCTAGATAGTCATTATGAATACCTCCCTAGATTAGAGGGAGAGTTGATTTTTGTAACTATGCTCATTCTTCATAATGTATACTTGAGTCATTTATGTATTTCATAAATCATGTTCTTCATGCTTGGGTCAAAAGGAAATTGTTAAAGGGACATGTTCTTCATGTCGGTTAAAAAAGGAAGAGATTTGAATTTGTAAAATTGAATTTTAAGCTCTAAATAAATGAATTCGGCCTCGTAGTCATGTTGGCTTAGCTAAAAGTCGCATCCCTTCGGCCCAAGAAAAGACTATTTATATGTGACATTTTTTCCTCCTCCAAGGGCAAGCAACTTGCATCTCCGAGGTAGCGGATAGGGTATGTCTCAGGCGGAAAAGAGGTAGCAAGTCTGAGGTTTGAGGTATCCAACAAAGGGAAATCTAAGTCAGTGAAGATCAGAGGTCTGAGGCAGTGAAGGGTAACTCTAAGACAACAGATTTTGAGGTCTGAAGCAACCAGTGAAGGACTAGTAGAGCAAATTTTCTAAGGCAATAACAGAGTATGTTTTTGGGCCAAATTGACTTGACTATGAGGATGGAACATGGACTAGGTTTGACCTAGTTGTTGACTTAGATGTGTCTCTATTGCATTGAAGAATTCTCTATTGAAAAGGTTGTTGGGTTTTTTCCCCATGTGAGTTTTCCCAGGGTAAATCTTTATGTTCCTTGTGTGGTTGTCTCTTTATGATCCTACTTTATATGGTTGATGTCTTTTGTGTACTTTTCTTAATGATGAAATCATGGATAAGAATATATAGAAGGATTAAATCATCAAAAGAAATTATCAATAAAGAAGACTTGTATAAAATCAACACATCTACCTATGAAACTCATGACCTAATCTTGTTTTCAAGACATGCTGTTGATATTTTGGGGTAGCATAGGATGTGCTCTAGCTCTGAAACTTTGTGGAGGGGCTAGAAAACATGATATCTCCAAGACCCAAAAAGAATTTGGAGAAATTCCATCTGGTGTAAAATTTATTCAAATAATTAAATTTTTTAATGGGGACCCTAAGTCCAACTTAGGGAAATGGAAAAATTAAAGTGAATTAATTTACACGTGATGAGAACATTCTAAGTGACATGGATCAAGCTACTTCTAATCTTGGTTGTTGATTAGAGATTAGATCATGACCGTTGATTTGTCAATGAGAAAAGTATAAAGGAAGGTCTTGGGGTCAATTGGAGAACACACACAGTGAATTTAAGAGATTGAATTATTCTGACAGAGCAGTGCTCAGACGAAGATCAGATTTGAGTGATTCAGAGAAGCAGTGAGGGGCAGATGCAGTGATTGATTGGAAGACCAAGAGTACAACGCAGAACAAAGGCAGCAGAGACGCAGTGGAGGCAGCGCAGCCATCAGAGGGTGTGACGCAAACCCTACAGAGGGTGATGCAGGCCCACGCAGGGGCAGCGTAGACCCTCCAAGGAAAAGTCTGAAATTCATTAGAGACTAGGGTTTCTAAGCCGATAGGGCTGAAACCAGAATCCGAGAGAAGCTGGTCAGTGTAGAGCTAGGGTGTCGTAGTCCCTTAGCCAGGGCCACGCAGCCTTACGCAGCGGCAGCGTAGAGACTGCGCAGAGCTAGTTGGGGTTTCACCAGTGTCTCATCCGGATCAGCCGAGACTTGCGGGGGTGAGGTAAAACTCACATTTTTCTCTGTTGGGTGAGCCGGATTATGGCACCCTAGATGTACTCTGAATATTGTTGCTTAATAATAATAAACCCTCAGATTTGCTGAACCGGTTTTCTCACATTGGGTTTTTCCAGGGACATTTGTCCAAAAAATCTGTGTCCTTTGTCATATGTGCGTGATGTTCAGTAAATGATTTGTATTTGTGTAGGCTATTATTTGTGTTTACTTCGATGTTTTTCTGAATATTTTCAGTTAAATAACTTGTGTATAATAAAAACAAGTAGGAGAAGTAAATCAATATTTAGCAGTAGGATTTTGTGCTAGAAATTTTCACATGGTATCAGAGCATTGCAGATCAAGTTGAACCATCAGTAAAGGGGCTGAAGATTTTTGCTGCAGGAAGGGCAGCTGAAGCAGCACAAATCTGGGAGAAGGCAATGCACCACCAGGAGGGACGCAGACCCTGCAAGAGTGACGCAGAGTCAGTTTTCTCATGCAGAGGCTAACACAGCTCTAGAAAGGTGAAGCTGAGCCAATCTGCTCACGCAGAGGCTGACGCAGAGCTAGTCTACTCATGCAGCACCAGGAGGTTGACACAGTCCAAGAGGAAGTGACGTTGTGCTGATTGCCGGGACCAGAAGTACCGTTTCCAATCTTCAAAATTTGCTTGTGAGGCATCAGTTTTGTCAGTGTAGAACAGTGCCTAGAAAAGGTGACAAAGTGAGGGGAAACAGTCCCTCAGCAGACTTTTGCCAAGAATTCTGAGATTCGATCAGGAGGGTGATCGTAGAGGGTTGATTTGGTAGAATTGGCAGAGGGTTTCCTGGAGGGAAATCAGTTGTCAGAGGGAGCGGTATCTCTAGAGGGTTTCTCGCGCTGAGAAACCTAGATCCGATCTTCTGTTGAGTGCAGCAGCAGTAGAAGGGATAAGAGTACCTGTTTCGACTGTTTAAGCAGAGAATATCCTATATGGACTGAGAGATCAAGATAGGTTGGACGCTGTGTCCAACTTTGCGATCTGGAAAGCCAAACTCTTGACATTCCTAGAGGAGTACGGTATCAGAGACCACGCGGAAAATGTCCTAGTTGTGCCGACCGATGTGGATGCTCTGAAGAAGTTCAACAAAAATCAGGCACGAGCAAAGTGCTTGATCATGGATGGAGTGAAGGATCATGTGGTCCCGCACATTGCCAAGAAGAAGACGGCAAATGAGGTGTGGACAACTTTGACCATGCTGTATCAAGGTAGCTCCGTCCAATGAAAGATGCTTCTAGAGAACCAGATGCGGATGTTAGAGATGCATAAGGGAGATTTGATCAATCCCTTCCTCTTCAGATTGTAGACTATCTGGGATCAGTTGATTGCCATGGGGGCAACTCCGGATGATGGGCTCATGGTGAGGACTGCCCTGAATGAAATCACCGATGAGTGGGAGACCTTTGTCCAAAGCATCTTGGGTAGAGCACAACTCCCAAATTGGGGTAACATGTGAGCTATCCTTCGACAGGAGGAGATCCGAAGGGTGACCAAGAGGGAATTCAGTAGCAGAGGAGTCAAGGTGAAGAAGGAGGAGGAAGATGCGGCCCTAGCATCAAAGGGACAGCGGCAGTAAGGGAAGAAGAAGAAGGACCTATCCAAGGTCTGGTGCTTCATATGTGGCGAACTTGGACACTTCGCCAACACTTGCCCTAAGTGGAAGGACAAGGAAGCTTCAGATTCTAAGGCAGCAACAACGAAAGAGGACAGTGGTAGTGAGGATGATGTGGCCATGAGTGCTCATGTGCCTCGAGAGAAGAGGTGGGGCAGTATATATCTTAAAGCAGCTACAAATGATATTGGCAGGATCCTTGAGGTGCCCAAACTATTGGATCACATACGAGCTACGAGAGCCTTAAGACAGTAGCAGGATGACTGGAGCAATGGGTGCAGAAGATCACAGAGAAACAAAGGCAAAACTGGGATGCTGAAGTCTGGAGCAGCGCAGAGGAGAGGCAGCAGCGGTGCAAAGTCTGATGGTATTTCAGCAGCGCAATGGTAGTGCTTACACACTGCAGTGCAGCAGACAACGCAGCGAAACAGCAGAGGTGCTTCAGCGATGAGATGCAACCCGACTGACTTGTTTGTCAGTGATTGGGTGATGGTCCTTCAGTTGCTTACTTCTTAGCAACTAAGTTGCAGTGCAACAGTTAGCAGTGGCAGTGTTATAGCCAGCATGATGCAGCAATTTGAGAGGGAGCTGCAGTACAGATGTAGCAGTGTCAGTGGCAGTGACATGGGCAGTAGTACATAGAGCAGCAACGCAGTGGATGGAGGGCAACAGGCCAAGCATCAGCGTGAAGACCGATGCCAGAGATCAGGGTGATGCTTCAATGGGGAAGTATCGCTAGAGCACACTCTTTGCTAAGAGGGAGTGTTGATATTTTGGGGTAGCATCGGATGTGCTCTAGCTTCAAAACTTTGTGGAGGGGCTAGAACACATGGGATCTCCAAGACCCAGAAAGCGTTTGGAGAAATTCCATCTGGTGTAAAAGTTATTCAAATAGTTAAATTTTTTAATGGGGACCCTAAGTCTAACTTAGGGAAATTGAAAAATTAAAGTGAATTACTTTACACATGTGATGAGAACATTCTAAGTGACGTGGATCAAGCTACTTCTAATCTTAGTCATTGATTAGAGATTAGATCACAACCGTTGATTTGTCAACAAGAAAAGTATAAAGGAAGGGCTTGGGATCGGTTGGAGAACACACACAGTGAATCTAAGAGATCTAATTCTTTTGATGGAGCAGTGCTTGGATGAAGATCAGATCTGAGTGATTCAAAGAAGCAGTGAGGGCCAGATGCAGTGATTGGTCGGAGGACCAAGAGTACAATGCAAAGCAAGGGCAACAGAGATGCAGTGGAGGCAGCACAACCATCAGAGGGTGTGACGCAGACCCTAGAGAGGGTGACACAGGCCCTCACAGGGCTCATGCAGGGGCAGTGCAAAGCCTTCAAGGAAAAGTCTGAAATTCACTAGAGATTGGGGTTTCTAAGTCGGCAGGGCTGAAACCAGAATCTGGGAGAAGCTGATTGTTGGACCCTTAGTGAAACTGAGAGGGGGGGTGAATCAGTTTAACACATTCATGGACTTTTAAAAGTTTCCTTTAAACTTATTTACACCTTCATTTCATGATCAACTTAATATGTGAGCAATCTTAATTTGTGAGCAGCAAGTATTAAGCAGATTAGATATACCATATCAACACATAGACAGCAGATATAAGTGGAAACCCATAATGGAGAAAACAACATCTTATTATTGTTGTGATGCAAAGGAAAGCTCCTACTCCCTCTCACCACTGATTTTCTGTAGGCTACAACCTACAGGAGGCTCCTACCTCAGCCAGCTACAACTGACATCTATCAAGCTACAACTTGATATGGAAGCACCAACTTCATCACTTCTTTCAAAGAAAAACACATGCTGATTTACCTGGATATCAGCTCTGTTCAGTTCCTTCTTCACTACTGTCCACCAGCCTTCATATCTGCCTTAAATTATCTTTGAATCTTCAAAGATTGGGCAGGAGATTCAGTTGTTTCTCTCAACAACTGAAGTTTCAGTGCAGCATCAGCAGTGGCAGTGCTATGAGCAGCACAGATGTAGCATATTGAGAGGGAGTTGCAGTACAGTGGTTGCAGTGGCAGTGGCAGAGTCATGGGCAGCAGTGCAGAATGGTAGTAGTAGTGCAGAGTTGAGTGGCAGGAGGCCAAGCTTCAGCAACACAGAACCAGTGCCAAAAATCATGCAATGCATAAGTGTGATGTATTGCTAGAGCACACCCTTGATGCTAAGAGGGAGTGCTGAGATTTTGTGTATTTGGGGTAGCATCAGTTGTGTTCTAGGTCCCAAATTTTGAGGAAGCACTGGAGTTCACCTGATCTACAAGACCCACAAATGGATTTGGGAAATTTCATCTGGTTTAGGAGATATTAAATTAATTAATTATTTTAATGTATTTCCTAAGTTAAAACTTAGGAAAATAAAATAATTAGTGAATTTAATTAAACATGTGATGAAATTGTCTTAAGTCACACGGATCAAGCTTTCTTTTAATCTTAGCCATTGATTCAAGATCTGATCATGGCTGTTGATTTGTCAACGAGAAAAGTATAAAGGAAAGGCTTGGGGTCATTTGTAAATACACACAAAGGCAGAGCACTGAAGCTAAGTTGAGATTCTAGGGTGGGGTTGCTAAGAATTCTCAAGTGTTTCAGTTGCAGAGAGGGGAATTTAGACCAAGGGGATGATCTGATCCCGAGGTCTAGAATACACAAGAAGTAGAGAAGAGATCAGGAAAGATAGCGCAGAGGAAGGCAGCAACAGCAGCAACAAACGGCAGCAGCAAGGACAGCGTGATTTTCAGGAAACCCTTCAGGGGTTACGCAGAGACCCTTATTGGTAGCATAGTGACTGCATCACCCAGTCTGGGGTAATGCAGTCCCTTCCAGTGACAGTGTTGAGTATTTGGAGGCCTTCAGAGGTTGACGCAGTGTCTTTCAGGGGCAAATCTGGGGTTTCTAGGCCTAGATCTGGTTGAGTTCTGTAAATCCCGTTTGAGGGTGTGGATCAGTCATTATTTTTGGTCTTAGATCAACCAGGTGTTGCAGATCTAGAGTTTTCTCTGTAGGGTTTTCCAAATATGGAACCCAGAGTTGTGTATTCAGAAATATTCTTACTTATAGAGCCCTCCAGCAGCCAGAGACCGGTTTTCCCACATTGGGTTTTTCCGGGGACAGTTTGTCCAGAAATAACTATCACTTTGTCTATGTGTGCATGTGCTTATTCTAGATCTGAATTGGTAGAGATCTATTATGTGTTTTGCTTTGATGTTAACTTGAATTTATTCAGTCAATAACTTGTATAAGTAGGAGAAGCTTAACCGAATTAACAGAAATAATTTTTGCATAAGAATTAAGATTCAGAAATTTCTACAACAGCAAGGAGAGAACTCTATCCAACGAAGGAAGATAGATCCTTTGAATCTCTGTTTTGGGCTAGTTGTCTCGGATCTTTGTTTTGGGTCACACATTCGAACTGCAGTAAATATCTTGATAGCGAAAAACGAGGACATTGCAAGGAGTGCAAGGAGAAGGTAACTCAGGTCTATTACTTGGATGTTATATCTCGGATATCTCAGAAATATACAGTGCGTAAAGAAGGTTGCAATCAGTGTGAACCTCACCTTATTTGGAAAGAGCCTAGGGCATATACACGACGTGAAGAAGAAGGCATCACAGTTAGAAAGAAGTCTCGGAATAGTACAGCAAGGGTACTGGAAGGTAAGTCGAGGAGGATTGTCTAGGTGATCGAGGCTAGAAGGCTAGGGACCAAGCTTCCCTAAGGCTGGTGCAAGACAGTGCAGAAAATAAGTTCATCGTAAGGAGCCTAGAAGAGCAGTGACAAGGGTCTTAGAGGCATGCTGATGTCAAGGGTCTGTGTCATGGTCATGGTACTTATCAATTGAAGATCTAGAAGAAGAATTACTTCCGTTTTTTCTTCTCCAATAGGGAGAGTTTTTGGCCCTCGCTTGAAGAGCCAAAATTTTGTGTCTCTTGTGTTTTTATAATTGACTTGATGAAAGACATAATAAGCTAATGAAGATAAGATTTAAGTAATAGAAGCATAACAAGTATAACACAAGCAGTTATCTAGTAAGAAAATTGAATTAAACTCTGCCCTACCAAATTCTCAACATTACCTAGGTGGTTACTTACAGACACCGTCGTACTGAGATTATTTACATTTTACATATGCAGAATGGGCTGACATATTCATAAAATTTTTGACTGAGGATGAAGTCTGAATGGCACGGACACTCGAACATGATGGGTCCCTTTTGCGAAAAAATGGGTGTACTGTTATGGGGTCATTAATATAGAGTGGTCAACAAGCCCCAAGCAGTTATAAAAAAAAATCAACAAAAATGAAAAAGGCATATGAAGATGGGTGGAAAAACAAAGGTCAGGGTAACTCATTGACCACGATTGCTCCCTACTACATCTATACACCCAAGTGTGGGCTTCCATCATCGTAACTACACTTGTACCATGGCATGTGGCTTGGAGCCTTCCCCTGATGCCCCATTTTGTTCCATCATTATATCACGTGACACCTACCACATGACGGATGTACCATGGACCTGTCACTCCCTTAGAGGTTGAAACCACCTAATAGATTCCTTGATTAACCTCCTTCTTGAACTTGGAGACACCTGTACACTTAAAAGCTCATTATGGAAGGGCATGCCATTATGAAGTGCCCACTTGGTTCCATGATTTGTAAGCTCATTTGCTCAATTAAATTAATGATTTTTTGTATTGCAAGGTGAGCGTATGCATTGGATCTTATACAGGATTGTAGGTGGGTCTTCACTTTTGTTTTAATCTCCCTATACAGGATCCAATCCCTCTAAAGGATCTTATTGGCATTTGTAGGGTGTGCATTGAGATCCATGGGCCTCCACTATAGTAGGCAGGGGATAGCCATGCCATGGGATCATTCAGCACCATACATTGCTTGCTCGTGTCCCACTTATTTGATGATGATGATGCACCTAGACCACTATGCCTAACTAGCCACACACTTGAACCACGCACTTGGCAGTTGATCCAGGGCCCAAATGGGGTTATGTCTTACCTTGCGAGACATAGGGAGGGCTTGCATCGTCATTCCAACACTTGCATATGGGATACACGCTTGTTCGATTTAGTTGGAGACCCATGAGGTTGTTTTTGTGCCCCCACAGCCACTTGGGGGTACCATGGGTCATTTGCTTAGAGATCAAGGTTCCATCCCCTTCATCACTATTTTTGGAGTCCTTCCACTCATTTTGGCACATGAAGGAGTTAACTACGCCTTTCAATGACCCTCCTAGCTATTGTGTTACCATTTTGGCCCTCTTGGGAAGCTTATTGTTCATATTATGGGGCTATTTGGTGGGCTTGTCCCCAAAAGGATGTTATTTTGTGCATTATTTATATTGTAGGGGCATTATTAGGCATGATTAGGCCATTTGAATCCCTTGGAGGATCATATAAATATAAGAGAGGTTCATTTGATCTCTCATCATCACTTGGGTTTGGGATATATCTTTCTAAATATTTTGGACTTGTGATTTGTGGAATGATTTGGATGATTAAATGCATATTGATGTGTGGAATATTTTCGCTATACCTTTTGGAGCTTCTATTTGGCAATTTTACGGATGGATACACTCTTTTTTTCATGTAAGTGCTCTTTCATGCGAATTTCATAATGTTTCATATCTAATGTATGGAATGTTATGTCATGATTTTATGTGTGCCCTAAAAATTAATGCAAATCTATGAAACACTTGTAATCTTGGCTCGTTGCATATATTATTCATCTTGGCAAGAAGAACGAATTTTCCTAGGGGTGTGTTGTGCACCTTTTACCCTGAAACTCCATAAATTCTTGCATTTCAAAGTATAAAATTCTAAATTTGTTGTGAAGTTGCATCCACAAAGAGCGTAACTGCTTCTTTAGGCCTCCCTGAAGAGTGAAGTTCCTAAATTTTGATCGTTTTGACTCCAATCTTCCTGATAGCTAGGCACTGGTCCTAGATCCTTGGTGATCACATTAACTTTACGAAATATCATTCTTTCACCTCTTTTCTTCGTCCCCTAAGGATAAGGAGAATTTCTAGGGCTTGGTGTGAAATTTTAGGGAGGAGGAATTTTTGGATTTCGTCTAGACAAGTTTATTCATTTATGTCTCCTCTAGGCATGTTCCAGTTTTGAACGAATTTTGACAGTGGAATTTCAAATAAATTGATGCCTTAACTATCAAACCAAGATGGAACCCTTGAAGTTGCTTTGACTTGGGGAATTCTTGAAGTTTTCACTTTGTAGTTCATCATTCAAAACATTTTCTCTTAACTATAGGTGATCATTGGATGAGCCTTCACCACAGTATATCTCTCAACCCTTGGTCTCTTAAAGTATTTCTCTCAAGGGGCTTTTCGTGGAAAGTCACCCTAGCTTCTCCCAAAGCTCACATTTTAATTGAATCTTTCCATTGAATGAGCCATCCTTGCCTCACTTGGAACCCTAGTATAAACGCATCAATCACATGAGAGGTATTTTGGAAGTTTTGATCTCAGGCATTCATCATTTTTTAATATTCCTAAGCATGAGGTCATCCCTTGAGCCTTTCTTAGAGAGCCCTTTTCTTTGCTTCTAAAGTAAGCAAGCCCTATTATTTGAGTCTCTCTTGTGAATGGGCCTTCGAAATATCTACCCATCTTATCATTAATTCGTCATTGCGAGGGATTTCCTTACACTGGGACTCCTCCCATCGGTGAAAGTCTGTAAAGACCTGGGGTTATCGACTAGGGTGACAATGGGTCCTTGTCCCATTGTTGTCACATTGTCTAGTAGTAGTCCCCTTGGAATCCCTCCTAGAACCCATGCTAGATTGAGCAGTAACATTTTTTGCGTTCTTGCAGGGGGCACGAGACATGTGCCTTGTTCCATTTCGACATCATTGATATATCTTTTGGCGACTCCATAGGAAGAACGAAGCCCTAGTTCTTCATTGAAATTTAAGGTCAATGCTTGTAGGGTAAAACAAGCATCTCTCTAGGCATCTCTAATTTCACCCTGGCGAATCCTACATGATTTACATGTGTATCCTAATAGGATGTCTTTCTTTGATGATTTCCCTGCTTTGGACATCATTCGCATTCCTGGACGCCCTAAGCATCTCACCTGGACTATCATATGTGGGGTGCCCAAGTTTGATGGTGATCCACTATCTGGAGTTGATCATGTGGAAAGAATTGCCACATATGCTTCAAAAGTTGAATTGGTTCGTCACCATGTCTTAATGATGTTGTTCATGAGATCCCTCCATGGTCATAATTCATGGTTGCATAATCACGAACCTGGGAGCATCTCATCTATTGAGGAATTATTTGATGGTTTTCTTAGACATTTTCAAGTATGTCGTGCACTAAACATTCAAGAGGAAGCCTTCATTAAGCATCATGATCACCTTGGGAATCTAGATGATGAGCAGGGACGAGGATCCTCCCTGGGTCTACATGACGAAAAAGGTGATGAAGATAATTTTCAGAACATGTGTGATAAGGAGGATAAGTCTATGGAAAGTGGAGTTGAGGTTAACCCTACCTTTTCCAAGGATACTATTTCCAATCATCTTCTCTTTGAAGACCTTGGAGAAGGTTATTTGTAACCCCTTCAAACATGGACATCAGTGATTACTTACATATTGAAGAGGGAAAATGGGAAGTTTATGAGCATCGTTTTGACAAGGACCCTATTTATGACATCGATGATGATTGTTGATTTTTGGTAGCATCAGAAGTGCTCTAAGTCTCAAAATTTGTGGAGAGGCTTAGGCACATGTATTCCAAAGAACCCATAAATTGTTTGTGAAAATTCCACTCGAAATGAGTTTTATTAAAATAATTAATTATTTTAATGTGACCCTAAGTTTAAATTTAGGAAAATTAAATAATTAAAGAGTATTAATAAAATAGAGTGTGAATCTGCTAGAGAACATGGATCAAGTCAAGTTATAATCGTAGCCGTTGATTGGAGATCTAATCTCGGCCTGTTGAAGTCTCAACGAGAAGGCTATAAAGGAAGGCTTAAGGGTCATTTGGAAAGACACACAGAGTGAATCTAGAGATCAAAATTTCTGAAGTGAGCAGTGCTCAAGACAAGAAATCAATCTAAGTGATTCTAGCGCAAAGAGGGGCAGAGATAGCTTCCAGAGAGAGAGTGATTTTCTCTGCTAGAGAATCATCAGTAGAGAGAGGCAAAGAGAGATCCAGCAGATCCAGCACAGAGCCAGAGAGGTTGACGCAGAGCCAACACAGAGCCACACAGGGCTACGCAGAGGCTAAGAGGGTTTCCGAGATTTTGTTGTTAGATCAGTTTCAAAAGTCGAGAGCCAAGGTGTGAGACCGGGAGGCTGAGATCTGAGATTCCGGGAGGCAAATCGATGTATTGCTTGGGTGACGCAGTGCCAAGAGGAGGTGACACAGTGCCTACACAGTCACTGTGCAGAGGCAGCGTAGGGACCTCCAGGGGCATCTCATCTAGTGTCTGGATCACTCAGATTTTCCAATGATTGAGTGAGGTAAAACTCACAATATTTTTGCCAATATTTATCTCTCTGTAACTGAATAACCTTGGAGGTATTCAGAGATGTATTCAGAATTTGCTACTGCTATAAAATAAAACCCTCAAATATGTTGCATCGGTTTCCTGCATTGGGTTTTTCCGGGCACTTTCGTCCAAAACTAACGATGTCCTATGTGTATACTTTTATTTTCTCAGTTTCCTTATTTCAGAATCATAAGTAATTAAGTGTATGTTGCTTCAGTAATTTGCTTCAATATTTCATGAAGAAATCTGAATAATTTTGAAATGTAATTTACAAATAGGAGAATTAAATTCAGCTATTTGCAGTAGGATTCTGGAGATCATTTAGATCTAGGAATTTTCACAATGATGACATCAATAGGACCCTTGTCTTTCCTCACAATCCTGGTAGTGTAGTTGAGTCTTATGTGGACCCTTTCCTCAACCCTTTGTACACTATCCATGAAACTTTTCTCTCGCATGAATATGATCATCATGAGCAGCCTACTTGTGTCTCCCCATGTCACCTGTCTCCCTTTCCTTCCAATCATGACCCTAGGGTGGCCATAAAGTGCGATATGAATGATAAGAACCATGAGGAGATGGCATGCTTGAGGTTGCCATCCATCAGAGGTTTATGAGCTTGATTGTTGATATATCTATCTTTTGGTTCGAAGAAAGGATCTTGTGGAGTAGATTACATCCCTTTGTTCCCTCTTCCCCCATGAATCTTCATGTATGGTCATTTTATTTTCCCACTCCCACCCTTGTGACCTTCCATATAGCCTTTCTTACCCTTGCCTTTGGATCTATTGCATGAGTAAATAGAGGGGCATTCATCCTCATATTGACTGGAGGATATGTGGGTTACATTGGGTCTATGATTACACTTAGTACTTGTATTATACATGCATGTTAGAGTAGGGTGCATTGTATATTGATTTTTGCATTAAAACTAACATCATATTATGTTATCATGCTAGGTTAGGTGCATTTAGATTAGAATTGCATCTAGAATAGATTTTATTTCTTGTTTATTTTTATGGCCTAACATAAGCATGGGCGATCATGAGATGCCGCAAAAACATTTTGCTCTGTGTGCTTAGTCTTTGATGTGCAAGTAAGATGTCTACGGTCCCAAGAGATTGTTGGTGTTCTCATGACCTCCCCATTCGAGTATGTTCGTGCACTCTACTGAGAGATCATGTCCTAGTTGGAGCCAGAAGATGTTACCCACCACCTGTGGGTGACACCCATAGGAGAATTTTTTTCTCCTAGACAGTCCTCAATTGGAAGCCAGCAGCCACCAGATAGCTCAATATGCCATCATCTCCTCCACCTGAGCCAAACATTATGCACCCTCTCCCATCTGTCATGATCGTTTGTTTGAAGATGGGGCTTCCAACCCCGAAGACATGGTTTTTATTATGTAGTTGGGTATTTTTGCTTGCTTATCATGGACACTTATCGGCATGGATTAGTGGGAGGATTCAGCGAAAAGGATGGGTTTGGTTTGTATCTTGTCCCCTTGTCCAACTTGGTGGTTAACCTTGTATCCCAGTCCTTTGGGATCTCTTTTATTGGCCACCAGCTTTAGGAGTGGCACTACACGGGAAATATAAATTTTGGTTGCATGGTCCCGTTTCTCGACACCACATACATCACTCCCCTCTGCTCATTATAACCCCTTTTCACATGTTTCCCATCCAGACCCACATTTGTCCATTAGGTCCACAAGGAGTTAGCCTCCCCCTCCCCTTGTCCAAATTTTAGGTCAGGCTTGGAATGATACCCTGGAGGTCGATGCAGCTAAAAAGAAATTAAAAAACATAATTTGGCCACCCTCAAGAGGAAATGTACCATAAAATGCAAAATATGGTCGGAACATACAAATTTAGCACGTGGGAAAAATCCAACATAAGCTCTACCCCCCTATCATTATGGTCATCACCCTAGTTCCTAGGGCCCTTACATTGGCCCCCTGCATCATAAGGAACCCATGATTTTCCCAACCCCTAGTGGGAAAAGAACTTCCAAACCCTAAGGGGGAATTCGCTGCTATATCTTTAACATCATGCTCTCATCCCCTGGATCCCCGAGCAGTTATAAAAGAAAAATCAACAAAAAGGTAAAAGGCATATGAAGAAGGGTGGAAAAGCAAAGGTCGGGGCAACTCATGTACCACGATTGCTCCCTCCTACATCTATACACCCAAGTGTGGACTTCCCTCATCATAGCTACCCTTGTACCATGGTATGTTGCTTGGTGCCTACCCCTGATGCCCCGCTTTGTTCAATCATTATATCACATGACACATGCCACATGACAGATTTACCATGAACCTATCACTCGCTTAGAGATTGAAACCACCTAATAAGATCCTTGATTAACCTCCTTCTTGAACTTGGAGTCACTTGTACACTTTAAAGCTCATTATGGAAGGGCATGCCACTATGATGTGCCCACTTGGTTCCATGATTTGGAAGCTCATTTTCTCAATAAACTAATGATTTGTTGCACTGAAAGGTGAGGGGACACATTGGATCTTATATAGGATTGTAGGTGGGTCTTCATCTTGGGGTTTGGTCTCCCTCCAGAGGGTCATATTGGCATTTGTAGGGTGTGCATTGAGAGCCATGGGCCTCCACTATAGCAGGCAACAGATAGCCATGCCATGGGATCCTTCAGCACCATCCATTGCTTGCTTGTGTCCTACTTATTTGATGATGATGATGCACCTGGACCACCTTGCCCAGTAGGCCACACACTTGGTAGTTGATCCAGGGCCCAAATGGAGTTGTCTTACCATGGGAGACATAAGGAGGGCTTGCATCGTCCTTCCAGCCCTTCCAGATGGGATACACGCTTGTTCGATTCAATTGGAGACCCATGAGGATATTTTTGTGCCCCCACAGCCACTTGGGAGCACTACAGGTCATTTTCTTGGAGATCAAGGGGCCATCCCCTTCATCACTATTTTTGGATCCCTTCCACTAATTTTGGAACATGAGGGACTTCACTAGGCCTTTCAATGGCCGTCCTAGCTATTGTATTACCATTTCGGCCCTCTTGGGAGGCTTATTTTTCATACTATAAGGCTATTTGGTGGGCTTGTCCCCAAAAGGATGTTATTTTGCACTTTATTTTTATTGTATGGGCATTATTAGGCATAATTAGGTCATTTTAATCCCTTGGAGGATCATATAAATATAAGAGAGGTTCATTTGATCTCTCATCATCACTTGGATTTGGAATATATCTTTCTAAAGATTTCGGACTTGTGATTTGTGGAATTATTTGGATGATTAAATGCATTTTGATGTGTGGAATATTTTCGTTATCTCTCTTGGAGCTTCTATTTGGCAAGTTTATGGATGGATATACTCTTTTTATTATGTAAGCGCTTTTTCATGTGAATTTCATAATGTTTCATGTCTAATGTATGGAATGCGATGTCATGATTTTACTTGTGCCCTAAAAATTAATACGAATCTATGAAACACTTGTAATCTTGGATCATTGCTTATGTTATTCATCTTGGCAAGAAGAACGAATTTTCCTAGGGGTAGGTTGTGCACTTTTTACCCTGAAACTCCATCAAATCTTGCATATCGAAGTATAAAAGTCTAAATTTGTTGTGAAGTTGCATCCACAGAGAGCGTAGTTTCTTCTTTAGGCCTCCTTGAAGAGAAAAGTTCCTAAATCTTGATCATTTTGACTCCAATCCTCCCAATAGCCAGGCACTGGTCCTAAATCTTTGGTGATCACATTAACTTAACAAAACATCATTCTTTCACCTCTTTTCTTCCTCTTTTCTTTGTCCCTAAGGATAAGGAGATTTTCTAGGGCTTGGTGCGAAATTTTATGGAGGAATTTTATGATTTCATCCAAACAAGTTTTTTCATTTATGTCTCCTCTAGGCATCCTCCAATTTTGAACGAATTCCGATAGTGGAATTTCAAATAAATTGATGCCCTAGCTATCACACCAAGAGGGAACCCTTGAAGCTGCTTTGACTTGGGGATTTCTTGAAGGTTTGCACTTTGTAGTTCATCATTCAAAACCTTTTCTCTTAACTATAGGTGATCATTGGATGAGCCTTTACCATAGTATATCTCTCAACCCTTGGTCTCTTATAGTATTTCTCTCAAGGGGCTTTTCGTGGAAAGTCACCCTAGCTTCTCCCAAAGCTCACGCCTTAATTGAATCTTTCTATTGAATGAGCCATCCTTGCCTCACTTGGAACCCTAGTATAAACTCATCAATCGCAAGTGATGGATTTTGGAAGTTTTGATCTTAGGCATTCATCATTTTTTAATATTCCTAAGCCCAAGGTCATCCCTTGAGCCTTTCTTAGAGAGCCCTTCACTTTGCTTTTAAAGCAAGCAAGCCCTATTATTTGAGTCTCTCTTGTGAATGGGCCCTTGAAATCTCTACCCATCTTATCATTGATTCATCAATCCTAGGGATTTCCTTATATCGGGACTCCTCCCATCGGTGAAAGTCTATAAAGAGCAGGGGACATTGACTGAGGTGACAGTGGGTCCTTGTCCCATTGTTGTCACTTGGTCTAGTAGTAGTCCCTTTGGAACCCGTCCTAGGACCCCTGCTAGATTGAGCAGTAACAGGGTCCAAAACCTTAACCCTAACTAGGAGTCTAGGCATGTGAAAACACTAAAATTAACCCTAGACAACTATCAAAACATGTTAAACATTGGGCTTCTAGGAGAGGAAGGGGTTTTATTTCTTTTGTATTGGTTTGTTGTTCCATAGATGAGCAAAGCAATGGAATATTGTGAGTAGAAAAAAGGAAGTAAAAGACCCCATAGCAAACATTCAGGCCATAGTGTCTACTGTAACTCCATAGTATGTCCATCTTTCTTTATAATTTTATTTGACAATTGAGAAGATAAGAGCCAACCATAGTCATCACCTTCTGGCTAGGTTTTTTGCTATTGGTTTTCCTAGGGTACAACTTGTGTTCAACATGTGGATGTTGTGAAATTTGTTGTTTTAGCTTCTTTTATTACATTATCAATTTATTTTAGTCATCCGTGCACTACACTTGTAATATTAACTTATAACAATATGTAAGCATTGCATAATAGAGATTTTATAGAAATTTGTAAGCTCTATTGTGATGAATTATTCTAGTGCAATATCCATACTTGTACATATCTTGTGTGAGGCCATGTTTATGGCCAAAGAAGATATGAAATCTCTCTATGAGAAAAGATACCCGAGGATGATGGATTTGACAAACAAGTGATGCTCTAGGATGATGGATTTGACAAACAAGTGATGCTCTAGGAGAGGATTGATCACAAATGGAATGGGACATTCCATCATCACATTCAAGTAGCAACACTCTTCCTCAACCCCACCTTTTCTTCCTCATGTAAATTTTAATTTCAATGGCAATTTTGTGGTGGTGTTTGATAAATGTCTTCAGAGTATGGTACCCCTTGCAAATGACTACATGATATTAATAGAGAGATGGGGTTGTATAAGAATGCCACTAGACTATTTGGCTTCGAATGTGCTATCTAAGAAGGGAATACTTTAATGCCAGGTGAGCAATCCTAACTTTGAATTTTGGTTACAACTGTATTTGTTTTATCACTTGTGTTTGCATTTTACTAGATTGAAATGCAATTCAAGTTCTTTTTTCTTTTTTTAAAGATGTCCAGTGGAGAAATTGTTGTGGAAGAACATCAAATTTGTAGAAATTTGGCATTTGTATGCTTAGCCAAAGTTGTGGCATTTCAGACTGTGGGTGCAATTAAAGTGCAATTGGAAAAACACACACACAGGCACAACATGTTAACAATTATGATTTTAGTAACTTATGACCCTCTAACTTTTGTTATGTCCTTCGAGATGTGAGATTCATTAAATTTATTATGACACCCTCTTGCAAGTTAAGTATCAACACTAGGCTGATTTGGTGTATGTCCACTATAATCTCTCACTATGGGTGAAGTAGATTGATCACCCCCTTGTCATGGACAACAATTCCTTAGAAAACATTGACATCTTGATTGACTGGAGGGTGGAGTTTAAAAGGCCTATTTTTTGGTTAGAGCTACGGGAGCAACCCAAGCATGTGCATGGGGCAGGGGAGGATCTGACCCACCCCTGTTGGAGGAGTTGGTCCAGTAGGACATTGGGACCAAGAAGATTTATGAGGCAGCCTCATCACCAGCCTAAGTTGCATGAAACATGGAAACATGTACAAGTTTCTGAAACGGGAATTCTTGAAAACATGACCCCCCGATGGGGATGTAGGAGAAACACAGTTTATAAAAAATACAAAAATATAGATATAGTGCTTCTTTTTAAATATCACATTATCTTGCATGAAAATAAGCGAGAAAACAAGAATGATATGCAAAACTGACATTTTAGAGGGAGACCCGTGTTCATATTAACTCTCATAGATGATTACATGATGCAAAATCCCATAGCTTGGTGTTCTTGACTAATGCCAATCCCATGCCCTCATACATGATAGAATCCAGTGGAAACACTGCAATCCTGCAAATCCAAAATCTTGAAATTGTAAAATTTGTTGAATTTTGAATGGAATATGAAAATATACTTTCTACATATGAAGTACAATGAGGTTGGAGTCACTCTCAAACATCCTGAAATAATAAGTTAAAAAATCAAGAAAAAGGAGAATGTCAACTTTTACTTTAAAAATTTAATATTACCATTAATTACCAAAGATACAAAGTCCTCTAAGTTTAACCCCTATCTTTCTTTGGTCTTAAAAGGTCATTGTCACGGACACAGCAATATTTTCCTATGGGTACCACACCCTTCTTGAGCACTTAGGTCTGCCTGGGAACTTCCACAACATTGCCTAAATATCATTGGAAATGGATGAAATGCCGCCCACCGTAGTGTATGGCATTTCAAGATTTAGCAACATTGTAAAATACAATTGGTGACATTTCCGAGGCATTGTTCCAGGCATTTCAGGAGCTGATAAGTGGCCAAACTAGGCGTTTTCTGCAACTTAGTCACCAACGTATACGCAGGTTCATACTCAGGCATCCACCAATGATCATTAGACGGATGCTGTAGGGCTCTCTAATGGCAAATGAGCCCTTACCTTTCTGGGTAAAGGGGGGAGAGCGAATAGCTAGCTAGCTGTTAGATTATTTTTGTAGAAGTTTGATTGTGATGAGATAAATATTTTATCTATTTGATGCCATTTTGTATTGGTTATTCAATTTTGTGTCCTTTAGGTTTAGTGTGGACTTTGATGTATCATTTGGCATTTATTACATCTTTTAATCTAATATTGATGTTGGTTTATATTTAAAATTTGATAAAAGATAAATATTTTTCTATTTATTAATGCCTAAACCTGGCTAATTAATTACCCATTCTGATTATTTCATCTATGATTGCATGTGTCAAATTTCATACCCATTCTGATTATTTCATCTTTGATTGCATGTGTCAAATTTCAATACTAGTTCAGTGTTTTTCTCCCACTTTTTTTTTTTTCTCACATTTCTTGTTTTTTCCCACATTTTTTATATGTTTGGTTTTGTAGGTCTGCTACTGCCTATATGTCATCTTTGGTGATGTCTATTGAGGACATGGGGTACGTTGATGGAAAATCTCTATTTGGTGCACCCTATGATTTCCGTTATGGTCCTGGCCAAAAACCATTTTCGGTTGGTAGCAGATTTGTGAAAGCCCTGAGAGAACTAGTTGAGAATGCTTACATATTGAATGGAGACAAGCAAGTCATTATTGTTTCCCATAGTTTAGGAGGATTGTGGGTTCTGTATTTCCTGAATCAGCAGCCTCTGTCATGGCGGCAGAAATATATCAAGCACTTCATTCCCATTGCCACACCATGGGGAGGAACATTGCAAAGCATGAGATCATTTTCATCTGGGTATTCTTTGGGGATTCCTCTAGTAAATCCCATAAGAATTAGGAGCCAACAGAGGAACACTCAGAGTAGCATATGGCTCTTACCAGTGCCCGAAGTGTTTGGAAATAGGACTCTTGTTGTCACCCCTCATAAAAACTATTCAGCTTCAGATATAGCACCGTTTCTCAGGGATATTGGTTTTCCTAAAGCTATTGCTCCCTATCAGTCTCGAATTCGTCCTTTGACGAAACATCTAATGGCTCCTATGGTGCCTGTAACATTAATATTCAGCTCCGGAATTTTGACCCCCGAGACTCTCATTTATGGAGAGCATGGTTTCGATGAACAGCCTGAAATTATTGAGGGTGATGGTGATGGAACTGTCAACTTATGCAGCCTCACAGCTGTTATAACAGATTGGACTGCAATACCAGGTCAACATGTTAAGGTTGTTATGATTCCTCAGATGACACATAACGCCATTCTCAGCAATGATGTTTCTATTAAAATGATTGTGGATGAGATTTTGAGGGCGAGTTCGCACAATTGAATATTCTTTGCGGTAACTAGCAAGGACTTGAACCCCAATATTTTATTTCTTATGAAGTATGTGCGTAAGCGACTGTGATTTCAAAATCTAAGATATTTTGTGAAGAGGTAAAGATAGGCTTAAAATTTTAACGTTACACTTTGCTATTTGCTTCGAGTGTGATGTATAAATGTGCACATAGTCTTTTAAGTATGTTTGTGATTTTAAATTTAATGTAAGTGTGTAGAATTAAGTTACATATAAATTAGCTTTGAGCTCTATATAATTTAGCCTTTGTCATTTGATGTACTTTGTTTTGATTCGTATATGATTTTTCTTTTTCTCTTTTAAGATTAAAAAAGAGTTAATGTTTTGAAATGGGTAGGAAGAGTGGGTGAATATTAATAATTTGGAGGATGTGTTTTTATTCATATATGTTACTTAATTGAAATCATAATATTAAAAAGTTTATTATGATTTTGAATGTAAATGTAAATTAGTAGACTTTTAGTTATATAATAAGAAAGATTTTGTTTTTGAGGTTTCTACCATACTTGTTATATGGATGTAAAATTTAGATATGCAATATCTTTAAAGAATTTTGGAGAAAGATAAAGTAAATTCAAAAGAATTTTATAACTTATGATTTCAAAATTAAAAGTAATATACCTTATTCTCTCCTCTTTATAGAAATGAGCCTTTCCCACATTGAGAGTATGAAAATGATTTGGTACTTGATATACAAAAACGTAAGAAATAATATGAATGACAAGAGGCTCTCTAAAATTGCTTCAAACTCTAGCAGAAACCATATGTGGTTCAAGCTAGGATGGCATAAAGATGCTAAGTCTTGAATAAATCACTTGGGAGTAAAGAATTCATTTTGCATAACACTGATAATATTTAGATATGGTGAGATAAAGAATTAGAGGATAAAGAAAATTAAGATATTATAAAGAGGTGGTAAAGTATCTTTTATTTTGATTGGCATAAAGAAGATAAACAACATTGCTAAAATAAGAATAAACTCTTATGATGTATAGAGTGAAGTTGGGTATTAAACAACTCCCAAAACATTATTGGATAAAATAATTTACCATCTTTGTGACATTAAGAGAATTGAAAATGAAAAATACTCTCTTAAAGTGTCTACCCATATTAAATCATAATTTCAAAGTATTTTTCAATAAACATCTTATGAATGTTCTAAATAATAAAACTATACTAATTTTGCAACATTTTTTAAATATCTTTTAAACATAAAAATAAAATTTAAAAAAAATCCAAATAATCCATTACCTCAAATTAATATCATCATCATAATATTTATGATGAAAACTATTTTTAAATTAAATACATTTATAATATATTTTTTATTATAAATGTAAAATTGTGTATACATCTTATAAATCTTATAAGATTTTGTATACACGTTATAAGAATTTTTATTATGGAAATTATTTAGACAATAATATATCAATTATATTTTTGAATTAAATGTATTTATAATATAATATTTACTGTAATAATTTTTAATGTTAAAAGTTTAGATTTTGTTAATATTTCTATTATATATAACCATAATAATTATATATTTTAATGTAATTAGTATAATAATTATATATTTTAATATTAAAATTACGTTGTAATAGAGTGATTTAATGTATTTAAATTACAAGACAGGACTATTTATTTGGCAAAGCATGTAAACGTACCATGTAAAATGTTATCAGGTTTTTTTTGTTTGATCCTTTGATTAACCTATATCCACATTAGGGGTGGATATGATGTATTTAGCGGTTATAAACCTCATGTCAGGAAAGTACAATACTTTCTCAATTGCATATTCCACTAGTCACCAAAAAAAGGTATTCAAATTATAAGTCATAATTAATATTAAGTGATACACAAGTTAAATAATCATGGAGTTTTTGTACTAAAACATATTAAATATCATTTTTTAGATTAATTGCTTAAAATAAGTCATTAAATAATGCTCAGTTAATAAAATTGTTATACTTGTGTAAGACATTGTGGCTTTTATGTATATTGGTATTCTTTTTAGTCTAAAACTATAGTGTTTTCTTGTATGTTGTGATTTACATTTATTGTCTTCTTACTTCTATGAATATTGTAACATTGTATTAAAACCACAATCGAAAGGTGTTCAAGAAAGAAGTACATGAAATGCATAAACACAAGTCAATGTTAACATTGGATAGAAGAGGGCACACTGACATATGTTAAATTTCAAGTGGATATATATGAGATAAGTTGTGATATTTTTGAAGGTTGAATTAATTCTCGTATGTTTATAAAGTCTAGAAATATTCATAAACATTTAATATATGTTGGTCTTATAAGAGAAGAAAGAATTTAATCTAGGTAGGAATTCAAAATGGTGGTTTGTTAATGAGGCTTTAGGAATAAAAATGCATAGCTTTATTTGCCTGTATAATTGTATGTATTTCATCACATAGTGGACAGGAATAAATGTTATAGATGCACACATTATCTATGCAAACTCAAGCATGTTAGGTGATTGTGTGCTAATGAGAAGAGAGTTTCTACATTGAGATGTTGTGAGGGGAGTGATTGATGGGTGTAGGAGCTTGTAGTAGGTTGCACACATGTAAGAAAAATGGATTGACGGTGAAGTGTAAGTCGCCCTTCCCTGTGAGGTAAAAATTGAATTAGGATACACAATAATTGGCCAATCTATGCATAAATTGAACAAAGAGAGGCCACACTACATTGTAGGAGATCACAAAGATTACAAGAAATTGTAGGATAGGTTGTAGGAGAGTTGAGGCAACAAGATGCATGAAGGGAGCCACCTAGAAGAATGGTAAGCCTACTTTGTATAGAGGAGATGTGATCTATACCACAAGAGATTGATTTGGGTATAAAGTTGCATGGGAAAACGATAGTTAGGAAAAAAGGGGCAAGAATAGATTGTAGGTTGTGATAGTGAATTCAACCAAGTGCATAACCTATTTTCAGCCAAAATTAAGATAGGAATACTAATGTTGATTTATGAAGGGACACAAGGCAAGATTTTATGAGGTTGTGCACTAAAGGCTTAATTACAAGGAAGGGCCAACATACCACATAGGACAGTTCAACATAAACACATTAACATAGGTTGATATGTGTAGGTTTGACTTGTGTAAATTCATTAAACTTATTAAATTTTAGTCAAAATTTATTTTTATTTTTTCCAACAAATTTTGAAGAGAGAAAAGTCTAAATTTTAATCTCTTTCAAGAATGTATAGAGTTAGAATTTGAACTTAGTGAAAAATGTCATTTTGAAGTAAATTTGTGTGTGATCACAATCATAAGTCTAAACTTTATGGATAAGTAAAGTGTTACATTCAGAGGCAGTGATAGATATCAAATACTTTGGTGCCAATGTACTTTTTCATAAAAAATATGAGCATTGTTTATTTCTACATATTTCACTTCTATCTAGGTTTGAGAGGGTTGCTGACATACATGATATTGAGAATACAAAAGGATGGTGGTGTATAACATGTTTGGTAGGAAAGCAACACAAATCATTTCTAACAATTACACCAACTTTACCAAGGGTAAGGTATTTTTTCATACTCGACAATGAATTTTCATAGAAGTTATGGGTCTTCTTTTTATATGCTTTTAATAGTTTTATTGTAGAAGAAGAACATGTTCTACAATTTTATAACGGAGAATAATTTGATATGTTCATTGGTTTCTATAATAAAGTTCATAGGTAAATAAGTAAAGGTGAAAGATATAGTAATATAAGATGTTGCAAGGAAATAGATTGTTTGTGAAAATTTCATGGGTTGTTTACTAGTTAGGAAATATTATATCACATTTGCTTCAAAGTGGATTGATTTGCACCCTTAAATATTGATAATAAATATTTATTCTCCTCATATGCTCTTCTTCCTCTCCATTGTTAGGTACAAGAAGCTCTCACCTTTGCAATTGTTATACAATTTCTCAAGAATTATGATGATTCACATGCCCCTCCAACTCTCTTATGTCAACTTATTGTGATTCTTGCATCAATCTAAGATATGCCAAAGTCAAGGATTTGACCAAAAAAAAAAATCATTAAAAATTAAGAACTTGACCAAGACATGTAAAATATAACTTATGAAAGGAATCTACAATGAAGATACATTGGATTAAAAATTAAAAAAAAAAAAAAAAAAAATACAAGGTCATAATAATATGTGTCTGTAGCGTCTAGAAATGATTTTCCCCACTTAGTAAGAAGTGTGATGTATACAAGGCTATATTGATGAATCAAATGCCAATCTCTCTAGTACTAGACTCCTTGTTTGGTTTATCCTTTGGGAAAGAGAAGAGGAGGTATGGTTTGGGTAACTTGTGTTTTTTTCACCTCATTGCATAAATGGAAAGCAATTGTTATTGTTAGAATCTCCATAAATATCCAATAAGTTTGGTGGTTAAATTAAAATGAGGAAATAAGAAAGGGAAAAAGGGAAGTTTATTAATTTGCATAATCATCATCCATGGTTTATAAGATTTGTGTCATGTCACTATACTAGTGGTGGTAATAGAATGGGGTATTAAAATTTCACTAAAAATATGGATACCTAAGATATATAGTGAAATTATGAAGGTTTTAATTTGAGATATGTAATAAGAAGGGTTTCAAAAAAATTATTTTGGGATGTATTCTTTAATATCTTTTTAAATCAATGGTATTCTTTAACATCCCATGATTGCATGTGCTATACTATAGGTTCATTGATGTGAATCCACTATGTGAAAATTTTAGTCCATGTGATCTAAGCCACATATAAGGAGGCTTGGACTAGTGTAAAATTAAAGGTAAACCATCCTAAAATATTTCAATTAATTGAAGTTGGTAACACTAGAAGTAAAAAGTTGTTTGTTGAATATGAGGACAAATCCAAAACTTATAGGCTCTTGGATCCTTATGCAAATAATGCTACTGTGAACAAAGATACTAGAATTGATGAAATTTTAGTTTTGAATCAATTTGATTATATGGTTGAGACTAGAAAATGGTTGGATTTACATGAGAGACAACTGCTAGTAACAATGTAATCCTTTGTTAGTAGCACAGATGGTAAATGGTACCAAGATTTCTTCAAGAGACATACAAAAGCTTTTTGGTTCAATAGTTAAGAAACGAAGAAAGGATTAAAAATGTGAAAAAAAAAGGCTCCCATAATGTAGTGATGGAAGAAAAGGTGGAAGACTTGAAAACTTAAAGAAATAAGAACTCCCATAGTGAAATAATAGAGGAGAAGGTCGACATATTCAAGTAGTGAAGAAAGAGAAGTTTCCACATTACAACGATGGAGAAAAATATGGAACACTAAATAGTGGAGGTGAGAAATATGTTTCAATAGTATTTTCATTTGGTGGATGTCGATTTATTTTCATCTTCATATATTGTTGATTCCCAAGGAAACAAAGAGAATAATGTAAGAAGGAACTAATAGTTTCTACGATGAAACTAAAGGCTTCTATGATGAAGTCGTATGTACTCAAATTAGTGCTAGCTATAGCAGAGAGGTATGGTTCATGGATGGATGTAAGGGGCCATATGATCAAGCACATGAGGATGTGAATTAGTCATAATGAGTTGTGGATTAACCATAAAAGTACAATTTCTAGGTGTTGATAAGGATGATTACAAGTTATAGTAGGATTTAGAAGTCTAGTCTTATCTATTTTGAAACATTTTGGTTTATGGGAGTTAAATACAACTTTTTGAATTTCAAATTAGATTCCATGCCCATGCTAAAAATTATCTAACATAGACTCTCATTAAACTAAAAGTTAGTAGTTATTGATGTGTTTTACATTGCATCATCCATGCTACTGATAAGTCACATAATCAATTTTACTTCTTTTTTTAAATAAAAATTTAATGATAGTGATAATTTTTTATGTTTGAAAGTGTTTGAGAGGTACGTTGCAAACATATTTAGCACAACTGGTCTAGATAAATTTGTATTTCAGACAATTTTTTTTCCTCCATGTGATCATTAAGGGAGGGTGTTATAATTATTTTTATTAGAATGGCCATATTATCTAGTATTAGGAACTAAATTGTAATGTCATCTTGTAACAAAGCGAATCAAAGTATCTATTTCACATGTCATAGTTAATACTATGTCATAAATGGCATTGCTTAATTAGTCAATTGACTGCATAGGAATTGTATTATGGGACAATATCTCCCCTTCACGTAGTGACATTCTCCACATTGAAGTATGAATCAATATGTATGAAGTATTGCCTTCTCTCTTAAATTGTCTCTTGAGTATATTATCCATGTGGTCTTCAAACTTGTTCCTTTATGAATTCAAGTCCCTAAAACCATCTATATTTGTTTATCATTGGGGTTAACCAAATATCAAGAAAACATTTGAGGGAATAATTTCCCCCTTTATTTTTTAAAAGGTGGTGCTCCTCTTTAATGTGTGAAAATGAATTTCAAGAGAAAGATAAAGAAAGAAGCTTAAGACAAGACTAGGCCTTAGAAATTCATAGAAATGCAATACACAAACAAAATTACAATTATGTACAAATTTCCATTATCTCACATTGATGATTTAATAGATTGTTTAAGTGGTGTTAAATACTTTTCCAAAACATATTTGAAAAATGGGTATCATTGTTGTGTAGAAAATCCCCTTCTTCAAAAAGAAGTGAACCCTCTAGCCCAATGAGTGGGTCTAGTAACACCCTGACAAAGAATACAAGTTTTCCTAGTTTAACATCGAAATAACATGTGTAATATCCCGTTTCGGGGATATCTCTAAAACACAAGCAAAATCCAACCAGAGATGGACTGGGTGGGCGTTTACCAGATATTTCACCTCTGAGAAGAGGGTGAGATCTGGAGGCTTCCTGGCCCTTTCCAGACTCTGTCTAAGAGTATGAGGAAAACACACCAAGTGGTATAGAACTAGAATGCCCGAAGATATAAAAATAACAGTAAAGCAGATATACAATAGCATAGATAGAATGTATGACAAATGCTCCAGAAATATAGAGAGAGAATGCTAAGCCATTTTATTATACTGAGAAATATAATGAAATACGATAGGTGATCAAAGTGATGGCACCTAGACTTGCTCAAGGCAAGTGAAGAAATACTCTCATAATGTCTAAGAAATGGATGCTCTCTGAACTGCGTCCCAGCTGCTGGAAAACTGCCGTGTAGCTACTACTGCTGAAATGAACTGATGATTTGGGGCTGATCCCCTCGCTGGAATGAGCTAAAAATCTGGAATCTACCTCTACTCACTAATCACAGCAAAACCCAGAAATCATATCTGAAATGGCTGACCCCCAAAAATCACCCCCTTGGGGAATTACGTTGTCCTCCAAGGCTCTACGCAGAGGTTGAATAGAAACCACTAAAATGCAGCCTAAAACTCCACCAAAATCCTCCAACAGGCAAGGGTTGATCCCTTGCTCAATCTCCAAGCTCAAAACCCCTGCAAGAAACTCAATTCGGAGCTCCTCGAAAATGGACTGTGTCCTCCCTCTCAAGAATGCGCAGCCTCTGAATGCCCAGATCCACAGAAAAACCCAAATACCAATTCTCCCACAAAATTATGATGAAACTACCTTGCTCGAGCAGGCACTCGAAGTCCCCCAGGGCTAAGGGTGAGATCTTTGATCGGAGACACTCAATGCACTAAACAGTGCTATAGACAGGCTAAACAGCCAGCGTGCTCAAGAAGTCGAAGTGACTAGCTCAAATGCATAAACTTGAATGATCAAATGAGGAGGCTCCCCCCTTTTTTATAACGTTGGCCTCTCTTCAAACCCTAAGGCCCATCTCCTCAATGTAGGCTCCCTCTTGCCACATGCTCCTCTCCATCTGCGCAGTCTCTCCTAGTGCATACGTGGCCCCCCTCTCTACGTGGTCCTTGGCCCCCCTTGGTTCCCTTTAAGTTGCAATGTTGTGCTACTAGGGAGTGACTTTATTCCCAAAGTGAGTTATATCCCCCTTTACTCACCGTTTTATTTATAAATAAACTATAGAAGGCAAAATTGAGCAAAATCGAACATTCCAATTAGCCATTGCTAATTAGGAATATTACAGTCTCCCCCGGCAAAATGTTGCTTGTCCTCAAGCAATTGAATTGATGGATGCTGCAAAATTTTATCACTGTCCCAAGTGGCATCCTCATCTGGCAAATTCTTCCACCTTACTAAGAATTTCCGGATCGTCCTACTTCATAGCTGCCTCTCCCTTGTATCAATAATAGCCTCTGGCTGCAACACCAAATGCCCCTCATCATCTGTGGGTGGTAGCTCATCTGTCACTGTCACCTGCTGCCCCGGTGCCTTTTTCAGGCATGATACATGAAAAACATTATGAATCTTGCTACCTTGGGGCAGCTCCAACTCATATGCAACCTGTCCAATCCTGCGTATCACCCTGTATGGCCCGTAAAAGCGGGGCTTGAGCTTCTCAACTCCCTTCTGCTTCAGTGACGACTGTCGGTATGGCTGTAATCGCAGGTAGACCAAGTCCCCTACCTCAAACTGTCTCTCCACCCGACCTCTGTCGGCATACAACTTATGCTGGTTTTGCGCTGTAGCCATATTATCCTTGAGAGCTCGGAGAATATCCTGACTCTCTTGGATCCAAATCTTGGCTCTTGGAGCCTTGCTAGCACCAAACATCACATCAGCAAAATACAAAGAATGATATCCATACAAAGCATAAAATGGAGACATACCAATGGACATGTGATGTGTAGTGTTGTAGCAGTACTCTCCTAGATGCAGCCACTTCAGCCATGCTCGCTGCTGCCCACTGACATAGTTACGCAAGTAGCCCTCCAGCCACTTGTTAACTATCTCCATTTGTCCATCCGTCTGTGGGTGATAACTGGTACTCGGTGTCAACTCCGTCCCCACCAACCGGAAAAGCTCCTGCCAAAATCCACCCATGAAGCGGCTGTCCCTGTCACTGATGATGGTCTTAGGAAGACCACGTAGCCTGAAAACCTCTCTGAAGAACAGCTCGGCCACCTGTGCTGTTGTGTAGTGCGCGGATATGGCAAAGAAATGTGCATACTTTGTCAGTCAATCAACGACGACAAAGATACAATCCTTGCCCTGCACCATGGGCAACCCTGTGATGAAGTCCATCGAAATACTCTCCCATTTCCCCTCTGAAATGGGAAGAGGCTGCAATAATCCTGCGGGATGGCTCATCTCCCCCTTGTTCCTATGGCAAACATCACACTCCCTGATGTGCTGGAGTACGTCCTCCTTGAGGCCCTTCCATGAGAACCTCTCTCTAATGGCCCTGTAGGTTTTGGTAAACTCCTGATGGTCGGCCAATGGTGAATCATGTGATGCCTGAAGTATCTTCTTCTTGAGCTGAGATCCCTCAGTCAAGAAGATCTGGTCCCTGTAGTAGATGATCTCATCGACCACCCTGTACCTGTCATCCGCCACCTGTCTATCCAGAACCTCACATGCAAATCTATCCTTCAAGTACTCTACTAAAAGTCGAGCCCTCCAGTCTGTATCCAAGCTCATAAGAGACAACGTGGCTAGTCTACGTGAAAGGGAATCTGCTATCACGTTGTTCTTACCCTTGACATACTCAATGTCAAAGTCATATGCCTGGATCTTACTAATCCACTTCTACTACCTCTCCTGTAGCTGCTTCTGCTCCAAAAAGAACCTGAGGCTATTGTGATCAGTCCTCACCTTGAACCTGTTACCCACTAAATACTGTCGGAATTTGGCTAATGCATGCATAATGGCCAACATCTCCTTGTCGTATATAGAATACAACCTCTCGTGTGGAAGGAGCTTCCAGCTCTCAAAGGCTATAGGGTGACCTCCCTGCATCAATACTACGTCGATCCCCTCTCCCGACGCGTCACACTCCAAAACAAATGGCTGCGTAAAATCTGGCAATGCAAGCACGGGGCAGCTGCTCATCACCTCCTTGAGCCTATCAAAGGCTCGATGCGCTGTACTCGACCAACTGAATGCCCCCTTCTTCGTCAAATTTGTAAGGGGTGCAGCAAGCTGTGGGAAACTCCTGATGAACTTCCTGTAATAAGTACAAATGCCAATGAATCCTCGAAGTTCTATCACGTTCCTCGGCTTCAGCCAATCTCTGATGGCCCTGATCTTCTCCTCGTGGACTCTCACTCCGTCCACCCCTATGATATGTCCCAAGTACAACATCTCCGTCAACCCAAAATCACACTTGGAGAGCTTGGCATCGAATTGCTACTCCTCCAAAATGCGCAACATTGCCTCAATGTGTTGGAGATGCTCCTCCCAAGTCCTGTTGTAAATGAGGATATCATCAAAGAACACCAACACAAACTTCCTCAAGTGACTGCGGAATATGTGATTCATGCAAGACTGGAATGTCGCTGGGGCATTGGTTAGGCCGAAGGGCATCACCAAAAACTCAAAGTGCCCATAGTGACACCTGAAGGCGGTCTTGGGAATGTCTTGTTCCCTCACGCGAATCTGATGGTACCCCGATCTCAAATCAATCTTTGAGAAGAACTGGGCTCCTCTCAACTCATCGATCCTGGGTATAGGGTACCTGTTCTTCAAGGTCTTCTTGTTCAGGGCCTTATAGTCAATACACATCCTCAAGGTGTTGTCCTTCTTCTTCACCAACACCACGGAAGAAGCAAAAGGACTCGTGTTCGGCCGGATGTGCCCAAGAGCCAGCAACTCCTGGATGGCCCGCTCTATCTCATCCTGATAGGCTTTGGGGTGCCTATAGGGGGTAGTAATCACTGCCTGTATGCCCTGCTCAAGCTCAATGGTCTGCTCAAACCCCCGGTCAGGTGGCTGTCTTGGCGAAATATCCCCAAATACTGTGGGATACTTGTCTAGAATGGACTGTATCTCTGGGTGCACCGCCTACCCTGTAGTCCCTGCCTCTTATGCACGCAGCTCCACTACCCACTCTACATCTCCCTTACGGAAGACTGCCTCCATCCGATGAGCCGAAACAGTCTGAGGCGGATATGTGTGTTGTCCCCGTATCTTCTCATGCCTCCCTGTATTCTCATCATCCCACTCCATCTCTAGGGCCTTCCAATCTGTAGTGACCTTCCCTAGAGTGATAAGCCACTGAACACCCAGTACCATGTTGGTGTCCGGAATATTGACCATGAAAAAGTTATCAGTCAGTGTGTAGGTGCCCATCGTCACTGATAACTCTGGAACATAATAAGCACACATCATGGTCTAATCTCCTGGGACCATAACTGAAAATCCATCGAAGCTCTCAGTCTGAATACCTCTCCGCTCAACCATTTGTGCATCAATGAAGTTGTGGGTTGCCCCACTGTCAACCAAAACTGATACTCGCTACCCACGTACTATCCCCCGTACGCGCAGCGTCAAATACTTGGGAACTCCTCGCAATGCTGCAAGGGCCCCTCCGGTAGGTGCAAAAGCCACACTACCTGCTGCTAGTGGTGGAGGTGGCAAAGGATCCTGCGCTGCATGACTCTCTCCGACCTCCACGTCATCCTTCTCATCCTCTTCCCCGCTGCTCTCAAAGAAGACCTCAATAAAATGTGCTTTTCCAGCAACACATCTATGTCCCGGTGCCCATGGCTCCTGACAGGTAAAGCACAACTGCTTCTTCTTTAGCTCCCTCCTGGCATCATCATCCATTTGTGCCCGTCCTGGATTCCCCTTTGGAGGCGGAATCCTCATGTCCTTCCCCTTGGGCTGGAAAGCCTGTCTCTGGGGGTAAGGTGTCCGGGTCTTGGGTAAGGCATCCTGTAAATCCCGGGTCTTGCTAATAGCATCCTGGAATGTGGCTGGTCTAGTAAATCTGACTAGACCTCAAAGTGGCTCTTCTAACCCCTCAACAAACATGTAGATCATCCGCGCTACGAATAGATTTGGCACCATCACTGAAACCCACAAGAAGTCTGCAATGTATGTCTTTGGGCTCCCGGTCTGTTTGAGCCTCGTCAGCTCAACAATGTGTTGTTCCAGATCCCTCCGGTCAAATCTCTCTATCAACCTCCTAGTGAACTCGGCATATGTCGTCACAGTAGAGTGTCCGAGTGTAACCATCCCATGGAACCACCAGTCCTGGGCCTCACCATCCAAATGTAATGTCGCCACCTTGATGGCCTCTGTCTCTTACATCTGGTTAAGCTGGAAATAGATGTCCAACATCTCCACCCAAGACTTCGCCGAACTGTTTGATGAACCATCAAATGTAGGCAAGTGGAATCTGCTAACTGTGCAGTGGGTATCTCCATCATGATAATGCCGGTGCCCTCTATGATGGTCGCGGGGTCTACTGTCCCACTGAAGTTGAAAAAAATCTTTGAACGAGAGAGCATCCCTGAACTCCTGCCCATAGGCCTGATACTCTGCAAAATAATCGCCCATATGGCCGGGCTCTGTCTCCTGCTAGGCTCCTTCCCCTGTGTCTGCTCCCATAAAAGTGGGCATGGTAGAGCGTGTAGGTGCATGTGAAGCCATCTGCTGAGTAGTATCACGCTGAGTAGCACCATGCTTTGGAAAATGGTGGGATGTACCCGATCCCTCACCTACCTGGAAAACCCGTGGGGTCTCATACTGTCTAGCCTCCACAGCAGTGAATCTCTGACCCATCACCTCAATCTGTCTTGCTAGATCCTGCACCAATTTGAGGGGTGCCTCCCCAAACTGTTTTGCCTCACTATCATCTGCCATCGACTCTCTCTGCTCTGAATCTAACACAGGCTCCTCCTGCTCTACATCTATCACAAACTTCTCCTGTTCTATGTCCACCACCCGAACACGGTCTCCCTCTCCGTAGGTGTTCTCCAACCTACGCTCAAGATCTTTGTACTTCCTGCCTCTGTAACAAATGTAGGGCTTCTTCCCCGGTGTCATAGACAACTAGCTCCAGAGGCTGAGCCAGAACTATGCTCTGATACCACTGTAATATCTCGTTTCGGGGATATCTCTAAAACACAAGCAAACTCCAACCATAGATGGACTGGGAGGGAATTTACTAGATATTTCACCTCTGAGAAGAGGGTGAGATCTGGAGGCTTCCTGGCCCTTTCCAGACTCTGTCTAAGCGTATGAGGAAAACACACCAAGTGGTATAGAACTAGAATGCCCGAAGATATAAAAATAACAGTAAAGCAGACATACAATAGCATAGATAGAATGTATGACAAATGCTATATAAATATAGAGAGAGAATGCTAAGCCATTTTATTATACTGAGAAATATAATGAAATACAATAGGTGATCAGAGTGATGGCACCTAGACTTGCTCAAGGAAAGTGAAGAAATACTCTCAGAATTTCCAAGAAATGGCTGCTCTCTAAACTGCGTCCCAGCTACTGGAAAACTGACGTGTAGCTGCTACTGCTGAAATGAATTGATGATTTGGGGCTGATCCCCTCACCGGAATGAGCTGAAAATCTGGAATCCACCTCTACTCACCAATCACAGCAAAACCCAGAAATCATATCTGAAATGGCTGACCCCCGAAAATCACCCCCTTGAGGAATTACGCTGTCCTCCAAGGCTCTGCGCAGAGGCTGAATAGAAACCACTGAAATGCAGCCTAAAACTCCATGAAAATCCTCCAACAGGCGAGGGTTGATCCCTTGCTCAATCTCCAAGCTCAAAACCCCTGCAAGAAACTCAATCCGGAGCTCCTCTAGAATGGACTGCATCCTCCCTCTCAAGACCGTGCAGCCTTTGAATGCCCAGCTCCACAGAAAATTCCAAACACCAATTCTCCCACAAAATTATGATGAAACTACCTTGCCCGAGCAGGCACTCAAAGTCCCCCGAGGCTAAGGGTGAGATCTCCAATCGAAGACACTCAATGCACTAAACAGTGCTACAGACAGGCTAAACAACCAGCGTGCTCAAGAAGTCGAAGTGACTAGCTCAAATGCATAAACTCGAATGATCAAATGAGGAGGCTCCCCCCTCTTTTTTAACGTTGGCCTCTCTCCAAACCTTAAGGCCCATCTCCTCAACGTAGCCTCCCTCTTGCCACGTGCTCCTCTCCATCTGCGTAGTCTCTCCTAGTGCATACGTGGGCCCCCTCTCTACGTGGTCCTTGGCCCCCCTTGGCTCCCTTTAAGTTACAACATTGTGCTACTAGGGAGTGACTTTATTCCCAAAGTGAGTTATATCCCCTTTACTCACCTTTTTATTTATAAATAAACTATAGAAGGCAAAATTGAGCAAAATTGAACATTCCAATTAGCCATTGCTAATTAGGAATATTACAACATGAGAGAGGGATGTGGCCTACCTCACTCTTATGTGTCTGTTTCCTCGATGTCGATGTCGATCCTTTCACTTCCAGGCTCGCTCCTCACTATACCTTATGTGACCAAATGCCTGCAAGAAATATCATGTGACAACAAATGAAAGAGACATACCATATATATATATTTTCAAAGTAAACCACATGAAAGATCAAGGAGTATCATGCTAAACAAATTAATATTAACAAGCTCATGGGAAGCAAATCATACTTTGTATTATTAAATAAACAAAGGGAAGCTTACAATCGGTGCCTTGATGTTGGAGGCCTCCTTCGAAATGGAAATCTAAGTCCAAGCCAAGCCCTTAAATCTCTTCTACTTCCTCGTCAAATCGACAGCATCTAGGCACAATCAGGTAGAAGAATGGAAACCAGCAATGATCAACCAAGACTCACTAGCATGGAACCCTGTTATAGCAGAGTTGGAGAGGCTATGGATCCACTATTGAGGGGGAAAGGCCTTATCTCAAAGGGGAAAATATTTAGAGATAATATCAAATGTAAAAAATGGGAGTATTCAACCATATCCTCAACTAACAAGTACCATACCTCTGTTCTCGAGATTTCTAGAGGATGAAGCTTCTGCTCCATTTTTGGAGAACTTGCCTGAAGAGGACTAGCATGAATTTACTGTCAAATTCCTACGCTGGCAGCGTTATTCACAGGTTATCGACAGGGTGACAAGTGTAAGGCTATTAAGGGGAGAACCACGTTGGGCTTCCAATTTAGGGTTTTTTTTACGAACTTTGCAGAAAGGATTCAATGCATTCCTCTTTTAGGTCTTCAGGGATACTTTAAGCATGTTATCCAAGATGAATAAGTTTACACATATCTTGTCACTTTGCGACGTTTGTGACATGAGTGACACAAAAGACGACACTTGGGATAAGAACTAAGGAATGCGACAAAATATTATGTAACATATGCCTCCTAAAGCATGAAAGCAGAACCAAAAGTGATGGTTGAATCGTTTTATCAACCATGCAAAGGACTTTGGAAAACCACCATGAGTAGACTTGCTAATCAAACACAACATAATATATGACATCTCTTATATGAACACACCTAATAACATTTCTCTGAATAGGCATCAAATAACACATGAACCCATGGCATAGGCGCAACCATCCATTTGAAAGAGATCATGGAAATAGATCCACAATATGGTTACAATCATTTGTATAGAAATGATTATGTGTACAATCATGAATACTCAATAACTCCACGCAGCCTGGATAATAACAGATTTTTTCTAGGGTCTTCGTCTCTATCTCGATCTACCCATTGTATGAATATAACCATGTGAATAGATGTGCTGATGTTGAACATGGTATAAAACACCTAATTATCGACCAATAAGGTAAATTGTTAATAGGTGCGATAGAAACCACCAATAATGATGACATCCCTCAAGGTATGACAACATAATATACAAGTGTGAATGGATGAGTTGAAGTCAAACACTTGCAGAATAATTCGATCGAAGGCAAATGATGTGAACCTGTCGTCGAACATGAAGAAATTGACGTTGAGGCATGCAAGCTCCAAGGTAGTAAAAGGGAGTTTCTAGATAAACTTCCTGGATAATGAGCTAAAGTCGACAGGAAGTGATCCATCGAAGGAGGGCCATAATGATTCCCACATCATTGACATGAAACAAAGTATTTCTCAAGATTATATGAGTGATTCAATATTGTTGCAGAGAGGGTCAAATAAGTAGACAATTTTTTACTTTTACAAATAGGACTTCTCTTGAACATATGGGCGACACGACTCCGAATTTTGGCAACATTTGACTCAAAATGGGATCAAAGGTCATGGTTACAGAAAATGATGATCGAATCAGAAGCAAATTGATTTCCAAAACCTAGGAAAGAAAATGATGAATGAATGATATCCCCAACCTAACGTGAAATGTAGATGAGTGTCATGTTCAAGAGCGACATGATGCCTTTGATACGGAATTAAAAACATGCTTTGCTTCCATTTTCTCCCGCTATTTCTAGTGAGTACCTCTTTATTTTTTATAGCAAGCTTGAATAGGATACCATATGCTTAGCGTATAAGTTCTCCCTTTAGATGAATCCATCCAATTAAGTTTAACAAGTCTTGGGAAGGATAAATCGGTCTCATCATGGTGATAAGTCCTTCCTCATTTAAATTTTATGAGCCTGACAGAGGGGTAACTCGGTATCTTTTTCATGTTTAGAGAGTTTGAAAAAGAATCCTGAAAGAAAACTCTAAAGATCCTTTTTCGTAGATAGTCCCTCGAACACAAAAAGGTAGAAAACAATATCCGAGAGAATGGCTTAGTCATGTCTTACTAAGGTATTCCTTTTTTGTAATTAGTCAACCTCAGCTCGAAAAAGGGTGAAAATTAGACTAATACGACACCAATTCATTTATTTTAACGAGTTCGAAAGTGCTCGACAATCTTTTCATGTTTCGGGAGTCTGAAAAGAGTTGAAAGAGGACTCCTCCTAGAGGAACGAGTGGTATAAAGGGTAGTGACTAGTTCCAGTCATGATGGAACTACTTAAAACACGCAAAGGTCAAGAGGCTGGCTAACAAGACCATTGATCGCAGTGGTTCCCCGGGAAAGGGTAAAACAACCAAGTGAAAGCGTATGATCAGCCAAGCAGATGGTGACGATGGAATGATAAAAACAAGGTTCATCTGGAAAAAAAGATTGATAAAAATGGAAATCACAAGAGGTAGAATGAGAATGGTTTCATTTTTACACAAGCTTTAAATAGAGACAAACTATGCTTGAAATTGGTTTAATTTATTTTACAAGCTTGAAACATGAGAAAAAACTATGCTTGTAACAAGTTTTCATGCCCCCAACATAATGACTCAATTCGAGGTACATGTCCCCCAAGCTTCAGTTCATTCGCCGAAGTAGACTACTAATTACTAACAGGTGGATGGAATGAAGGTTCATTTATGAGATCAAGTGAAATAATCGACTGGGAATTTACAAGATCTAATAAAAGACTCGATTTGAAAGGGGATTTGTTTCATTTTTAAATGAACTTGACACAGTAAAATAATTATGCTCATATGGACCTATTTCATGTTTTAACGAGGTTGACATAGTAAAATAACTATCCTCTCAAGGAACTTGTTTCATTTTTTAATGAGGTTGACACAATAAAGGAACTCTCCTTCGATGATTCATTTTTAAACGAGCTTGACACAAGAAAAGGAACTCTACTCTAAAGACCTTGATTCATTTTTTAATGAGCTTGACACAAGAAAAAAAATATGCTCTGGAGGCCTAATCACGACCCATGAGAGGTCATGGCTTCCAAGAGGTTCTCATCAGATGGGAGAAAAACACTCTGGAAATTAGGGTCCAATGCCCCTAGTACAGATGCACTATATCACTACATGGATCATCAGTAGAACAAGTTGTCGTATAATTAAACTGTGGCAGGGAAGATACCACTAGTATGTAAGGACCATTAAGGTACAATGGTTGATTGAGAGCCAAATTAGGACCAATGAACGATAGTTGATCAATGGTCACAATTCTTCCTTCGTGTGGGAAACACATCATACGAAAGAGAGAAGAGACAAGAGCTCCCATGACATAAGTGTAGTCATGCCCAAGGAGTAAGTTAAATTCCAATGGGCCTTGTAAAACCATCACGTCTATATAGACAGTCTTTCCTCCCAAAGTAATAGCAACTTAGGAAATATCCCTAATGGTTGATTGGCTCCTTTGTTAAAAGCTAACAAATTTTGGGTAACATACACAATATGTGAAGAAATGAAATGTTTCCAAGTAGTTGAGGACAAAATACTGATAAATTCGCTTTCATCTCTTATTTTTCTAGGTATGACCACATTATAAGCATGTAATGTGATCCCAAAGGGCACATAAGAAGGAAGATGATATCCTGCTAGTCGACTCCAATCAAAAGAAGCAACCATACTACTTGGAGGGGGTGATGTGGGAATGGAAGAATTTTCTCCTTGTGTTACAGGAATGGGAGGATCACCCTCCTGTACTGTGGGAACGAGAGGATTTCCCTCTAATTCATGGTAATTTGAAGAAACAAAAAGAACCTAAGTGGTATGAGGTTCACTCTCTACAGTAAAATCACGATCAACAGAAGGTGAAATTAGGTCAACTATTTCCTCAACCAATGGTGAGTCAGGAACAGACTCATGGGGTTCACTTTTGGAAAGAGTGGGATTGACCAAAGATGAATTCTGATCAATCACTTGATCAACTAGGGGAGGATCAGAGGAAATATTTCAATACCCAACACGAATATGGGGCTGAGGAGTTGTAAGGTTTTACAAAACTTCGAAGGCTTCATCCATATAAGGAAAAATGTGAATGTGATGATTCCGTTCACATAACTTACAGGTAAATTTGAATTTACCCTTTTTCCCATGGGTCTTACAATGACTAGTTGAGGTTTTATCACCAGCATGATCTCCAGAGGCCGATGACAAAGGCTGATGTGAGCCGGTGGATTACACTTCTAATATCTTGTGAATACCAGGACAATCTCTAAGAAGATGGTCACCCTTACATAAATTGCAAGGGAATTTGACTTTGTGGGATTGGTTGGAAGGGTTTTCAACTTCAGTTGCATTAGTATTAATGGTCTCTTGGTTGCCCCCTTGCTTATTTTGCTTCTTCTTTTTCGTCATATTCTTCTTCTTCTTAGCTTCTTGGTTACTAGAATCTAGACTTTCACCAGGCAAAGAGGAAGAATGGGGTGAAGAAACAAGGGAAGAACTCGAGGGGTCAACTTTAGGGTCAACATGAGGTTGACAATGTTTAGGTGGAGACGAACTTGGTTGAGAAGAAGCTTAGACATTTGGAACCATGGGGGTTGAAAATAACCAAACTAGAAAACCAGCGGTTAAACCCGAGAGGGACAACATTGCCATATAGGGAGTGCCAACATTTCCGAAAGAAGGAAAAGGACCAGGATTCCCATCTGAGGGGATTCCTTGATTGGTAAACTCAGGAGTTGTTGCCTTTAGTCTCAACCTAAGATCTACTAAGGATTCATGCACAGGTAATATTTTATTCTATGGGTATTAAATTTTAGAAATTAAACAAAATAAATAAAAAAGGGGTAATCTAGGAAAAAGGGATTACCAAGTATCTTTGAACTGCATAATACCTCCTGGCGAACCAAGAAGTACGAACAGGAAATCTCTCTGAATGTTATGTTCAATGTATCATGTCTACAAGGAAGTCGACTCAGTTACCTATGGCAGTTTTGCGACCTAGTGGGGTCTCCCAAAAATATACGCGATGATACGTGAAAGCTCAGTCCATAGTAGCGTTGTCTAATGTGTAATCGTTTGATGAGAGTGTCCCCATATACTTACCATATGCGGAGCATAGTCCTATATACTTTCGTACGTGGGATGGGATATCACCCCCGGGGTGCAACACGGGTTGTTAACGATAGCTACTAAGCTTAACGACATCGGAACACCTCTATAGCCTAGACCTCTAGATATTTGCATTAATTCCAAATGCTCCTTAGGTTAATTAAGGTTCATTTTATTGTTGATCTGAAATTAAGTTTTGATTTTGGGATAAAAAACGATGTCACCTGAATTCCTAGGATGCAACTATATGAGAAAAGGATTCCTTTCATGTTGATGAAAGCTAAACTAATAAGGGAAGAGATCACAAATATTGATGCAGTAAACAAAATGCAGCAAGCAAAATGCCCCCCAACTAGCTTTCACTTTGCAAGTTCTAAAAAATAAAGATGATTTCACTTTCACTATCCCAAATGCAACTCATTCAAAAGTAAAATGATTTCTACTTTCACTAAGATGCATTTAAATTATTTTTTTGTTTTTCTTTTTCGCTTGGAATGATGAAATGCACTTAATGTAGCTAATGCACCTAAGCTTTCAATCATTGAAAAAATGTAATCTTTTTCCAATAATAAATTTCAAAAACTAGCCTTTCAATGCAAGTAATCTTATGCACATAATGAAAAGTAATTCTTGAAATGAAAACTAAATAGATGCAAAACCCAATTTATTTTAAAAAGCACAGAAGTTACTACTATTCTATAGCAAAGAACTAGTATTTCTTGGATGATACAAGAAGTAAATAGAGATTTTAATTGACTTGAAACAACAAGACCCAGTCAAAACACAAATTTTACCACTTAGACCATAAGACTAATTTTCATTTTCCAAGAGACTGAAAACACTCAAAGAAAAAAATAATATAATGAAAGAAAAGAAAATATTTCAAGGACCAAGACACACTAAGGATTTTCTAGAAGAAAATCTAAAATTCTCTATTTTCTAAGACCATCGCAGACCTCTAGTTAACATCAATGGTCTGCAGTGCGATTATTCCAGCAAAAACTAGCACTGGTAGTGGGACTATAACTCTTAAAAAGCGTGTTGGAAAGGAAAAGAGGGATAAAACAAGAAATTTTGAGGAAAAACTTTATACTTGATACCTTAAAACACTTACAAGCCAGAATACAGACTGAAAAACAAGTCACACAAGTTGTCATTCAAAGGTTGGCCAAACTAAGCATGGAGACAAAAACAAGAAGAGGATGAAATGGGTGTAGGGTCCCAAGTGGAGTCACCAATTTGTTATGCGGGCAAATTCCTTCTTCGAAAAGAAGCGATCCCTCTAGCCCAATTGTTGAGGAGGTAAATCCCCTCTCAAGGACAGAGGCGATCCCTACTAGCCCAAAGAAATCCAGCAACAAACAAACAATGCTATGACGCAAGCTCCTAGTTACTTAAATGAAAGACTTGGGATAAGAGCCTACTCCTCGATTCCAACGCTAGATCTCAAGAAGAGATGCCCCCTGCCCTTCGGCCCCGGCAGATCACAACTCTTCCACGATCTCCGTGGACGAACACCTCGCACACGTAAGAGACGAATCGTACATGCATAGAACCAAGACACGAATTCAAATACCTGGCCGTAAAAGATATTACCGCATTAACATGATTGCAAAAGGAGTGGAACCATAATCATAGTCATCTATTAAAGTGATAAACGAATAGAAGTTACAACCAAGTTCGACACGTCGCAGCCTCCTCTTCGAACGGGTCCCTGGGTTGTCCACGTCGCAGCTCGCCAAGGAAAGGGAAACCTCTCCGAGTCTCGTAACAATGGTCTCTGCTTAATGGGCCTTAAGGAAAGAAGGATTCTTTACAACACAAAGGCACTTGGGAATAGGGAGATGCAAAGCTTCAAGATTTCAAGACTAGCTTGCCATGGATCCGAGCAAGCGATAGATGGGGAAGGAGGGAGTTGGGGATCCCTATTATTATGGGATTGGCCCTATCAACAAGGAAGGTTCCATAGAAGGTGGCAAAACTACTTCCCTTCCATAGAACTCCTGTGACAAACCCCTCCCAACTCAAGATAGGCAAGGGTTGTGAGTTTGTTTGAACTCAACTTCCGCCATCCATAAAAAACAAGCCTTAAAATGGGTGTATGATTGCTGCTCTGCGTATCGTAGCACCAAGTGGCGCGACTCTCTTGCTGCATTTCTTCCAGTGGCGAGTACCGAACTCAAGCCTACCCGCGCCAATGCAAAAAGAGCTGTTTTTCATGGATTTTGCAAGGAGATGTCTCAAGGGGAAATGAAGCTCATACTCGTAGGATGCAATGATGATGTTTTCAAGTGCATGACAAGAAAATTGCTGTGTCACATTATGGGTCCTCCATTAAAGTGATCTGGGAATGGTAGGGATTCCGTGACAAATTATCGTGTAAATGTATGCCCCCTAAAGCATGAGGCCGAGAGAGAGAGGTGAAATAAGCTTTACGAGAACATGCGTCCAACTCGAAGGCCCGCTCGTCGGAAAACCTCGCACGTACGTATACAACTGATATCTCAAGTACATGATGTATATATATGGTATGGACGCAGCCATCCCAACAGTATGCTATAATCCGGATCTGTATGGGCGCAGCCATCCAACTAAGATCAAACAAATGTACCCGTGTATGGTCGTGCAGCCCATCCAATTATTGAGTCAATGCATAATGACAATAATCCACAATCGCACCGGATTACAATGCAGACACAATCCAGGGTCTTGCGCTCCATCTCGACCCAAACAAGTACAAGTTCTAAGATGCGAATGTGTGAGCCGATGTCGAACATGCAAGAACATCGTCTCGATTACCACTCAATGATGAAAGTCGTTACCGTACGATGGAGAAACCACCAATAATGACGATGGTTCTCAAGGTACTGGCTGTGCACAATCTACTACGGTGAATAAATGAGTTGACGTCGAACACCCGCAATCATCCGATTCTGAGGCTAATAATGAAAACCTCCCGCTGACTTTACGAACCTCGCCATTAAAGCATGCGGTGCTCCAAGGTACCATCGGGGAGTCTCTAGACCAACTTCTCGGATAATGAGTTGAAATCGACAGAAGTGACCTTGATCGAAGGTGGCCATAATGATTCCCACATCATCGACACGAGACGTAGGAACATGATGTTTTTGTTGTGAATCGGGATCGTATGAGAAACAAGAGGAAGGTTGATATTTGCAGAGGCCAACTTTCTGAACATATAAATGGCACGACAATGGACTTGCGCATTTTGACGTCAACGCATCAAAGGTCATGGCGACGCAGGCAAAGGAACAGATGAGAGGTCAAAAGAGATTACCCAAACCCATGGAAGCAAAGTGAAGAACGAGATGAGATGTCCTCAACCCACACGACGTACAAGTGCCATGTTCAAGAGCGACATACTACGACGACAACGACGATGGTTCCATTTTTTTCCCCCACCATTTCGGCGGAAAATTCCAATTATTTTTGATAACAAGCTTGGAAGGGGATAGCATATGCTTGTGATAGGAGTCCATTTTCTGCTAATCCATCCCTAGTGCATTTAACGAAGTCCTAGGAAGGAGAAACTCCTGGGAGAACGCCATTATTTCGACTAGATCCGATGTCAATGGTTTAACGAGTCTCGACAAAGGAAGAACTCGACGTCTTTTCATGTTTAGAGAGTTTGAAAAAGACAAATGAAAAGAAAACTCCACAGTCCCTTCGTAGTCAGCTCCCTGATCCAAAAGGTAGAAAACAATATCCTGTGAAACCCTCCTAGTCGCAATAGGCTAGGTATTCCTTTTCGTAATCAATCCGTATCCTGCTCGAAAAAGGGTTAAACGATACCGGGTAGATGTCGATTCGTGTCCATTTTAACGAGACGAAACGACAAGGGCTCCCGCAATCTTTTTCATATTTAGAGAGTCAGAAAAGAGCTAAAAGATGACTCCTCCCGGAGGAATCGAGTATAGGTGTTAAACGGTTCCTCGAAATGATGGAACCGCTTCTAAACAAATAAAGGTTAAGAGGCCGGCTAACAAGACCACTATCGCAATGCCTTCCTCAGAACAGTAAAACAACCAAGTGAAGGCATATGATCGGCTGCTGTATAGTGACGATGGAGGAGAAAACCAAGGCTCATCTGCAGAAATAGGCCGATAAAATGGCAATCACAAGAGGTAAAATAAGAATGGTTTCATTTTTACACAAGCTTGAAACAAAGATAAACTATGCTAGAAACCGTTTCATTTTTACACAAGCTTAACTGAAACAAACTATGCTTGAAAAAAGTAAGCATGCCTCAAAGATGGTGACTCAATTCCCAGGTACATGCCTCCAAGCTTCAGTCCCATACAAAGGTGATGGAGTGGCTGTTCAAATTACGAGATCAAGAGAAAGACTCAGATCGGGATTTACGAGATCTAAACAAAGACTAATCGAACGGAACGTGTTTCATTATTTTAACGAGGTCAGACACATTAAAAGAACTATCCTCAAACACCTTGTTTCATGGTTTAGGAGCTGACACAAGACCAGAACTCCAGGTTCGACAAACCTTGCTCTATTTTTAAGGAGCTTGACACAAGACAAGGAACTATGCTCCGACATCCTTTGTTTCATTTTTAAGGAGCTTGACACAGAAAAGCAACCATGCTCCGACAACCTTGTTTCATTTTTTAAGGAGCTTGACACAAGGTAACTTAACTATGCTCCGACATCCTTGTTTCATTTTTAAGGAGCTTGACACGAAAAGAACCATGCCCACAACCTCATCATAATGAACAAGAAGCCGTCTCCAAGAGCTTCTCCACTCCCGATGGAAGGAAAACGTCCTGAAGCTTCCACCCAATGTTCCTAGCACCCGATGCACGACGCATCATCACCGAGCACGTGCACGGTGGTAGGTGGCCACGAGTGCTGACCCGCGGTGCGTACATAACGCGGTGGATAAAAACCAGGAGGGGTGGTGATGGCGACCGGCTTGCCATATTATTAGGACCAAAGGAATGAGATGTACCGATCAATGGTCACGATCCTTCCTTCATGCGGAAAACAAAGCCACACGAAAGAGGGAGGAGACGAGCGCCTCCCACAGCATAGGTGTAATAATCACGCCCCAAAACAGATGAAATCCAAGGCCTCGGAACGACCATCACGTCCATATGGACTGCTTTACCTCCCAAAGTAACAATGTAACCTGGAAGGATCCCCAATGGTTGGATCGGTCCTTCTATTGAATGACAACGCATTCCCGCGTAACAAAGCAAGGCAAGAACCGAAAGCTTGCCGTGTAGTTGAAGACAGTAATACATCAGAGGCACCTGCCTATAATGGTGACGGGTACAACTTAACAAGAGCCCGTACCGTGATCTCGAAAGGCACATAAGACTAAGGCGAAATCCGCAAATCGATTCCCAATCAAAGGAAGCGACCAGTCCACTTGAGGCTACCATCGAAATGCGAAGGTCTTCCCCGATACATGTGGCGTGGGCCTCCTCCATGACCTCCATCTCGAAGAAGGAGGAATATTCCGGAGCCTCCATCATGGGAGGCGGAGGAGCGGCTTAGGCACAAAAAATGTGGAGAATCTTTCTCCAAGTCTCAAGAATCAAGAGACCGTAAGGACATGAGGGGTGTGAGATCCACTCTCGACATAAAAGACTCCGGTGCACCATGCAAGGGCCATTTCATCCGATCCAACGACCAATGGTTGGCCTGTGGACTGATCCGTAACTACTGGGAGTGGGATCGACCAAGGATGACCCTTGACCAATCACTAAGATCTGACGGAAGACTCAAAGAGTCGGCGATAACCGCCGGAGGCGTGGTGTAGAACAACAAAGTTGTCCAAGATCGCTGGTTTATCCATATAAGGACAAAGGTGAATAGCATGGTGCCCTTCACACAACTTACAGGATTGGCAGGATCTTACCGTTTCTAGGAGCCTTACTGCAATCCGACTCGTAAGCCAAAGACAATCCGTATGACCGTTGGACCATACTTCGAGTACCTTGGGAATGCCAGGCGCCTCGGGTTAGATATTCGTGGCACAACATGCAGTGGAATGACTTTCCTGGGAGGGTTGGAAGGACTATCAAGGAGGAGATATCTTGAGGCGTAGGTCAGACATTTAGCCTCGCTATTAGACTTCTTCTTTACCTTCTTCTTCTTCTTCTTAAATACCCGGTTACTCGAATCCGTACTTTCACCAAAGCGAAGTAGAAGAGGAGACGGTAAACAAAGTAAGAAGGGGAGAGGTCCACCTTGGAATCAACATGAGGTTGTTCGTGGAGGAACCGATTGAACAAGAGGGGAGACATTCTAACTACAGAGGTTGGAGAACAACCAAACAAAATCAACCCATAATCCGTGGAAGGGACAACGTCGCCATGTATGTGAGCACCAAATATTTCCAAAAGGAGGAAAATGACCGTGGATTCCCTTCTCAGGATTCCTTGCTGGTAAACTCAAAAGGTTGCCATCAAAATCAAAACCACACACTAGCCGAAACTAGATAAGACACACGATCAAATGGCCAACAAGCAATATCTAAATGTGTGTAATCGTAAGTATTTAATTTTACCACATTGGAAAGTAAGAAATTCTATCGTTTCACATATTTGGGAGTCGAAACACAAAAAGATGACTCTATCTCTTTCAGAGTTGACACAAGCATGAAAGGACAGCGCTTGACGGTCTTTTCAAGTTTAGGGAGTCGAAAAGACCAAATGATCCAAGCCAGAAAAACTAGGCACAAAGGGTGTACCAAATATCCGTGGAACCGCAATATACACCTTGGTTTCAAAAATGAAACGTAAATCGACCAAGGACTTTCCGTACGTGCGTAGTCTCCCGAACAAGCCGTGTTCAAAGGTATCACGGTACAGCAGATCGCCCTGTGGATAAAGGATTGAAAACTCATATGGGTCTCCCTTTATATACGCGGGACGCGCATGTGGACACAAGTTCAGACAGCGTTGTCTAAAAGCCAAGAGGCGAACGACAATGCTAGGTTTAACGATCAAATGAACAATGCCTCTAGCCTAGACCTTCTAAATATGTTTCAGAAACCTAATGTCACTTAGGTTAATTGAAATTTTATGTAAATTTTTGATCTTCAATTAAGTTTCAATTTCCAGTGCCTTATCAAACATGTGTGTCTCCTAAATGCAAGCTATATACACGATGCAACATTTTGCTCAAGGAAAACTAGTTAAATGAGAGTTGGGAGAGCCTTATAAATCGAAACATCTTAATACAAACAAGAATGTCTCTAATGTAACTAATGCAATTGCACACTTCATTCAAACACTAATCTAGTAATACTAAAGATGACAATTTGCACTAATTAAAAACAAAAGAGATTATATATTTTTTTTGATTTTCAATGTTTAATGGCTAATGTGCACCTGAAACAAAAGGAACAATCGAGAAATGATAACTAAGAGCGGCTACAACATTCACCAACAAAGCAAGCAACCAAATCTCTAAATCGACCCAAAGTCTCTCAAATCGAAGAAAGACTCGAAACACCCAATGGACCGTGTGATCCGGGTCCAAAGCAAGGCAAACGAAGTCCGAATGAAAGAATGAACAATCACTCAAAGACGCAACAAAACAATCAAAGACTCATGCAGAGGGCGTGGAGAATCAATCAACAAGTCTACGGACAATCAAGACACCAAACTCCTAAGGAGGGCTCGATTCACTATGCCACTAGATGCCCTAGGGCTCAAATCGTGAAACCGATAGATAGAGGCAAACAACCAAAGGATAGCGGTGAATTCCAGTCAAAACTGCATCTAACACACTCAAACAATCGTGAAATCAAGAAGAAAAGTACGGGTCAAGCTCGTAAAGCCAAAAATTGAAGAAACTCAAAAAATGTTGTGGGTGGCGTACCGGTGGCCTTGAAACTAGCGCAAGAGGCCGAGTGGCGCGAGACGTATTAAATGCAACACGCGCCAAGTGGCGCGACTGTCAGTAAAAAACCCGCTAGTCGAGTTCTTCAATGAAAATTAAAAAACAAGCTAATCTCGAAAAGAGACCAACACAAAGCTAAGCAAACCAAGAGGCTAAAATAATGAAAGAATCCAACCTGCAGGTTCATCACAAGGAGAGAAACAATCAAAGCGAACCAATCATAAACGGGACAAGAAAACCTACAATCCTCACGGAGTCGCCAATTTGTCGAGGAGTAAATCCTCCGGCGGGACGAGGCGATCCCTACTAGCCTGGAAGCAGGGGGTCTAGCAACAAACAAACAATGCTATGACGCAAGATCCTAGTTACGAAATGAAAGACTTGGGATAAGAGCCTACCCGATTCCAACGCCAGATCTCGAAGAAGAAGATGCCCCCGTCCCACTCTCGGCGCATCACAATCCTTCCACGATCTCCCGGACGAACACTGCACAATGTAAGAGACGAATGTATATGCATAGAACCATTTAACTAAATACCTGGCCGTAAAAGATATTACTCGCATTAACATGATTGCAAAAAGGAGTGGAACCATAATCATAGTCATCTATTAAAGTGATAAAACGAATAGAAGTTACAAACTAAGTTCTGACGTCATGTCTCTCCTTCAACGGTCCTCGCTTGTCCACGTCTCCCGCAGCTCGCCAAGGAAAGGGAAACCTCTCCAGTCTCGTAACAATGGTCTCTCGTTTAATGGGCCTTAAGGGAAAGAAGGGATTCTTTACAAGACAAAGGCACTTGGGAATAGGGAGATGCAAAGCTTCAAAGATTTCAAGACTAGCTTGCCATGGATCTCGAAGGGTTTATATAGATGGGGAAGGAGGGAGTCGGGATCCCTATTATTATGGATTGGCCCTATCAACAAGGAAGGTTCCATAGAAGGTGGCAAAACTACTTCCTTCCATAGAATTCCCGTAGCCAAACCTCCCAACTCAAGATAGGCAAGTGGTTGTGAGTTTGTTTGAACTCAACTTCCGCCATCCATATATAAAAAACAAATTCCTAAAATGGGTGGCGATTGTCGCTCTATGACGAGCACCAAGTGGCGCGATCTTCATGCCAAAAGATTTCCCGAGTGGCGCGAGTACCGAACCGTCACTCCGCGCCCAATGCAAAAAGAGTCGTTTTTCATGGATTTTGCAAGGAGATGTCTCAAGGGGAAATGAAGCTCATACTCAGGATGCAATGACAGATGTTTTTTGTGCATGACAAGAACCACAGTGTCACATTATGGGTCCTCCATTGTAAGTGGGACGTGGAATGGTAGGACTATGACAAATTACCGTGTAACACCCAATGAGTGGATTTAGTAACAAATGTGATAAAGAATACAAGCTTTCCTATTTTAACATCAAAATAACATGAGAGAGGGAGATGGCCTACCTCGCTCCTATGCGTTTGTTTCCTCAATGTCGATGTCGATTGTTTCACTTCCAGGATCGCTCCTCACTATAAATTTTGTGTTTGAATACGTGCAAAAAATGTCATGCGACAACAAATGAAAGAGACGTAGCATATATATATTTCAAAGTAAACCATGTGACAGATCAAGGAGTATCATGCTAAACCAATTAATATTAAAAAGTTCATGGGAAGCAAAGCATACTTTGTATTATTAAATAAACAAAGGGAAACTTACAACCGGTTCATTGATGTTGGAGGGCTCATTCAGAATGGAAATCCAAATCCAAGCCAAGCCCTTCAATCTCTTCTCCTTCCTCATCAAATTAACAACATCTATGCGCAATCAGGCAGAAGAATGGTAACAAACAATGATCAACCAAGACTCACTAGCATGGAACTCTCTTATAGCAGAGCTGGAGAGGTTATGTATCCACTAATGAGGGGGAAAGGCCTTATCTCAAAGGGGGGAATCTTTAGAGATAATATCAAGGGTCGAAAATGGGAGTATTAAACCATATCCTCAACCAACAAGTACTAGACCTTTGTTCTCGAGAATTCGAGAGGACGAAGCTTCTACTCCATTTTTGGAGAACCTATCTGAAGAGGACCAACGCAACTTTCTTTTTGAATTCCTGCGTTGTTCACAGGTTAGGGACAGTGTGACAAGCGCGAGGTTATTAAGGGGAGAACCGTGTTGGGCTTGCAATTTAGGGTTTTTTACAAAATTTGCAAAAAGGGTTCAAGGCATTCCTCTTTTAGGTCTTTAGGAATACTTTAAGCATGTTATCCAAGATGAATAGGTTTATGTAGCTCTTGTTGCTTTGTGACATTTGTGACATGAGCGACACAAAAGGAAACACTTAGGATAAGAACTAAGGAATGCAACAAAATACTGTGTAAAAATCATCAAATTAGAGTCATAGAAGAAGATGAATGGAAAACATCCTTCAAAACTAATAATTAATTGTATGAATAGTTTCTAATGCCTTTTGGGCTCATAAATTACTTTAGCACTTTCATGAAACCGATAAATGAAGTCTTAAAAGAGTTTGTAGGTAAATGTGTTATTATTTACCTTGATGATATATTAATTTGCAGGCAATCAAAAGAAGAACATTTGAGGCATCTTAGGATGATTCTAAGAAAGAGAAATTACTAATTAATTTGAAGAAATGTAATTTCATGAAGACAAAAGTATTGTACTTGGGTTTTGTGGTATTAAAAGATGGATTGAAGATGGATTGGGAAAAGGTCAATGCCATAGTTAATTGGCCTATCCCAAGGAGTGTTTTCGAGGTAATAAGCTTGAACGGTTTGGTAAGGTTTTATATAAAATTCATTAGAAATTTCAGTGGTATTTGTGCTCCAACTATGGAGACTATCAAAGAAAACAAACAACCATTTCATTAGACAGAAGTCGTTGATAAAATATTTAAGTTTTTAAAGAAAAAAATTATATAACAACCTATTAAAACTTTACTATATTTTAACAAACCTTTTTAGGTTGAGACTAATGCTAGTGGGACTACAATAAGAGTTGTTCTAAGCCAAAAAAGGAAGCCAATTGCTTATTTTAGTGAAAAACTCAATGAAACAAAACAAAACTATTCTTGATATGATGAGGATTTTTATGTCATTATTCAAACACTAAAGAAATGGAGACACTAATTATGCCTAAAGAATTTGTAATTTATATTGTTAACCATGCTTTACAATTTATCAACAACTAAACAAAATTGAATTAGAGGCATGTTAAATGGATTGACTTTTCCAAAACTTAAAATTTGTTATCAAACATAAAAGTGGCCAATCAAATAAGGTAATAGATTCATTCATTAGGATTAATTTAATCCTACATGAATTTCAAGTAAGTGTTTTAGGGTTTGATGATTTGAAAGACACGTATAAAGATGATGCAAACTTTAAAGAAGCCTATGCAACTTGTGAAAATCTAGTAAGCAGAAAAAAAAAAATCCATGGTTATAATATATGATACAAGAGGGATTTTTTTTCAAACGTGGTCGATTATGTATTCCAAAATGTTCAATGAGGGAAAATTTATTAAAAGAAAAGCATAGTGGAGGATTAATAGGGATTTTTGGACAACACAAATTTTTCATAATTACATGCATTCTACTTTTGGTCGAGTATGTAGGCTAATGTAAAAATATTTGTTGAGAGATTTAGATTATGTCAATATGCAAACATAAGGAGTTATAATGTTGGGTTATATTAACCACTACCAATTCCAAAAAGAACATGGGAATTTGTAACTATGCAATTTGTGTTAGGATTATCGATAACTTAGAGAGGTAATGACTCAATCTATGTTGTTATTCATAGATTCTAAAAAATGGCACACTTTTTAACTTGCAAAAAAATGAGAGATGCAACTAATATCACAAATTTTCTCCTTAAAGAAGTAGTTAGACTACATGGATTGTCAAAACATGTTATTTCTAACAAAGATACCAAATTTGTCGGCCATTTTTGGAGAACTTTATTGTGAAAGTTATGAACCAACCTTAATTTCAATTTAACGTATCATCCACAAGATGATGGGAAAATAAAAGTGGTAAATTAAAGTCTAAGAAATGTCTTGAGAGGTCTAGTAAGTGAATGTCCCAAGCAGTGGGATTAGGTACTTTCATGGGCCAAATTTGCATATAATGATTCACCTGATATGAGTTTAGGGTTAAGACCACTTCAAATTTTATATGGAATACACCCAAGGGGAACTTATGAATTAAGAAATCTTGGGAAACAAGAATTAAGAAGTGTTGATGGCGAAGATTTTGGAATTAGTATGTAGGAATTGCAAGACAAAGTCAAGAAACAACTACAAAAAGGAACAACAAATACAAATAGAGAGTTAACTCAAAGAGAAGATAATTGGATTTTGAAGTAGGTGACTTGTTTGTGGCACACCTTCGAAATGAAATATTTCCTAAAGGTGTGATATTCCCACTTAGCATTATTGCTAAATGAAATATCAATTTCGTACATTTTGTCTTCATTCATTTTTCGCTTAGGAAATGTGGGTTTAGAAGCCCCACTATAATATTCCTATTTAAGGATATCTCTAAAACACAGCAAATGGTACAACAATGGAATGTCTCCAAGAGAAAATATTCAGCAACACATAAAATAATAGAAACAGCCTATGCAACAGATACACGTTAAATAGAGAAATCACTAGGCCATTTTATTATGCAGAGAATTATAAGTGATTACAATAGATGCCCAGATGATAGTAATCAACTGGCATAGGCAAGACAAAAGATATTATCAGAAAAAAAAGGTACAACGGGTTTCCTGTTGCGTTCAAGCGGCTGGGAATACTGCAGCGTGCTGCTAATATGCTGCGGCTGGAAAGGATCCACTAAGAGACTCCCGATTCTGCTTCAGGCTCTTAATAGGCCCGGACTGTCCCTGCTCCTCCTCCAAACCCGAAATCTCCAAAATGACACCAATGTAGAGCTCACACAAGATGGGTTGTGATCTTCCCACACTAACTGCGCCGCCACTCCCGACACTTCTCCGCACAAGTTCCAAACCCAATCCTCTGAAAAAACGACGATGGAACTGCCTCACCCGAGCAGGCACTCGAAGTCCCCCGGGGCTGAGGATGAGATCTCCGCTCGAAGACACTCGGCGCACTAAATAGTGCTGCAGACTGGCTGAACAGCCGACGTGCTCAAGTCTTAGCGACCAATGATAATTTCATAAAATTCAACAACAACCCAAAAATAGGAGGCTCTCTCCCTTTTGTATGCAGCCTTCCTCTCAAACCCTAGACTCCTCCTTTCCCGCGCAACCCCTTCACGGCCCCACGCTGCCAACTCAGCCTGCGTTGCTTGCCTCCGGGTGCTTGGGTGAGTCCACGACCCGCTTGCTGTTATTTACAATTAACCATAGGCGGCAAAAATTGGTCCGAATTAATATTCCATTTAGCGATAACTAATTGGGAATATTACAGTCTCCCCCGGCAAAATGTTGCTTGACCCCAGCAACTGTAGTGATGGGTGCTGCAAGATCTTTTCACCCTTCCACGTAGCATCCTCATCTGACAAGTTCTTCCACCTCACCAAGAACTCCCAGACTATTCTATTCCGCAGTTGCTTCTCTCTGACATCGATGATGGCTTCCAGCTATAGCACCAAATTCCCTTCATCATCTGTGGGCGGAAGCTCCTCCGTCGCTATCACCTGTGGTCCCAAAGCCTTCTTCAGGCATGATACATGGAAAATGTTATGAATCTTGCTACCTTGGGGTAGCTCCAACTCATAAGCAACTTGTCCCACCCTGCGTATCACCTAGTAGGGTCCATAAAAGCGAGGCTTGAGCTTTTCCGCCCCCTTCCGCTTCAGAGTGGACTGTCGGTATGGCTGTAGGCGCAGGTGGACCAAATCCCCTACTTCGAACTGTCTCTCCACCCGATCCTTGTCGGCATACAACTTCTGCTGATTCTGTGCAGTGGCTATGTTATCCTTGAGAGCCCGGAGGATGTCCTGACTCTCTTGGATCCAATCCTTGGCTCTTGGAGCCTTGCTGGCACCAAACATCACATCAATGAAATACATAGCATGATAGCCATACAGCGCATAAAACAGAGACATACCGATAGACATGTGATGTGTGGTATTATAGCAATACTCTCCTAGGTGCAGCCACTTCAGCCACGCTCTCTGCTGCCCGCTGACATAATTTCGCAAGTAGCCTTCCAGCCACTTGTTAACGCTCTCTGTCTGCCCATCTGTCTGGGGGTGGTAGCTGGTACTTGGTGTCAATTCCGTCCCTACCAATCGAAAAAGTTCTTGCCAAAACATGCCCATGAAGCGGTTGTCCTGGTCACTGACAATTGTCTTGGGGAGACCATGCAACCTGAAGATGTCCTAGAAGAACAACTCTTCCAACTGCGCTACTATATAGTGTGCAGATATGGCGAAAAAATGTGCATACTTTGTCAGCCGATCGACGACGACAAATATGCTATCCTTGCCCTGCACTACGGGCAACCCTGTAATGAAATCCATCGAAATACTTTCCCACTTCCCCTCGGGAATGGGAAAAGGCTGCAACAGTCCTGCTGGATGGTTCATCTCTCCCTTATTGCGCTGGCAGACTTCGCACTCCCTAACATGCTGGAGTACGTCCTCCTTGAGGCCCTTCCACGCGAACCTCTTCTGGATGGTCCTGTAGGTCTTGGTAAACCCCTGATGTCCGGCTAACGGTGAATCATGAGATGCCTGAAGTATCTTCTTCTTGAGCTTGGAGCCCACAGTCAAGAAGATCCTATCTCTGTAATAGATAATCTCATCTATCACCATGTACTTATCATCTGCCACCTGACCATCCAAAACTTCGCAAGCGAACTTGCCCTTGGAGTACTCCACCAAGAGTTGAGCCCTCCAATCTGCCTCCCAACTCATCAGGGACAACGTAGCTGGTCTACGTGAAAGTGCATCAGCTACCACGTTGTTTTTCCCTTTAACATACTTGATGTCAAAATCATAAGCCTGGATTTTGTTGATCCACTTTTGCTGCCTCTCCTGAAGCTGTTTCTGCTCCAAAAAGAATCTGAGGCTGTTGTGATCCATCCTCACCTTGAACCTGTTACCCACTAAGTACCGCCGAAATTTGGCCAACGCATGCATCACGGCTAGCATCTCCTTATCATATATAGGATACAACTGCTCATGGGGAAGGAGCTTCCGGCTCTCATAAGCTATAGGGTGGCCTTCCTGCATCAAAACTGCGCCGATCCCTTCTCCCGACGCATCACATTCCAAAACAAAAGGCTGCGTGAAATCGGGTAGCGCAAGCATTGGGCAGCTGCTCATAACCTCCTTGAGCCTGTCAACGGCCCGCTGCGTTGTCTCCGACCAACTAAATTCCCCCTTCTTTGTCAAATCTGTAAGCGGGGCAGCGAGCTGAGAGAAATGTTTGATGAACTTCCGGTAATATGTGCAGATGCCAACAAAACCCCGAAGTTCCGTTACGTTCTTCGACTCTGGCCAATCTCGGATGGCCTTGATCTTTTCTTCATGGACCCTTACTCCGTCCACTCCTATGATGTGTCCCAAATACAACATCTCAGTCACCCCGAACTCACACTTGGAGAGCTTAGCATAAAACTGTTGCTCTTCCAAGATATGCAACACGACCTCAATGTGCTCAAGATGCTCCTTCCAAGTCCTGCTATGTATCAATATATCATCGAAAAAGACCAACACAAAATTCCTCAGGTGACTGCGGAAGATGTGGTTCATGTAATACTGGAAAGTGGCTGGGGCATTGGTTAGCCCAAAAGGCATAACCAAGAACTCAAAGTGGTCGTAGTGGCACCTGAAAGCCGTTTTGGGGACGTCCTGCTCCCTCACTCTAATCTGGTGGTACCCGGACCTTAAATCAATCTTTGAGAATAACTGTTCTCCCCTCAACTCATCCATCAACTCATCAATTCTTGGTATAGGGTACCGATTCTTCAGGGTCTTTTTGTTCAAAGCCCTGTAATCGATGCACATTCGCAATGTGTTGTCCTTCTTCTTTACTAACACCACGGAGGAAGCAAAAGGGCTGGTGCTCGGTCGGATGTGTGCAAGAGCCAGCAGCTCCTGGATGGCCAGCTCAATCTCGTCCCGATAGGCCTTAGGGTGCCTATAGGGCGTGGTAATAATGGCCTGAATGCCCTACTCCAGCTCTATCGTGTGCTCAAACCCCTGATCCGGTGGCCGGCTTGGTGGTATATCCCCGAACACTATGTCATGCCTGTCGAGGATAGCCTGGATATCGGGATGAATTGTCTGCCCGGTGGTCCCCGTCTCTGATGCCTGGAGCTCTACTTCCCACTCTATGTCTCCTTTCCGGAAGGTTGCCTCCATCCGGTGAGCTGAAACAACCTGAGGTGGGTAAGTGTGCATCCCACGTATCTTCTCATGCTTTCCTGTCTTCTTATCATCCCATTCCATCTCCAAGGCCTCCCAATTCGTGGTGACCTTCCCCAAAGTGATCAGCCATTGTACACCCAAGACCACATTGGTGTCAGGTATGTTGACCACAAAAAAATGGTCGGTCACTGTGTAGGTGCCCATAGTCACTGCCAGCTCTGGAACGTATCGCGCACACTGCATTGTCTGATCCCCTAGGACCAATACGGAAAATCCATCGAAGCTCTCTGTCTGTATGCCCCTCCGCTCAACCATATGTGCGTCGATGAAGTTGTGGGTTGCCCCACTGTCCACCAGAATTGAAACTCACTGCCCACATACTGTCCCTCGGACGCGCAGCGTCAAATACTTGGGCACTCCTCACAATGCTACAAGGGTTCCCCCTGTGGGTGCGAAAGCCGCACCACCCGCTCCCGGAGGTGGCGGTGGCCCATGACCTTGCATTGTCTGTCTGTCTCCTGCCTCTCCTTCCTCATACTCCTCCTCTTCCCCACTACTCTCGGAGAAGACCTCTATAAAATGTGCCTTGCCAGCCACACATCTGTGCCCCAACACCCACGGTTCCTAACAGGTGAAGCACAACTTTTTCTTCTTCAACTCCCTCTTGGCGTCATCATCTAACTGTCCCCTACCCGGATTCTCCTTGGGAGGCGGGGTCCTCATATCCTTCCCTCTCGGCTGGAAAACCTGCTTCTGGGGGGTAAGGTGTTCTAGTCCTGGGCAAGGCATCTTGCAGATCCCGGGTCCTGCCAATAGCGTCCTGAAGTGTGGATGGTCTTGTGGATCTGACCAATCCTCGAAGTGGCTCCGCCAGCCCTTCGATGAACATGAATATCATCCGTGCCGCTGATAAATCGAGCACCCTCACTGAAAGCCTCAGGAAATCGGTAATATATGTCTCTGGGCCTCCCGTCTGTTTGAGCCTTGTCAGCTCAACGAAATGTTCCTCCGGATCCCTCCGGTCGAATCTCTCTATTAGTCTCCGGGTGAACTCGGCATATGTGGTCATAGTTGAATGCCCAAGTGTCACCATCCCATGGAACCACCAATTCTGAGCCTCACCATCCAAATGCAGCGTAGCCACCTTGATGGCCTCCGTCTCCGCCATCTGGTTGAGCTGGAAATATATGTCCAGCTTCTCCACCCAAGACCTTGCCGAACTGCTTGATGAACCATCAAACGTAGGCAAATGATATCGGCTTGCTGAACGCTAGGTGTCTCCTTCATGATAGTTCCGGTTCCCTCGGTAATGGTCACGGGGTTTGTGGTCCCGTTTGAGCTGGACAAAGTCTCTGAACAGAAGCGCCTCCCTGAACTCCTGCCCATATGTCTGGTATTCAGCAAAATAACCACCAATGTGGTCAGGCTCTGGTTCCTCCTACGCTCCCGTCCCAGTATCTGCACTTAGAAAAGTGGGCATAGTAGCACGAGTGGGGGCATGTGATGCCTGGTGCGGGGTGGTAGCCCGCTCCTGCAAATGGTGGGATGCCCGACCCCTCACCAACCAGGAAACCCCTTGTGGTTTCACGTTGTCTAGCTTCAACAGTGGTGAATCTCTGCCCCATCATCTCAATATGTCGTGACAGGTCTTGTACTGATCTGAGGAGGGCTTCCCCAAACTGTTTTGCATCGCTATTGTCCTCCATCGGCTCTCTCTGCTTTGCGTCTACCCCCGGCTCCTCCTGTTCCATGTCCACTACTCGAACGCAATCCCCTTCGCCATAGGTGTTCTCCAACCTACGCTCAATATCTCTATATTTCATACCTCTGTAGCAGATGTAGGGGTGTCCTTCTGATGACATAGACTACTCACTCCACAGGCTGAGCCAGAACCATGCTCTGATACCACTGTAATATTCCTATATAAGGATATCTCTAAAACACAGAAAATGGTACAGCAATGGAATGTCTCCAAGAGAAAATATTCAGCAGCACATAAAATAATAGAAACAGCCTATGCAACAGATACACGTTAAATAGAGAAATCATTGGGCCATTTTATTATGCAGAGAATTATAAGTGATTACAATAGATGCCCAGATGATAGTACTCAACTGGCATAGGCAAGACAAAATATATTCTTAGAAAACAAAGGTACAGCAGGTTTCTTGTTGCGTTCAAGCAGCTGGGAATACTGCCGCGTGCTGCTAATATGCTGCAGCTGGAAATGATCCACTAAGAGACTCCCGATTCTGCTTCAGGCTCTTAATAGGCCCGGACTGTCCCTGCTCCTCCTCCAAACCCGAAATCTCCAAAATGACACCAATGTAGAGCTCACACAAGATGGGTTGCGATCTTCCCACACTAACTGCGTCGCCACTCCCGACGCTGCTCCGCACAAGTTCCAAACCCAATCCTCTCAAAAAACGACGATGGAACTGCCTCACCCGAGCAGGCACTCGAAGTCCCCCGGGGCTGAGGATGAGATCTCCGCTCGGAGACACTCGGTGCACTAAACAGTGCTGCAGACTGGCTGAACAGCCGGCGTGCTCAAGTCTTAGCGACCAATGATAATTTCATAAAATTCAACAACAACCCAAAAATAGGAGGCTCTCTCCCTTTTATATGCGGCCTTCCTCTCAAACCCTAGACTCCTCCTTTCCCGTGCAGCCCCTTCGCGGCCCCACGCTGCCAACTCAGCCCGCGTTGCTTGCCTCCAGGCGCTCAAGTGAGTCCACGACCCGCTCACTGTTATTTATAATTAACCATAGGCGGCAAAAATTGGTCCGAATTAATATTCCAATTAGTGATAACTAATTGGGAATATTACACCCACATGTATTTTTTATTATAGTTAGCCCAAAAATTAGAGTTAGAAGGGAAATATTGCAACTTCAATGGAGCATGGGGGCCACCCATAGAGAAATGCGCCCACATGAGGAATACACACTCATTGGTGCGAGATTGGTGGGGAGAAATCGAACTCGGCCCACATGGGAATTTCGGAGGCACTTTGACAAAAAGGAAGGCAATGCACTCATTTCGTCATTCATGATCATTTGAAAAATTGTCTTTTACATAGCACGATTGAGTTGAAGCCAAGTCTACAAGTGTTGTTCAACACACGAGTGTTTCTGAGCGGAAACCTCAACCATTGCTTTGGTGGAATTTGATTACCAACCCAAGGAGGGAATCCTACAAATTCCATTTCGTACCAATAGTAAGGAACTCGAGTTTGTGGAGGGGTTCAGCAGTAGCAGCGCAGTGACTGCACAGTCCTTGGAGGAACCACACTCGTTTGTTAAGGAGGTAAGGGAGTTTGGGCCTGAAGCTTGAGGAGGAGACCGAGAAAGTGTTTTGAGGTAGAATGCAATCGTTTTTGGGACTCTTTGCAGCAGGATTGACAGGTGGGTCGAATTACCCAACAGTAAAGCGATTGAGGGAAAAGAGGTTTGACTTTCCAAGGTCAACCATTGGCCAATTCCTTCTTGGGTTATTCTAGGTATTTTGTGGAGAGGCCAGAATCAATTTGGCAGAATTTTATGGGTAGATTTGAGGGGTCAAATAGGGATCCTAACTTAGCTAGTAGCTAGAGGAGCCAGGGGAAATTGGGTTGAAATTCTGGGGTCAACATTTGGCCAAACTCTTTATGGGTTTTAGTGGGTTATTGGAGGAGATCCCGGAGTTAATTTCCTAGAATTTTCTGAGCACTAGAAGAGGGTCAAATCAACCATTCTTTATGGCCAACAATTTAGTTTCTGGGTGATCAGTGCAGAGCCATGCAGGGGACAGTTACACAGCATTTGGGGCACTTGATCTTTGCTAGCTTGCCTTGGGAAATCCTAGGTGCACACTTTCCTAATATCATATTGTAACCCCATGATTTTATAATAATATGGCTTAGAACAACGCAATTTTTGGCTCTATATTGGGTGTTTGATTTGTGTGTAAATTTTATGTGTATTTTGGCTATGTTTTCTTTGTGTATCATTGTATATTTCCGTTAGGAATATTATAGTGGTATCAAAGCATGATTTTGGCCAGTTGTGGGTCTAAATCACACAAATTCTCAAGTGTTATTGTGGACTATAATTCCAAAGGCTAAAGAAATAGTCCCACATTATTCTCTAGATTGAACTTGTGCACCAAAATGTCTCAACAAGATAAATTTGAAAATGTTACTAGGAGCCTTGAGAGACTAGAGGGGTTGCTCAAAGAGTGGGTGTCAGAAAGGGCTGCAATAAGGGAAAGTAGTTGTCGACTTGTAGATGAAGAAAATAAGAGGAGCATGAGTATTGAATGAAATGCTAGTATCAACACTGCAGAGACAAATATGGGAGTTGAAGGTAGTGACAAGATGAGAGAGAACATACCCATTGAGGAGGGAGTTCATCCAGATACATTCCAGTCAGTTGAGCATGAGGCTAATGGCACACGAGAGGAGCAGGAGGATACACCTAGTGTGACATAGGAGTCACCTTTGTTGGATTTTCCTTTGGAAGTCGTAGTGGACATATTAGAGGAGGCAGTTGAGCACACATCCATTAATGAGGTATCCATTGATGAGGCATCCCGGTCTACGGTAGAGCTTCAGAACGACAACCACCTACAGTTGACTGATGAGCATGTATTTCATGTTGGGTTTTTTATGGAGCAGTTGGAGGCTCATGGCGAGCCCATGATGGAGGAGGATGTGCAACCATCCTTTGGGCTAGCCATTGATGAGGGACAACATAGATACCACATGTTGGTATTTCATCACAGTATGCTTCAGAGGCGCACTGACAGGACTCCTACAGCTTTATCATCCCACCCATATGCATTGGATTGAGAGAGGCGGAGTTTCCTAGACATACCAAATGGGAGGAACATGTTAGTAGCACCATTTGGTCAACCTTGCTCATTGGAGAGAGTGAGACAAAGCTACCTAGTCAGATCTCATGTGTTGACCTGGATAGCGGGATGAGACAGTCATAGTTGTACGGGGTGCAACATCCACATGTTGGGGTTGTTTTATGTATGGGAGTTTGTGCATTCGATCCCTCTCTTACAGTTGGATGGAGAGAGATTCTGAGTTGGTACCCTGTGGAGTGGGCTATGGAGATGGTGGTGGACCCAGGTGTAGCTCAACAGGAGCTTCCAGGAACTGGGGATACCGGAAGCCCATACTAACATTGGGATCCGGGTGGGACTACCTATCACATCCCAGGAATGTCAGTTTACTACGACCTGGATGGTACAGTTGACCTAGAAGTTGAGCGTGCACATTCTCTAGGGGAGTTTCGATCAGCACGAGTGCCCAACCAGTTTATGGACATACTTCTTGAGTTATAGTGGTATGACATTTGTACACGAGGTCACAGGGTGATCAACATACTTTGGCAGGAGTTTGTCGAAGGAGGTGGCATTAGCAGGCCACCAGACAGTGCCTTTTATGGGGCTATGGATTCTTCACCTTTGTTTGGGGCATAGATGTCACGAAGAAGAAGAGCAATGGTGGCTTCACTATTGACACATAGGGAGATTCACTTCTCCGATCCCTTAGGGAGGATTTTGAGTGAAGATCCATTCATCGGCATGTATAGTGATGCGACGATGGAGGTGATGATGTCGATCGGGGGTGGGTCGACATGTAGAGACACAGCTCTAGCCCATCACATCCAGGGATATGTGGGAGAATCTAGCATTGAGCAATAGACTACCGGTGGAAATGGAGGTGTACCGTAGCGTGTTGTATTGCATTGTGGAGTAGGAGTGTCTTGCATCACATTGAGTACATGCCAAAGTGATTGGTGCCTTGACACAGATTGGGCATGGCATGGTACAGGGTGGTACAATGGTAGCTATGGATATCCTGTGGTGTATAGAGACAAGTCTTCGTCTAGTTTATAAGCAGATCCGAGACAGAGAGAGGGGCATCCATAGGGATATTATTCAGTAACCCAACAGACCCTTAATCCTACCCTTGGGGACCTACCCACCCATGACTCTCTAGTTGGGACATTTGGTGGAGGCAGAGGTTGATGGACATAGGCTTAGGGACGACTTGGTTTATCGCCGAGGTAGCATAGAATCCACTCATGGGCTCACACATGGGGAGTCAATTGCGAGGGAACTGCATGATGCGCTTCTGGCGTGACAACCTAGGGTGTCACAGGAGCCTGACAGAGGGTGGATGGTATACTTCATCTACAAGAAGGCACCTAGATTCCGTGCAGTGTATAGGTGTGTCGTTGAGAGTTGGGATAGTGGATTTCACTACGTGGTATAGCAGGAGCAGGGTAGGTTGGCTTGTGTGGGATAGACTCTCGATACTTGGGGTCCACCCATGGGATACATATAGGGGTCAGAGATGAGGGCCAAATGGGTTCTAGAAGGTAGCGGCGTTGCGCAAAAAAAATCCGCGAGGAGTGGGAGTTATGAGCTCCATGTATGGTTGGGGGACCCAAGGATTTGGTTGGTGGGTGGATAACTCTACTTTGTGATGAGCAGGGTCATGACAGAGGGTGGTCCAATTCACCTTGGGTTTGACACATGGGGGATCAAAAAGGCCTCCACTACATGGCGAGGTAGACTTATCCTGTTGTTTCTCAGGGTCAAGATTAGTTGTGGAGGGGTAGATATTGACATCATGGAGATGCCCGGGCTGGATGAGTTTGGCTCTCACATAATTTTCGCCACTAGGCCTCGGGAGAGGAGGATACAATCCGCACACGGTGGGGAGTATGTCATATTCAGATTAGCTCAACGTCAGCATGGTGGCACCATTGTGAAATTAGCAGGGGACTTGATCATCACCACTCTTCACAGATCAATAACCTTTATGGATGAGATGGCTACTATAGGGGGAGATCATGCATATCTTCCATTGGGCTTTAGCGAGTCACCGATGGAGTAGGGAACTTCATTAGCACGGTAGGGGGGGCAGCAGTATGATATCAGGAGGAGATCACGTGAGTGAGACCCTATCTATGCAGGGATTAGGTGGTATCTTCGAGAGTATACTCTTGGAGTGCATGGGATGGTAGACGTGGTAGGACAACTTCACGAGGAGTTGGGCATAGTGCCACATTATCATGATCCCTTACTCATTTATTGTATACAGGGGACTACTAGTACTTATACCAGGCAAGATAGTGAGTGGAGCGAGGGGAGCTTCAGGTTGGACATGATGGCTTGGGATCCTGGTATTGAGGGATTATTACATTTCAGGACAATGCAAAGGTCGGGGACGATCCAGTGGCGCATCTAGGACCCTAGCACATTTTTGCAGTGACAGTGGGGAGCATTAGCTAGAGAGGATGCTTGTTTAGGCATTGCTTTAGGGAAATAAATTTTTGGCAGGGAGGACTGTGATATTCCCACTTAGCATTATTTATAAGTGAAATATGAATTTCAGCCATTTTGTCTTAATTCATGTTTGCACTTAGGAAATGTTGGTTTAGAGGCCCCACATGTATTTTTTTATTATAGTCTGCCTAGACATTAGAGTTGGAGGGGAAATATTGTGGCTCTAGTTGAGCGTGGGGGCCACCCATAGAGAAATACAACCCACATGAGTAATACACACTCATTGGTGTGATATTGGTGGGGAGAAATAGAGTTGGTACCACATGGGAATTTTGGAGACACTTTGACAAAAAGGAAGGGAAGGCACTCATTTCGTCATTCATGATCATTTGCAAAATTTTCTTTGACATAACACTCTTGAGTTGAAGCCAAGTCTGCAAGTATTGTTCAACACACAAGTGTTTTTGAGCGGAAACCTCAACCCTTGCTTCGGTGGACTTCAAATGCCACCCCATGGAGGGATTCCTACCAATTCCATTTCTTACCAGCAGTAGGGAACTCGAGTTTGTGGAGGGGTTCAGGAATGACTGTGTAGTCCTTGGAGGAGCCACACTCAGTTGTTTAGGAGAGAAGGGAGTTTGGGCCTAAAACTTGAGGAGGAGTCCAGGGAAGTGTTTTGAGGGAGATTGCAGTCATTTTTGGGACTCTTTGCAGCAGGATTGATAGGTTGGTTGAATTACCCAGCAATAGGGCCATTGAGGGAAAAGAGGGCCAAATTTCCAAGGTCAACCATTGACCAATTCCTTCGTGGATTATTTTGGGTATTTGGTGGAGAGGCCAAAATTAATTTGGTAGAAATTTCTGGGCAGATTTGAGGGGTCAAACAAGGATCCTAACTCAGCCAACAACTGCAGCAGCTAGGGGAAATTGGGCCAAAATTCTGGGGTCAGCATTTGGCCAAACCCTTTCTGTAACAACCCATTCCCGAGTTATACACAATGATATTAGCGTGTGTACGGTATAGGCATTTGATAGCTACACCTGCCTACCTCGCACACATCGCACTAGTACACCTAACTACTAATATCAAGATTACCTGTGTTAGAGATTAATATTATGATTCCAGATAAATATTAATATTAATTAAGTATACATTATATGAAAAGGACTAATAAAAAAAATTAGAAAATAAACTTTCTTTAATTAAAATATATATACATAGTTAAGTTAATTATTCCAACATAAGCCTTAATCATAAAGGTACTTTAAAGTCAAGCTGTATACTCCTAGACAAATTGGATAACCATAAAGATCACACCTCCTATTTAATAACAATCACATATCCTTAAATGACATTCGTACCTTCCTTTAAGAGGACCTTATCTTGATGGAGAAGAGGCGGTGGGGTAGGATGTATGGCAATGGAGAAATTTATATAAGAAAGTGGATTCGAAGAAGGAAGGGGGCTGGTAAACTTGGGCTGATTACCAAGTGATATTATGATAAGGAAGGATTTGTGCTGAGAGGGAGTCTCTGTTTTTCTTGGAAATCTGGGCACGGGGGCAGAGGAGACATCCTCTGGGTCTGGGATTGTTCCTGGATTGGCTAGGAGGATTTGATTGTTTTGGTGAACTGTTCAACTGTCCACAACATCACAGGAGGAGAACCGCCATTAAAATCATCAGCTATACTCCAGGTATTTTTCCATGTTTCGATTAGTTCCTTATAAAAAATAAATTTCATTACTGATCTGCATCAAATCGTATTACTGCTGACTTATATTCATATATGTTTAGATTTATTCATGCTGAAAGGATGTCTTAGAATGTATTCATTAAAAGGCTGATAACTGTAGTAGTGATTACCCTGTTGGTCGATTTAGCTAAGTCCCTCTCCAGCAAAACTCTGAAATTACGTGTAAAATTTAGGAAATTTAAAACACAGGGTCTCTACACTTTCTAGGATTTGGTGGGTTATTGGAGGAGAGATTGGGGTTAATTTCCTGGAATTTTCTAAGCACCGGAAGAGAGTCAAATCAACCATCCTTTACAGCCAACGGTTTAGTTTTTGGGTGATGAGCGCAGAGCCATAGAGGGGACAGCTACGCAACAGTTGGGGCACTTGCTTTCATCACTTTGGCTTTACTAGCTTGCCTTGGGAAAATCTAGGTGCACACTTTCCAAATATCAAATTGTAACCCAGTGATTTTATAATAAAATGGCTTAGAACAACGCAGTTTTGGCTCTATATTGGGTGTCATATTTGTGTGCAAATTTTATGTGTATTTTTGCTATGTTTGCTTTGTGTACCATTGTATATTTCCGTTAGGAATATTACAAGAGGGGAGTATAATAAATTAAAGCTTAAGAAGATTGGACCACGCAAAGTATTAAGGAAATTTTTCTCGAATGACTATGAAATAGAAACATTGGCATTTATCCAATCTTTAACGTTTCATATCTATACCCCTTCAAAGAACCAACAAATATATCAACATATGCACCTACCATAAGTGAAATTCAAACCATTGAATGGGATAATAGCTACCTTCAATGCCGAAAAAGAAATTTGACTTAATATTAGACAAAAAGGTAGTTAAAAGGACCGTAGTTCCAATACTTGATCAAGTGGAAGAACCAACAACTCGAGAATGCCACTTCCATGACAACAACAAAAATTTCCAAGTATGGTACGAGTATTGAAGAGCTCTGGAAACAAAGTCCATGCACATGCATTTCGTTCCCTAGGAATCTAATGTAGGAGCACGTGTTTATTTTAATTTCCTTAAGTTATAGAATAGAAAACTTCTTTTATAATAGTTCTAGAAATTATAAATTATGTGTAGAAGGAAAATATGGTATTTTAAGGATGTTTTGTATATGTTAGGATATATCTCTACATTCAAGGAAGTTAATACAAAATTCCTCCAAAATTATTGGAAAGGGTTCTATCTCTTGAGAATTGGATATTTTCCATCCTCAAGTATAATTAAGTTTGTAAAACGAATGTTTAGAGGCAGGAAAGGTCTTGAGCTTCATAAATATATAATTTTTTTGTGTGTGTTGATAAATGTTTTCTCGGATTTTAACAAGAGTTAAAGGCTGAACTTATTGAACTCTTGTGAGGTGACGACTAGGATTTGGCCTTAGCCAGCGTTTCCCTGCTTCCTCTCGTGTCACGTAGCAATTATGGCATTTGTATTTTGGTTTTGATCTCTTTCTCTTCAACCCTAGGATGGTTTTCTTTTAAAATAGGGAAAATATCACCATGTCACTTGGTTGTCTTGTCAACTTCCGTGTCTGATTCACATCCCTTGGTCTCGATTGCACATGCTCCAATAGCATTTGGTTCTTCCTCTACTGTTTTTAATCCTGTGAATGTTGGGTCTAGTTCCTCTGCCCCTTTAGAGCCCAAATCATCGGCATTTTCTAGTGTGTCTCTCTTTAATAGCAGTGCCCTTTCGTCCTCTTTGGACTCCATACAATCCCCATCAAAGTCCTTTTGGGATATTCTTAAAGCGATTGATAGCAGTTTATATTCTTTTATTAAACTGATCCCCGTTAGTGAGGCTCCAACAATTGAAGTTCCCTTGGGATAAGAAGCTCTCAGTGAAGCTGAGTTTTTTTTTTCTTTTTTTCGTTTCTGAAGCGAGCTTTATCTGCAAGTTCATTGGGCTTTGGCTAAAGCTAGTTGATCTCCATTCCTAGGTTAACAAGCATTGGAAGCCCCTCATCTCTGCAGAACTCAATATTTATTCTCTAATGAGGGGCTTCTTCATCATTGTCTTCAACAAGGTTGGTGACCAGGCATGGATTCTTGATGTTGGTCCTTGGTTTTGGGGATGTATTGGCCTTTTCTTGCAACCATGGTTCTCCTCCTTCGATCAGCTTTCGGTTCAATCTCCACTGCTTGTATATGGGTAAGGCTCCCCAATCTTCCTTTGCATTTGTGGAATCTTGCTTCCTTAACCTCAACTGGTAACACCTTAGGTAGATTTCACTTTCATAGTAAAAATTCCAGACTTTATCTCAAACCCACGTATGCCCACGTATGTGTGGATATGGACTTCAGAAAGAGTTCCTTTTGAAATTAAGCTCTTTGGCCCCGAATTTTCTTGGGTAGCCATTGGACTACGAAAATGTCTCCTTTCATTGCAAATCCTGCTACGAGATAGGTCATTCCCTCAAGACCTACCCTAATGCAAGGAAATCGAAGTTAAAATTCTCTTCTTGCAAGCCAAAGTGGTGGGCGGGTACCGCCTTTGACCATTACTCAATATCCTTTGAGGCTCCATTGCCTTATGCTCGCAAAAAGAACGGTGCTCAGATGGATTTGGAAGTTTCTGGACCACCGAGAGACTCCTCTTAAGTAAGCCCTATTTGCATCGAAACTACAGTTAAGGTAGTTAATTCTGAAGCAGACTTAGATGACGCGAAGACAACAGTGGCTCCCTTCACTTCCTCGGATACTCCAGAAAAATTACAGACTACAACATGCAATCCTAATTTACTAGACAAAGGTAAAAATGTATTTGATCCAAAGCTTCCTCCTTCACCAGTCAACATTAGGAAATTATAACGTGGGAAGATCAGGTGGAGACAACTCTTCCTTTTCCAAAACGCAAGATGGATAAAAAGAGTTGGGATCTATTAAGCATGGGTGACACTGGAAATAGTAAAATATGAGACGTGGAACTAGGTCAATAGAAATACAATAACTTCTCCAAGAAAGGTAAAAATACAGTCACAAAAAAAATCACAAACAGGGATGCATTGTAATTTTGTATGGATACGGAAAATTTACAAATGGAATAGTTTCATCCATAAAGCAGAAATTGATAGTCATTCAAGTTTTTGGGTTGTTCTTGTGTGTTCTAACTTGAATCTTCAAAGTTAGAGTATTACAGCTTGAGTGGGTCTAATGGTTAAGAGCATGTGTTTCCTCTTAAGAGGTGAACATTTTTAATTATTTTATATAGATTTATTTAGTTAGTTAATAAATGGATATGATAAAATATAACATAGATTTTAATAAGATTAATTCTTTATAAATTTATGATAAATTTTATAACAAAAAAATAATAATAATAATTTACATATTATTAATATTAACTAAGATATTATTAGCAATGATTATAATTGCTTATAATAATGTAGGATTAATATTAATAATATTAGACGGGATTAATGAAATTTATTAAGAAGGGGTAATAAGATTTAAGTGAAAGATTTTTATTTTATTAGTTTTTATTAAAATTAGTTAGGTAATTTAAGATGAGATTTTAGTGTCTTATTATTTAAAAGAGTTTGGAAGGGTAGCAAGGCTAGGGGATGGAGTGATGGGAAAGGAAAATATTGAAAAAAAGGAAAATACAAGGATACAGGGAAGGGGGATAGTGCACAATGTGAAGGGAGGAGCATTATGGCGAACGGGGTATGACATGAAAATGTGCTTAAATGATAAGGACAATGCAATGAGGGAAGATGGAAAGGGTGGAGATAATGGATACAAACTGCTTTGGGGGGCAAGCTTATTTGCAGGAAAGAACATGGATCCAATTCATGTTAGCCTCTCAAAGAAAGACAATAACGTTCTTATAAGGCCTTCAAAGATTTTATAGTAGACAATGGCATACACCAGGTATAAACTCATTAAAAAAAATGAGTGTTTGAAATTTCCTGATTGACAACAAATTTGTACATAAATGGCATGATCATAGTCAAATAACTCTCCTTCATACACATAATAACGTAAAACCTATAAAAAAGAAGAAGAACATACTCTATTGATTTAAGACCAAGAAATCGAGAAAATAACCAAGTAATTTCTCTATATGGGTTGGTATGTGTACATACCTAGATTTTGTTGGCATTCATCAGCTCTTTGGTAGGGTTCTTCAAAAAATGCTATAGTAGGGTCTGGCATCCATTGAAATTTTCCAAAAAGGCATCAACTTTAGCCACCTTCAAAATTTAATCGGCTTTCGGTAACCTAAGGAATTTCTTTTAAGTCACTTGGAGTAAGAGGAACATGAGTGCTAGAAGAAGCAACAAGCAATATGTGTCGTTTCGTCTAGTTGAATCTCTCTACACACCATGAACTCAGTTCTTAAAAATCAAATACCTTGCAGATACACCGAACATGCACAATTCCTCGATTACAAGGATTTTTGCTATTCTTTTATTCTATATTAAGGCTTGAATACCACCTATAAGATTTCAACCACTTAAAATCTTAGTCTTGTCGTCTAAGAGCGTTGAGGGTGCCTCCGCAAAAATATTCTCTTGTTTTATTTGTTGTGTTTGATTTATACTTATCAACACTTGTTAAATGATTCAATGATCATAAGTGGATAATTTGAAATGTTTTATGAATTATGTATAATATTTATTTTAGACAAATGGATTCATGCAAAAGATATGGCTCATAAATAAAAGATAGTAATGTAATGTAAAAAGGTAACAAACTCTTAATGAAAAATACACCATATTTAACACCAAAAAGAATTTCAATCATGTGAGGGATCTACTGGAACTTGTGATTATTGTGTCTCACAATTAAGAATAATCAATGAATAGGAATGTGGAATGCAGGATGCAAGACATGAGAATGGAAGTTTCATGGAGGAATTACTCTCGCATCCACATCCAAAGGAAGAGTCATGTTTAAATGACTATGAGGCCATGTGGGAGTGACTAACGTTGGGATTAGGAGGTTGTTCAACCTGCATAAGGAATAAATGGATATGTATATAAATATTTAAGAGTTTCATGCATAATGACTCATGCATGATGAAAGATAAGGAAAAGTCATTCTGGAACCCACATGCACCGAGAGAAAAATGAATAAGTATAGAAAAGGTGCAATTTGTGTATTGCGGAAGTATAGGTGAAAATTTCAAAAGGTGGAATGCAGGTACGAGATAATTTATGAAAAGAAAGAGTTGAAACCCACATACAAATAATGACTATTGAGGGGTAAAGGGAGATGAGGAAGAGATATGCTTTACCACCTACACTCATAAAAATGGTTGAGTATGGGCCCAAAGAGGGGAATTTCAAAGTTCAAACAAGCATGATGGTTTACAAGGTAGATGATCAAGAAATTTGTTCAACATTCAACTCCAACTTTGGGATAGTGACCCCTTGTGGGTTAGGGTTACTAAGAATTTAAAGGATCTACATTGGGTAGATGGAGTCCTAAAAAAGAAGAATTTTTTACAAGTTATTTCAACAATGTTGAAAGATGTACATAGAATAAAGGAAGAATGTACTGGAAGGGATGAAATTTCAAAATAAGTGTTTAAAATGTTTCCTATTTACAAGCAACTTCTAAACAACACCATTCATGTATTTGAGAAGGTAGGAGTTAAATCCGTAGACTTTCTCTATTTGATATAGTCCAAGCCAAAGAGCTTGAAATTTTGTATGCAAGGATGTTTTTTCTATTGGCTTGTTCCATTATAGCACCAACTAATTCTTTCAAAGATTCTTCAAGGTATTTCTTTGAATGAAATATTTCTTGATTTTTTGTTGTATTTTTTTCATATTTTCAATTCCTTGAATACATTGTTGTTCCAGATGAAGAATATGATAATACCTTGTAAGAAGTGAATTGATGTCTTCTTCATCATCAACTCTCATAGAAATAGATAAAGCATTTAATTCTAAATGTATGGGAAGTCTGACTTCTTTTCCATATACTAACATGTAGGGTGATTGCCCTATGTTTTTTTTTGGGGGTAAAATTTTGTTTGCCCAGAGTGCATCTAACGTCTTCCTATGCTTATTTCTCTAATTTGAAGAAATTATTTTCTTCAAAATTTGAATTAACGATTTATTGGTTGATTCATCCAAACCATTTTTTGTTGTTAGTAGTTGAATGACTATCCCATCAATATTCCATACTCTCCACTTATTTTTCTAAACCTATATCCAATAAATATGGATGCATTATTTGTTATAAACTTTTTTGGGATACTAAATCATGAAAAAATATTTTCCTTCAAGAATTATATCAATTGTTCATATTCAATAGTGTTTAGTGACACAAATTCTTTCCATTTTGTAAAATGGTTAGTGGTGGTCAAAATATATGAATGTATCTTATTATATTTTTAATTTATTAGTCTAGTTATTGAGGACCCACTATGAAAATGGAATTTCATATGTAATTGGTTTCAATGGCATAGCTCTTATTTTCATTTTCCCCGAGAATGGTTATTACATAAGCATATTTAATTAATCTCAACCAATGATAGCCAACTCTAATCACTTTATGAGTGGTTGTTACAGGAGTGAAGTGTCCATCACAAATTCCCTCATGGATTTCATGAAGAACTTCCTCACATCTTTAGGGATTTAGGAATCTTAATAACATTCTATTGAAATTCCTTTTAAATAAAACCCCAGATATTAGAATATTCTAAATAAGAACTATCCGGACTTTAAATAGAAAATAATATCATTATATTAGTCACATCTTGAAATGGCAAGATCATCTTGGCCATCAGTAGGATTGATACTTATAGCTTCAATACTGGTGATTAACTTGCACAATCCTTTTCCCTTTGTTACTTTTAAGGGTTTAACTTCAATATTGTATTCTTGTAATTTTGTGATCCAATTATCCCATTTTCCTTCCCTGAATTGTTGACTGGGCATGGTTTTAACAGGATCCTTTTGGTATATAGGCAATAACATGATCCAAGATGATATAAGTTCTGAAGTGAATGATTTCTTTGACTAAATTGAGAGTTTGTTTTCCAAATATAAGTACTTTAACTCATAGTCATGTAAATTTTTGCTCATAAGTGAAATAAAAAACTCTTCTCCCTTCACATTTTTTTAAGTAAAAAACAATAGTTTCATCAGAAGCAAAAAAATAGAGTATGAAATCTCACTCAAAATATAGAATTATTAGGATTGGGGCTATGGTCATTTCCTATTTAATATTTGTGAACACCATCTTCATTCCTAGCATCCATTCAAATATTTAATCCTTTTCTAATAGCTTGTTGATTGGGCTTATTATTGACACATAGTTTGGTATAAATATTCATATGAAATTTACCTTTCCAAAGAAAAATTGCACCCATTTTTTGGATGAATAATGATAGCATCTTGATAATATGCCATGAAATTTCCTATCATATATTTAAATGCATAATATGTGTCTCTTTGAAATGTTGCTCCGGCATTTTTCAATCCAAATGGCATCCTTGCATATGTAAGTGTTCCCCATGGTGTGACAAAGGAAATCTTATGTTGATCATCTCTATTTACTAATTCTTGATTATATCGAAAAAAATTCATTGAGCACTGACATCAAAGTTGAATTGGTGACTTTCTAGGGAATAAATTCCATATTTGGTATTAATATAGTTGTCTTTTAGAGATGCTTTGTTAAACTCACAAAAATCAATATAAAGACGGATTTCGTCATTTTTCATCCCGACTACTACCAGATTGGATGTCCATTCAAAATATATTATTGGAAAAATAATACAAACCTTTTTCATCTTCTTGACTTTAAGCTTGACCAATGGTTTCAATTTTGGATTTATTATTCTAGTCTTCTATATAAAAGACTTAATACCTTGTTTAAGTGTTATAGTATACTCGAAAATAGATTTATCATATTCTTTCAAATCATAATGCATCCATCAAAATACATCATGAAACTCATTGAAAAAATTATGATATTGTCGTGCTTCTTCTTCAATACAATTTGTTCCCAAATTCAAGTACTTGTGATTTCCATCATATCAATATTAATCTTGCATGTATGTTGGACCATTCTTAACGAAGATTCTTCTTTCAAATTCTGATCAAGCGGTTTATCATTTCTTTTAAATAAGGATTCAAGGGAAAACATGTTTCTTAAGAAGAGAAACTCATTAATAATCCTTCCCGAAACTTATACTATGTTCCTTGACATCTTTCTAGGGGTCACTGAACTTGGTTGGGATACTGATATTTCTCCAGCGTTAGAAATAAATTCTTTAATATGTTAATCATTTTCAAATATTTACAGTGGTCTCCATTACAGGGTAGGGAATTATAGTAGATTATTTCCACATGAAATGAGATTTGAGATACATGATCTGTTGGATTGAAGAGAGACGTTGCAACTACCAAGGAATCAAATTCTTAATTTTTTTCTTTTGGAATAATTATTATATTGAAAGAATTAAAATTTTCAAGAATTTCCCAAACCCTTATAGCGTATGCCTTCAGTCATTCCTTCTTGATCTCGTATTTTGTCTTGATTTTATTTATTATCAATTTTGAATCTCCTTTAATGCTTCATATTCTACTTCATTGTTTGTGTAAAGAAATTCCAATATGAAACCATGAGGATAGATTTGAGAATCGAGACCTTGAAATGTTATCCCAACCCTAACTTTATAACTTGAACAACCACCATAAAATGACATTTTCCATAATCCTTGAAAAATGTTGACTTTTATTTTCATGTTTTGTGTCAAGAACAACATAGTTTCCCATTCTTGAGTTTATGTAATTTTATGCAAGATCTTATTCTTTCTTCTCAAAGGAGACAAATATTATTTTCTCTCTTGGAATTTTATTGAAAGATCCATATTTATGAGGTAATATCATGAAAATTCCATCATTCATGGTATATCCACCGATTATAGAACACCAATATCAACCAAGAACAACTCCATAAGTAGTTGGAGATCAGCTAAAATTATGGTGAAGATTGTATCTATGTGAGGAGTAGAGCTTATCCATGAACATAAATATTTAATTTCACCATAGACGAGAACCTTATTTGAATCAATAGCATATATACTTTACCCAACTTCATAGTACTTGGTACATTATAATACTAAATATTCCAATAATATAGAGTGGCATTATATTGTTTGTAGCACCACTATAAACCATGTAACTATGCAAAATAAAATCATGATTTTAAAAAGAAAGGTAAATTGGAGGTACCTTTCTTGTGCCTTTCCTCTCACTCCAGGTGAATAGTACTTGGGCCTTTTTTTATTTTCAAACATAGTTGTTTCTATCCTTGAGCTTGATGGACCTATATTTTCCAAGGATTTAGTAGGTTCTCTGTTTGTTGAGGTATTTTAATCACCTCAAGGGAAGGTAGTGTTATATTTAGCTTCACAAGCTCATCCATTATATTGTAAGTCATATTTGTCTTCATATCAGATTTTTATTTGGAGGGCATTTCTCGTGTTGATGAGGGGTTGATTAAGGAGTTTTATCAGCCACTTTATCTACTTGATTCTTTGGCTCGAATTTTCTTGTGTGGGATATTCCTTTGTTCATATTTTCTTGATCTTCTTCTAGATTTTATTTTTCATAACAATTCTCTTGAACAAGGGTTTGTGTATTTTCTTCAGATTTCATGGATTTTAAGATAGTGGATTCTTGAACCTTGTCATCATTTAAGAGGTCAGAATAATCATGAGTTTCTTCAAAAACATCATCTTCTTCCAAAATGATTGCATTTGGATTAGGGAAAGAATTTCCCTTGGCCTATGATCTTATAGTCTCTTATTCTTATTAGTTTTTTGCCTAGGATTAGAGATTGTGGCTCTTTTTATTTGTTGTGAAATATGATTATCAATTTCGTCAGGTGAATTATCTCATTTTGCATCTGCCTAAGAGTTCAATTGAGTTACACAATATATGCTTCTTTCCTTGTTCTTGAAAATTCATCTAGAATATTCCTTATATTTGAAAGTTGGCCTTAAAAGATTCCCCTTCCTACTGCTTGATCTTGAAATATTATTCTCAAATTTCCTTCGTCTTGTGAGACTATTCATCCAACTATTGGATCTTGTGTAGGCCTTGATGAGGAGGAAGGTTGGGAAAATATTGTTAATATGGATGCTTGTCTCTTGACTTTGATATAGGATCATATTACCAATTAAACTCGTGATTTACTAGAGGCAGTTGGTTTCCTCAAATTTTCATTTAAATAGTAATGTTTAGTATTTTCTAGGTGTAATAGTTCTAAAAATATCTATGGTTAGGAGGTTTTGATGTATATCAATAATTTTTCCATGTAATTCAACAAATGGCTAAATTAACACATTATTATATAATTTAAGGAAAATATTGAATTTGTTAGTGTGAGAGTATTTTTATGTATGGATTTTTTAATTTAATTAGATAGGAAAGAGTGTGTGGAGAGATCATAGAAAGTAAGTTTAAGTGAGAACCAAAAGAGTTTGACAATGTAAATTAATCAACAACCTATAATTATTATTTTTTCGATCAATATATAAGTTTTAATTTCTCGTATATTTTTTTATCGATGGATCAAATGGTGTGTCTTTAAGTAATTGATTCTACATTGTCGAATCGTTGATTATTGGCCTCTATGAAATATCTTTGATTCAGGGTTGGGTAACTAGTTGAGGTTCCAGGAGGAGGTTCCAATCCTCAGCTTCAAGTGTATCAAAATCAATGGTCCTATGTTAAAGGGTTCCAATTTTGGAGTTATACATTTATCAGAGAAATCCTATAACACACAAAACTTTACATTTTCCAAGTTTTGGTGCTCTATTATATCAGTGAGCAGGGAATTGTGATAGAAAGATCATCATCAACAAACAAAAAAGTTGTACCAATGTTCATATCTCTAGTAATGATGTTCCACCATAGATTTCAGTATCGTGCCTCAGTGTTTTGCAGCAAAATCCTTTGTACTTTTATTTTAGTGATATACTGATATCTTAGTATCAATGTTTTGCTTTGAAGTTCCACACTCTACCCTAGGTTTGGAAATCATTTCCTTTATTTATTTATTTTTGAAGTTCAAATATCCTAAGCTCATTTTACTGGACCTCAGACATTTTTTGTTGTGGTTCCATGCCAAATTTATACACCTAAACCTTAATGTTTTGCGAAGATTTCCTTTGTGTTTTTGTTTCATCAAATTGATGATACTTTGGTGCCATAACTGTCAAGTAACAAAACCTCTCAATAAAATTTTGTTAGTAGATAAAATTAATCATACTAGAACAATCCATATCAAGGTTTTAATAAAATATTCTTACAATATAGTTTAGGCCCAATACCCAGATATTAATTGATTATTGATACATGAACTTGTCAATAGAAAAAAATTTGTTATATGGCAAAACTCTCAATTTGTTGATATTATATGTGTTTTAGAATTGGGCCATAGTACAAGGTCCTATGCAAATTGGTATTTTAGTGCTTAGGTGATAAGGTTAAAATAATAATTAGGTGTTTGTGTGGGTTATAGTGTTAAGCTCCCGATAGTATTTGAATTGGGTTTAAAGTGACTAAAAAATAATTTGCTACAAACAAAGGAAACCGACAATGAGAAGTTTGAAATTGTCAAAACAAAAGTACATTATTGTGATTCGATCATCAGTTTTCTATCAGATCAAACATGTTCTTTGAAGAAATAAGAAATGGTACATAGATACATAGGAGAAGGAATACGTCAAGGGAAGCTTGTAGTAAATGTAGTGCTTCTAGATGAGATGAGGCACCTCTGAGAAAGGTTGGAGACCATGGAAACTTCTCAAGGAAGACGAGTTAAAATAGAAGATGTTAGTGAAAAGGAAGAAGAAGCTTCTGATGAAGCATAAGGAGGTGACGAAACAATAGATGAAAGAACGTTGAGAATGATTTCTGAAGTAAGTGCCAAACCTAAGATGGAGGTACCCATAAATTAGGATAATTTAAATTTTGAGGAGTTTATGGAATGGATTAATTCTGTGGACATGTACATTGATTGTGAAGACATAGATGAAGAAAAAAGAGTGATGTAGTGACAAAGTTGAAATATCATGCATCCCTATGGTGGTATGCAGTATAAGCAGACAAAATGGGGAAAGGGAAGTTGAAGATCAAGAGTTGGGATATAATGGTTGCTAAATTTAGATGTAAATTCCCACCCAGAGACTATCATTTAAATATTTCTAAGAAATTGAAAAATCTTAGACAAAACTTTATGTCAGTAAAGGAATATATTGAATAATTTTATAAAGTAAAGATTAGAGGTGGTCAAATTGAAGAATATATTGAAAATTTTGTTAGGTATATCAATGGATTGAAGTACAAGATTCACGATGAGATTAGTATCTTGTTTGAAGAATAGTTGAAGATGCATATCAAGTTGCTTTAAAGGAAAAAGAGAAGTTAGCTAGAAAACATAGTCAAAAGAGTAGAGGAAGGAATCCTACAAGAAGAAGAGGACAACATAATAGTAGAGAGATACTTCAATCCCCAAGAGAGGAAGGAAGCTCAATTCAATTAAGACAGTCACCAAGAGGAGGTGAATTTAGAGGAAGATGATGTTCTTCATAAGGAAAAGGCAAAGATTATTGTTGAATTTTCTTCCTAATAGGGAAAAATTTCAACCTCATAGGGTCTATTTTCATAATCCCTCTATGTTTTTAAAGAGGTAGTTCTCCTCTACGTGGACCAGGTGTTCTTCAGAAAGAAAAAAAATAGAATAAATTGAAATTTCATAATTTCATTCCACATTATCATCCATAAGCATATGTGAGGAAACATATATGAATAAAATTCCATAGATATAAATAGAAAGCATTGTTTCTCATATACAAAGAACTATAAAATGATGTCATGCATTTGGAACCACAAGAGAATAGGAAAACATCCATGATATTCTTACTTTTTATTTGAAAATTAAAGTTTCAGAACCATAAATGATATGATTTCCCAGAATAAGCTCTTTGCGAGAGTCAAAAACCAATATACGAACTTGAAGTTTCAAAGTAGATTTAAGTGTCTAAAGCACAATGACAAAATCTTGTTACTGAATCATAAAAATGAAATGCATTTTCCCTAGTGGGATTGGGATTGGTATGTTGTAGACCACTATTAATGATAAAAGTTACTTGGATGAAAAAGAGAGGAAATACAGTCAGGGATTGGCTTTATAAAACATGAAAATTTCAATAAAGTGAGATTAATCTAAGATTGATAAGATAGAAGGAAACTTCTTATAAGAAAAACAACATTCATAAAATTGCAAAAGAATCAAATTTGGAATTATTCTTCTTATTGTTTGAAAAATGTATGGTTTATATGGTTGTAGGAAATATCGTTATCCTAACTACTTGGGAAGTTATTGAAGACTATAAATGATTCCTTGTAATGACTTTTGTAACCATTCTTCAATATAGCCTTTTATGGGGGGGAATTGTGATGTCTTTCTTTACCTATAACTCAAAGATATCTTCATCGATTTCTCATGCATCTTATTGTAGTTTTCCAAATGTTGATAATTGGTCTTCATTGTCATTAACAAAAGTAACAAACCACTTTTTGATTTGGGCCTTTGAAAACTATGTTAAGTTTTCAATTCAAAAACAAATGTCGTTTAATAATATTTAATCTTCTTTTAATATATCTTGAGGAATCAACTTGGAATCTTTGATTATTTGTGGGCCTTGAAGGTCCTCGACAACTTTAACAACTTTGAGAAAAGTGTTACTCCTGCGAGCATCGATATTTGAACACTAGCAATGGCAACTTATAATAGTTTTATCCTAATAAGCCATCCAACTTTGATTTGCTTTATCCTCTTTAGATTTGAAAGGTTTTGTTGTGTTATTTGGAAGTCACTTAGGGCATTGAATTTATTCACAATAGTAGATAACAAATTATCAACAAATTTTTGATAATCCTGGAGATATTTCTTTGAATATTCAATCAATGATTGGATCCTCTAGGATAAGTTCCACAGAGGTAAAGCAATTTCCCATACTTCTTTAATAATTTCCAGTTGCTTATTAATATTAGCTACAACATACAATCTGACATCGTTTAGTAGGTGTGTTTCTTTCTTAATTATTTCGAGTATTCTAGGGGTAGTGATTGTGATCTCTGGTGCTTGAATAGCCAATGGGGTCATAAATAGTGGATCGATATTTAGAGCTTCAAGCTCATTTATCCTCTTCCAGAGCTTTGATTTTTTTTTCTTGTTTTGTAACGGAGTGTGCAAGGGCCTTGCATGTAGTTTGATGTAGTTTTAGGAGACCTACAAGTCCAACTCTAGAAACATCAACTCAATACTCGTATTGGCTAGTCACCTTCTTATTTTGAACCTTGACTTTTTCAGATCGGAATTTCTTATTTGTCTCATCAAATTGGGTATTTTGAATAGTCAACGATTGGTCCTCAAAAGTGATCATTTCTTCAACAATAATTTCTTCTACCATTTCCTTAGTTCTATCCATATGTTCCATAAACCAATAAGGCATTATAGTATTGCCAACTTCCATGTCATTGGGTCCTCCTGCAATTTGAGACCCTTTCTTGGTATAAATATTACTCTTATATGAAATAGTAATATGTGACCTCTCTAAAGTCACTCAGGGAGGTGGCTCCTCTCCATCTGCTCACTAGAGCACTTATCATTACTCTCTCCTCTAATCTGGACAAGATCTATTTTCTTATGACTAGAAAAGGAACTTGGGAAAGCTTGTGTTTTATAAGTTGATTGAGCACTCGTATATTTTTTACCTATATGTTTATTTTTTCCTTCCGTATTGGTGTTGGTTTCCAATGGGTACTTGTGTAGAAAGGGTGGATGTGAATTTCTTTTCATTATTTAGAAATCCTTGTAAGAAAATTCTTGTATCTAACCATAGCCAGATGCTTTGACAATATATCTTCAAATTCAAATCCTTGGATAGGTTATGCTTCAGTCAAAGTTAAAGAATTTAATAATTCAAATAATTATGCTAGATGAGGAAATTTTCTTTTATTAATCTCCCCAATGGTAAATGGTAAAGAAATGAACTGCTTTTTCTTTTTTCTTTCAAATACAATTAACCATGTGTGGTACTATCGACATATTTCAACAATAAAATATCTATCGAGCACAAAATTGGGTAGGGTTTATCTTGAAATCCATAAATTTTGACCAAGGTATGGTATTCCTTTTACTCATGTAAGCCCTTTTCCCATAGTAAAGTATGTGCTTTGGTATAAATCCTCTAGGGCTCTTGCCTAGTCAACTTATAAATGACTTATTTAACAAATACATATTGAATTTGAAAAAATTGAAATGGAGTCTTATGCTTCCATAATATCAGATACCAAAATCACACATGCTCCACATTTGAATTTAAATTGATTTTATGTGGTAGTCCATGAAAATTCTGGCATGAGACAAGAGCCATTACTAGGTAAGCATTCATAAAAAACCTTTGAGTCTTAAAAAAAATTACTAACTAAAAGGAAATATCGTTGGAGATGACTCCCCTCAATCGAAGATGCAATCTCTCTTGAAATAATAATTTAATAAATACAAAATTGACTTGGGAACAATTGATGTTTTTCTCGTCCCATTAGTCACACAAAAATCTAGGAGAAATCTCTATATGGCTCCACAAATATAGAGAATCATTGAAAAAAATGTTGGGTAGAATTGGTGTTGAATGTGGTAGGAATTATTGTATGATATTCATCATGTTGCCTTGAGAATCAAGAAAAGTGTCAACTTTAGACAACTTGAGCTACCTGGTAGGCTCTGGTAATTTAAATATTTTCCTAAAGACCTTGGGAGTCATAGGAATAGGATTCTTCTTGGTTCTCAGCTTGATAGTCCTAGTCTTCAAGTTGAAATTTTTGGCACAGATATAAACCACTTCTCTGAAATCGAATAATTTGGGAACACATGTAGTGTTCCCCAGCCCTGTGGTCCAAATTTTGTTGATTTTCCTTTCTTCTAGAGCTAGATTCAAAATACCAATTGTATTCAATGGACCAATTGTATCATCACAAAAATCTTCCTTCTTTCTTTGGTGGCCATCTATTCAATGTTCTTATATATGCACAAGGTATAAATGAAGCTATAGTGTAGCTTAGCTATTAAATCCTCATTATTAAAGTACAATTAATAGGTTGTTACTGTCTTTCAAACCACTTCCTTTGGGACATGTGAAACAATAATAGGAAGTTAATGCTTAATTATGCTCTCCTCAAAACATGCATGTATAATCAAATAAGAACTACTAGTAACCTTATCATTCTCATGTCACCCTCTATGTGACACCATAAAATAATCCTTATGGAAGGAATCACTCCACAAGCTATGTTTGTACAATACAATAAATAACTTTAAACTTATCTCAATACAATGATACTCATGTGTATTTCCACTTTCTTGTAAGTATTATTAGGGGTATAACCCCTTATTATTATATTGTTTTATCTAACTACATAATGAGTGTATTCTATGATTATGGCCATGTTACATTCATTATCTCCCTTGGGTGCCTCCTTAGTACTAGATATATCATCCCTAGATACACACAAATATGAATATGCATAATTACAACATAACAAACTAGTCAACTTAGGGGAAAAGTCAATATAAACAACAATCAAACAAGTTTTATAATGTAATAGAAAAAATTTATGTTAAAGATGACATAATAATACTTTATAGTCATTGCATAACTAAAAACAATTCCACTCAATTACAATATCTAACTATACACACAAACAAGGAATGGGTGTGTTTGTGGATTTGTCACAATCTGCAAACCTAGTAATTGGAGAAATCAAGAACATAACTAGAGTGCAACATGAGTGTGTGTAGAGCTTAGGTCATATATATGAAACCCCATTTTATGGATAGATATAACCTCCCTAAAATATTTCTCTCTCTCTCTCTCTTTATATATATATATATATATATATATATATATAACAAATTAGTCAAATTAGGGCAAAAATCCATACAAACAACAATCAAATAAATTATATAATGTAATAAAAGGAAGTTATGTTAAAGGTGACATATTGATATTATATAAAAATCATCTCACTCAATTACAATATCAATTATCACTTACAAACTAGAAATGGGCGCACTTATGGATTTGTCACAATCCTCAACCCTCATTATTGTTTTGGAGGAGAAATCAAGAACATAATTGGAGTGCCACATGAGTGTGTAGGGCCAAAACAAAAATTTCTTAACAATGGATGGTTCAACTAGTTAAACAATTATCTCATACTTGTTAAGTATATATATAACTCCATTTTATTAGATAGACATAACTACCCTAAAAGCCTCTATTTAATTGGATGGACATAAATTTCTTAAAAACCTTCTTTTGTGAAAGAAAGGATTCTAGAGAAAGCTCCATAGATGAATCCTTTGTTATGGAAAACCATCTCTCCTACTATGTATGAACTCTCGGAGTGCAAAGGTGGCAAATGTGTTTTTTCAAGCCATACAATAATAAACATTATGGACTTTGTAGGCTTGTACATACTTTTATAAGGCCCCTCTTTTTCCTTTGCTATGTTATAGAGTATTCCTCTTGAATTGTTCTATTATGGAAAAACAATTCATTATAATAGGAATGTAAATGACCCTTTACCCTTTTGGGGCTATATCTAGGCTTAAGTTAAGGTTTTGGATTTTCCTTACTACTTTGTTATCTACTTGGATAGTAGGAATGAACACCATGGGATAAATGGACATTATAGCCTTGTACATACTTCTACATGGTCACTCTTCTTCCTTTTCATTGTTATACAATATCTCTACTTCTCTTGCAATGATTTGTCTTGTCACAAGAATTCATCATAATAGGAACCAAAATAACCCCTTTCTCCTTTTGGATCCGGGGCTAGACTTAAGTTAGGGTTTTATATTTTCCTCACTCTTTTGTTATCTACTGGGATATCTTTATGTTTCTAGCCCCACTTGCATGATTAACATGGGGCGAACATGGATTCCACATGGCATTAAAGTGGAAAAAGTGGTAATCAAGTTGTCAAGAGCATAACTTTCACACACATGATATGATTGAGATACTCTTTTTTTTGTCAAAAATATCTTAACAAGCCCTACAACATGGAAGTGATGCATTCCCACTATGTTGGACCCCTCAAAATACCAAGAACAGTTACCACAACACACTGGCACAAGGGAAGGCATACATGTGGATGTGACAAACTTGTAAATATGAAGTTAGTATCTAATGACAATATATTGTTTACTACATTCACTAGTTGGTACCTATGCAATAAGAGAGAGTTAGTGTGTGTAATGACATACAAACACTTCAACTCCTCATATTGCTTTGTTTATTTATATGTTACCACCACCATGATTTGCATAGATAACAAAACAAATATAATATCTCTTTTAAATGATCTAGATTCTTGGTTATTAAACTTTTATATCGATATTTTTTGAAAAATTGATATAGTATTTATATTTTATATTAATATTCAATTATAAATTTTTAAATTTTAATAATAAAAAATTTAAATAGAGAAGAAAACAATTTGAAGTTTGATATTCAAATTAATTATTTGTTATTAAGTATTTGGTTGTGGAATATAAATTTTTAGTTTTCGTTTAAAAAAATTTGATGAAATACATTTAAACATAAAATTAATATTAATGTGAAAATATTTTCCAAATTTTAATATTAAAAAAAAAATTTAAAATTAAAAAATATAACTTAAATTATATAGATTACACATTATTAATTATTAGCACTGCCGCAAGGCAGGTGATATACGTATTTGATTAAGCTGTAGACCATCTATTAATCAACCATTTGACCATAAATTAAATTACAGTCTATAAATTTAACCTTATAAACGAAAATGGTTTATATTTTTTGATTATTCTAATTTTATTTTTTTGAATTTTCATTGCTTCACTTGAATTAAGTATTATTTTGTAATCATAACTGACATATAGTCGTCGTCAGTTTATTATGGTGTTGGTGTCCATTGAGTACGTCGTTGTACAACAACAATGTCATGAATCACCTACAGTGGATTTGGGTGGATTCATCTCTTAATGTTTTTTTAATTATTTTGTAATTTTTTTAATTAATTATTATTATTATTTAGTAATTTATTTTAAATGAAAAATGAAAAATGAAAAATATTTTTGTATATCATTTCATTTTTGGGAAAGGAGAAATTCATTGCTAATGAATAAGTTGTATGCGGTCGGGCCCTTATTGGCACGCATGGGACTTGTCCACCAAATCTTCCCTGTAGTAGCATGTAGATTCTACATGGATTTAATTTAATGTATTCCTCGAATCAATAAAAAATAAATCTGTAATTTATGTTTTTAAATAAATTATTTAATGGAGTTAGGTTAATTTATTTTTTTACTCTATGTTCATATTCAACACCTTCTAAATGTTCGTCTCTGCATATGAAGAAGAAGAAGTTATTTTAACGTCCACGAGGCTAAAGATAGCCTATGGGACATATTACTTCTCTGTCTCGCTCTTGTATTCTGCCCTTTTCTTGTGAAGTTTCACAATAAACTCTCCCAACTTCTCGACAAAGTCCTTGCTGAATAGAATATCCCAAGAACTAGCTACCAAAATATTTGCATAACTTTGTTTGTTGTCTTTGAAGGCCTCACATTCTAAAATAAAATTCTTTTCTATTTCCACTTTTCTAGAAGAGAAAAAAATACATACTCTTTCCTCCCACACTTCTTTTGGCCTTTTCCAACGCCTTGTTTCACACCGGAGTTGATGTGAATTAGTCCTTAATGGAGAGATAATAATTTTGGCTCTCCAAGAAATATTTGGCCCTATGTACGCTTTTTGTTGATAATTATGAGAGAGATTAAACTCTTCAATATAATACTTTTTATTTCTCCCTAACTTCTTCTCCCAAGTACATTTGTGAAACCTGTCCATATCAAAAAATTTATCTCTTTACTGTTTGTGGGAAACATGCTTAAGCAAATGCCCCATTTTCTAAACCATTTGTTATTTTGCACATCCAAATCTTCTTTCTTATGCACAATATGTCATTAAACACAACCTTAGGCCATCTTCCCTCTTCTATTTGCTCAATTATTTTAAATACCTTATGACCCGCACCATAGCTATTGCTTCAATAGGAGCAACCCATGTTTCACTTAACAAGATAGCATAAGGCACTGCACTTTTAATTTTGAATTCATTTGTAATCAAACGCTTCTGAATTTCTCAATTTGTTTCCACTGCATGTCAGATGTACTGCTAGCCCACAGTTCACAATCGTAGAGACTCACTAGAATCACTAAAAGCCCAAAAAGGGTAAAAGTGGTTTTCCAGTCCCATAACTCTACCTCTCTACACCTATTTTGAAAAACATAAAATGATTTCCAACCCCCCAAAGTTCTTTTTTTTCTACATCCATCCTGGCTTATATTTCTTTTGAAGTTAATTCTGAGGTATTTGTAATCTGCAACTTCTTTCAGAATGTTGCCTTCAAAGTAAAACTTATGTTGGTTATGTTTTCTTTTGTTAGAGAAAACCACTACTTGCGTTGTGCTAAAATTGACTTGCATCCCCACATTTCTACAAAAATGCTCAAGGGAAATTAAGTTCTCTTGCAAACCAAGAGTGGATTTAGCAATCAGAATATGGTCATCTACATACAAAACAAGCCTTATAAAAAACTTTCCCAAATGTATACCGTCACCCCCTTGCAAATTTAGCCACTCTTCAATTTTGTCGATATATAAACCAAAGAGGGTAGGAGACAATGGGAAACCTTGTTTGACTGCGATATCGCTTCTAAAACTTTCAGAAATTCTTGTTGAAGTTATAATTTTGACTTTCACCTCCTCGTACAACCTATGTACAATTGCTCTCAAAAGCTTTGGAACCCCAAGTTCCTCCATTTTGTGTCAAAGCTTATCCCTAGGAGCCGTGTCAAAGGCTTTTCTGAAATAAAAAAAGCAACAAAAGACTTCTTCCCTTTTCTCCCAAAATTTCTCAATGATGTGCCTTAAAGTTATACCATGATCAATTGTGGAATGTTTAGGTCTAAAACCTGCTTGTCCTTTAGCTTGTTTATCTCTTTCTTCTTCCCACTTGTTGATTTTATTTTCTAACATGCTTCCAAACAAATTTGCAACAAGGGGTTTATCTTTATGGTCCTGTAGTTGGAGGGATTATTAACATCACCACTCTTGAAAAGAGGTATTGCCAAACTAGTTGTCCAATTAGTGGGGAACCTCGGTTGTATGATGTTTTTGAAAAATTTTGTAATGTGAGGTGCAAAATTTTTTAAGCCCCACTTTAGATACTCTGCTTGGAGTTCAACTAATTCTTTTTCTTTTCCAACACCCAACTTCTTGATACCCATCTCTACCTCTTGCTCCATGAAGAGTTTTGTATCAGTGTTTACCAAGGGAGGAGGGTCAACCTTGGGATCCTGCTCATAAAGTTGTCTTGCATAGTCAAACCATTTAGAAGATGTAATATTGTTTTTAGTTTGCATCTTTCTTGGTTTTAGCTCCTTCCAAAATAATTTGGGGTTATTTTTCCCAAGGAATATTAGTTCTTCTCTCCTCGTAACCATGAAATCAGCCTTTTTCTTTCTTAATATCTGCTTGTAAGATTTGAGCTTTATGTTATCCTTGTTTGACTCTTTCCACATTCTCCTTTCTTTTTTGCGTTCCTCGTCAAACCAAGCATTGATCGGAAAGAAGTTTTTTCAGACTTCTTACTTTTTCCTCTTTTGCACTCTACAAGTGCGCTTCGAATTAAATGTGTTAATTCATGACTATGCAGGTCATGAAATGGGATTTTCTCCTTCTCGAAGAGCATCTCTAGCGCTAATTTGAATGTATTACAATTTTATAGAGTCAAAATAATTCTGCCCTTTGGAATATTTTGTTGAACACACTGAGTTTTTGACCCTAGCTACTTCTTTCCAGTCCAAGAGAAGCTTAAATAAATTGGCTTGTGATATGATTTTAGGTCCCAGAGTTGATCTCCAATCGAAAATTCCTCTATTTTCTCACACAAACTATGTGAGAAAATTACATAGTCTACTACACTTGATCCATTGTAAGTAACTAAATGCACGTCCTGTGATCAATTAATGTGTCATGTCATTAATTAAATGTGTGTCTAGTGGATTTCACTAACAAGCCACTATGCTCTCTTTGATTTTCATAGCAACACAGTACACTCTCTCTTCTTTTCATAACGAAGCACTACACTCTCTTTATGTTTGATAATGAAGCATTATGCTCTATATGCCTAGAGTTTCAATTGTAAGATAGAGAACAAGCTAAGGAGTTCGCAGGAGGAATTTCTCACAGGTGGAGTTTTCAAAATACAAGGACTTTGGAGAGCCGCTGACTAGTGCTAACACTGTGAATAAGGTATGTTTCTTTATTGTAATGTTCCATTAGAGCTGGTGTTTTTGAAAGCTCTAGTGTTTTTTTTGGAATGCTTCTTTAAGGATGGAAAATTATAAAGTGTTTACATTTTTCCACTTTCTTCAAATTGATTTTTTTTTTCTTTGGAGAGAAAAAAATGTTTTTTTCATATTAGTTGTCCCTCTTAAAATTTAATTTTCAAATTTTTATTGACTTATAATGGAAAATTGTTCCACAATCCTCTTGCCTTAATTAGTTATTAAAAAAATCCCAACCTACAATTTGTTGTTATAAATGTGTAGACAATTTTGTCGTAGCAACCCAATCTCTCTTTTGTAATCGCAACCCATTCTTTGTAACCTAATTGTTTGTTTGATTGTAGTATATCTTGTATTATATTTTAGTGTACTTATTATTCCCTGTCGCAGGCACGGCTGGGACTATTGTAATCGTCTAAGGTGAGGTTTGCACTAGTCAAGCGGTTTATAACCAAAGTTTTTGCGCAGATTGATTCACCATCTTATTACAGCGAATGTATAACCAAAGTTTTTGGCACAGATTGATTCACCATCTTATTGGCCTCTTCTCGAGGTGGGGAGGAAAAAACATAAGCTATAATTATCAAATTGTTTCTCATTCTCAAACTGGTAAATGCTAGCTAAACTATTGCTAGCATTAGTTTAGGGGCATTTAAACTAGCTTTATATATCTTTTTTGATGTACTATATACTATATTATGTCTGATAAGAAGCACACACACTGGCTATAGCTAGACCACATGATAGCTGCATGTACTAGCCATGTTGGAAGCAACATGTACTGGAAGCGCAATGTTGGAAGAAGCGTGTACTAGAAGCATAGGGAAGCAAAATATAACCGACCCTGATCCATATCCTAGCCTGCAAAGAGGCTGAATAAATTGCATAAATGCAAGCAACATACCTTCTTCTAGATTACTTATATAACCCAATTAAATTCAATGGCCCGTGTAAATTCGAGAGTAAATTCCATCGCCCCTATAAATTTGACATGGAGATTGAGACCTCACATCCTTTTTATCCTTAATTGGTATGAATTATAGGAATAACCCATGCAATATAGAATTATAGATGGACCGAACTGGAAATTCAGTACATCTGCATATCTTATGGATGAAGGTAGGTTATGCTATATCTTATGGATGAAGGTAGGTTCTGCTTGAATTGATGTGGGATGATCGATGACGTGACAGGTCCTAGCTATGATGTAACATTTTCTTCTGTTGAGGGCTTTAATGGTAATTTCAATTTCAAGATTATAATTTCCCTTTTATGTGCATCTATTTTTTTGGGTGAAGCTTAGAAGTAAGCTATAGGGCCTCAATAAGAAAAATAGTATATGGATCTATAATGAATGTCTCTCTTACCATATATGCCTCTTTCTTGGTACGGGCACTTTTGGTAGGTTTGGACATGTATATGTCCCTTCATCACTTAGACTCTTCTTCAATAATATTTTTCACCAGTCTATTATATGCAGGCAGTATTGGTTCACCCACTGGCTTACAACGTGCAGGAAACAAACAATCACCACCATCCCTTCTTTATATCTATTTTATGTCTCGTGTTCGATTACAGATCCGTTGGCCGGGACAGTCCCCCCGTGCCATCCTTTGCATGAGGCCTTGGATCCAATATTCCAACGTGGACACATACGACACCAAGCCCAGATGTCCAGATGACCATAGGGGAGGTACTGGTGAAGCAACAGAGAAATTCTAGAAACCCCATGTCTTACATTATCAGTAAAATATTTATGATTAATAGTTATCTTCAACCAGAGGCCCAGGCCAAAAACAGAATCCGGATTCACATTCATTGGCATGCACGTCTCTTCCAAATCCAGATACAATGCAATTTTTCATTGCTCTAATGTTTGTTTTATCGGCACCATTAAGTTATGGTGGATTAGCCCTGGTTAATAAAAACTGGCTGCCCATTCTGTCTATACCTATGTATTCGCACCGACCTCTATGGCTAGCCTAAACCGATCAAACTGCCATGCCATTGATGGTTGTTCCGTATTCCAACCCCAGATCTACTCAAACTTCCATTGATGGTCATTCCAGATTTAGACCCAGGATCTACCACTCGAATTCCAAGCGGTATGTTGTTGGATATGAAATTGGAATAGGCGAGGGATCTCAAACTACTTCAAGCAGATCTTTACAAGGTTGGTACTTTAGTGGCACAATCAAGTCATTCCATAGGAGGGTTAGGAAATCAGGCTTTGATATTAATAGTCCAATATTTACATATTAGCATGATACAATGTTAGGTGACATGGTTTAGCACCCTGCATGCATGATATGTTATGGAGAAGGAGGTGAGGCATATTGCGCTCCTGGGAGGCCCACATGGTCATCGAGGTTTTTCTTTTTTTAATTTAAATCACTTTAATGAATTTCACCTATTTCTTATTTTTGCTTCTGCAAAGTGTTATCATGGATGGGGCATGGTGCTACCTGTTGTTGCAGGTTCGGGCCTTGCTGCAAGGATCACCCACAGAGCTCAAGGAATTGTCTCTCTTGCCACCAGGTGGCACTCTTTATCTACCTGCACCTCTCATGCGGTGTATTATTACTTAAAATCGGGTTTCCTAGACTCCTTGGAGCAGGAGTCCACTGCTCTCAATACTTTCTCTAGATTAGAATTTGATAGTGATTCAAAGTCGTCATAAGTGTTATTCACGCTTCCTTCAAAGGATGCAATGGAAACATTCCAAATGAGGCAATCCTTTGGTAAGCCTTCAAATCTTCCATACCTGCTTAAGCTTCAGATTAATAGTCGAGTACCTTGGTGTGGCTATTATGGGCTCGTTGTAAATATCTATCTAAGCATAAGGACTATTAAAGTATCTGTCTTCCCTATATTAAAGCATTTATCTTCTTTATAGGTGGAACTCTGCTAAAGAGGTGACTTCGCTAAAGAGTTTGAGAAGTCCATTTCTTCTTTGAAAGTAGGGAATTCTAATGAGTTTGATAGAAAGCTCATTTAATTTTCCTTCTAAACTGCTCAACCGTTGGAGAAACCCCTTCAAATTTCTTTAATCAGCTATCTTAAGTCAAGATCAAATGTCAAAATAGTAGGACCTGCTAATGCAGATGGAGAGTGCAAGGTTCCCACCATCAATTTTGTCCACATGAATAAGAAATCATCTCACATATCTTCTACCAATGAGTAAAAAATTGTTGATACTGCTCCCGAAGCAACGCTTCTCAACAACGCATTGGAGACCTACTTCTACAAAGTATTGTTGGCGACGGACCTATAACAAGACACTTCAGATGATATCCCACATGATTTCTTTGCAGGAGATGACTTAGATGTTAATTTTTTTATGTTTCTTCATTACTCTTAGCACATGACCTCTTCAATTTTAACTAGGAAGGACAGATTATTAGTTACTTATTTAGAGGATGCATCAGTAGAGTCTGTTGAAGCAGCACTCCCAATAGTTGTTTCGTCCGTTAAGGAAGACACATGTGTAGATACAAATCATATTGTATATCTGTAGTATCGTGCAGTCTAAATTTGTGGCACATTGTCTAAATAAAAAATATATAGCACCAACAGGCCCCAAGACTATTTTTGGCTCACTGTCAAGTAAATGAGCTTCACATAGGGAAAATATGCTCATTGATAGGAGCTCCTGCTAAAACTATCCAACAAAGTTTTGAAACTGAAATCCAAGTCTAAAAAATTACTACAGCAACATATCCAATTCCTGTGTAAACTAGGCAACGTCCTCTTTGATAGTCGATTGGGGTTTTGGTTTCACTGTCTCTCCGAATTTCATAGCTTTAGTGGCTTTATTTTGAACCTTAGTGAAAACTGAATATATATGCTCAAATTTTTCTTTTAATGTCATAACTTTGGAGGATGGATTCTACTAATCTTTCCTAGTTGATGCAATTTATAAGGCAAGAGTAAAAATATGTTTCAAAGAATATTTCCATGCAGACATGGGAAGTTTGGAGAGATACTATTTACTCTCTTGAATTTTATTTCATCTTGTCATCCATTGTGTGCATATATGGAATGTCTTGGAGGTGCATCCAGAGGATAAAACTGGAGTTTACGAGACTAGAACTTCCCTTTACGCCAAATTTCATCTTATGAAACAAATTTTTGGCTGATGCAATATACTGCTCAAGTTCAATATTCCTTGGAGTAAGTATTTTATTTCAATTTTCCCGTTGCTCGATGCTCTATGTCTCCAATACTTTTACCACTACTTGGACCTTAATAATCTTAGTTTCTATAGGTATCTTCTCTGGGGATTCTATCTCATTGGTGGGAATTCATTAAGTATATATCATCCACTGCGCTTGCAAAGGAAGCATGGGAAGAAACATCCTTCTAGTCAGATCACTACAAATATGAGTAGGTGCAGCCAAGAGCCCGATGACGGTTACCCAAATCATACATGATGGTTACCATATAGTTTTGGAGCTAATGAAATGACAAATTTTATAGTTTGATCTCCACATATGGAAGTGCTTGTGCATCTATAGTGGTAATTTTTATCACTCTCCCCAACTACCTAAGGCTAACAATAGGATTGGAGAAAGGTAACCACAAACCAAACTTTAGGTCAGGTAGCTAGACCTACCCGAACCAGAGAGGGCTCTCTCAATGACACTTTCAGTCAAAAATGTGACAATATATACTTTTTTAGGATAGATATGATGCTCATTAGTTTAGGTTTTTTGTTTGTTTAGAGTTTTGCTGGATAGGAAAGGCAGTTAAGAAACTAGGTCTACAGTTTTGGTTTGATTTCAAAGGTTTAGTTGTAGAGGTAAGGGTGAGGCTAGGTAGGTAAGCTAAGAAGAATAATTAATTTATCATTGTTTATAGAGTGAACTAAGATGGATTCAGAATGATAAATAAACCGAATTCATTCATCAGAAGAAAAGAGACAATTTCATGTAAATCTTATGAAAAGCATAGTACGGAAAGCATGTTTTCTGTCAATAAAGTGATAAGACTTAGCATAAAGGATAATATATGTGAAATATGAGTAGCATAACATTCAAAATCATGAGTTTAAAGAGAGAAAAAAATGCACAAATTCATACCACAGGAGTCTCAACACTATGTCTGCAACAATGTCCTTGATTTCATTAGTGAATCCTTGTACAATAGCTCCATTGCAAATAAAAACTATCCAACCTCTAAAAAGACTTGAGGTGGACTACTTATAGAAAATAGAGTTCATGACACCTCGTAGGGTCGAAATCCTATCCAAAAAGTATCATAATTACATCAGATAAGTCACTTCCTAGAATCTAAGGAAATTAGAAACTTATCCCTGAAATTTAGCTAAAGACTAGGAGTGTGTGTCCCATCCATTAAATTACATGTTTCCTCATGATAGAGGAAAAAAAAAACTCAAACACATCAATTTCCACCTCATGGTACAACTAGCATCGAATTTCTAGAGTTTTCTGGACAAGACAGTTGTCTGAAAGGAATCCTATGCAAAAATGTCATGCCTATAGCAGAAATGTCGTGCCAATTTTGCAAAAGCATCACGCTAGTTGAGGGTTGTTTTTGACCCACTTAGGAGCATCCAAATCCAAATCTGAAATTTGTGTTGAGTAACCTTGTGAGTCTAATTTCTAAAACACTTTTAAATTTTGGAAAAAACCCACAAGAAGGCCTCCAAAAGTGGTTTTTCCCAACCTTACTCCAGAAGCACCGCGCCTACTCCATAACAGTGGCAGAAGCATATAAATGAGGTGGTTTTTTTGCATTTTTCTTCAAAACTAGATCTTGTCATGGAAAAAAAACTCCAGATATGGCATGTACTCATGAATATTCACCCATCCATGTAATAAAAAACTTCATTTGGATGCCCTGAGAGTAAGCGTCGCGCCTCTGCGCGATGCTTCTTTGGAGATCAATTTTCCAAAATTCCCAAAAATTCATAATTTTCCAAAAACAATTCTACAAAAATAGACCTTAAATATGGATCAATATCTCTCTAACCATACCGTTTTTTGGAAAAATGAGAGAGGTTTTTTTCAATGGAATTTTATGAACAAAAACATCCTCCATTTTTCCAAAATACTTTCCCATTTTCTCAGAATCCAAGTTTGAAGTTTATCACTCAAAATTTGCAAAAGCGTCGCGCCACTTTAGCAGAAGCATCACGCCACTTGGAGAGAGAGGTTGGAGGCCTTCCCAGAGGATTTTTTGGATTCAAGTGGTATGGTTGGAAATATTAGGATGTCTGCTACAAAATGGAGTCATCAAGCACTGCAAACCCCTTCTCACAACCCTTGGAAATTTGATTTGGAGACAGCATGTCCAAAAGTGCAGAAAATGACCTAGAGCAACTGTATTTTGAGTATTTCTCTCAAAACATAACACTTGTGCATAAACAGAAGGATTTTTTTTTATTATTTGGCCTATTAATGACAAAAACCTCTCACTTTTGTAAAATTCATCTCCATTACTTCAGAAAGTGATTTTGAAGCCAAATTGTATTCATGTGCAATGTAAACCTTGACAAATGACCATGAAGCTCTAAAAATGATGCCATGGGTCTGAGTTGGCTCAAACCTAGAATGGTGACCTCCCTTTTAGATCTTCTTCTCACTTTCCATGGTGTTTTTCACTAGAATGATGAAAACCCTATGGTGTTAATGAAATAGGTGACTAAATGAAATTCTGGAAAAATAGAGTGTAGGAAAGTGTGATTTTGGTGGATGAAATGAAGGGTCTTGAAGCTGAGAAAAAATCTAGGAAAATTTTAGTAGGTAGTGTTGTATGTTAGCTTCAAGTTGTAGGTGGAATTAGAGAAAATGGATGTGTGGAAGGTATCAAAATGTCTAAAACATAGGAAATTCCCAATTTTGACTATGAGAATAGCTTGTGCAATAGTAGGGTAAGTTTGTGAGGTGAAATAAGGGTGATGGGGTTTAGAAAAAATTATGAAAATAAATAAATAAAATTAAAAATAATAAATAATAAATAATAATAATAATAATAATATAAAAAATATAAAATAACAATAATAATAATAAAAAATAAATAAAATTAAGTGAATATGATGGTGTCTTATTTTCACAATAAAAGTGGAATGAAATCAAACGGATAGGTTTAGGATGATGAAAACCTCAAAACACAGTCAATTCCCAATTTTGACTGTGGGAAAAAACTAGTGAAAAAGTGTTTTGAAGTTTATGGGTCATGGAGCCAAGTAAGAATTTTGACAAAAATTTAGTGGATAGGCTGACACCTTGCCTCCACAATGAAGGTGGAATGAAGGCAAATGAATGGTTTTAGGTCATTCAAAACCCTAAAACATAGTCACCTTTCAAATTTTTGAAATACTCCATGCCCTTTGACATCTGCATATGACCTTTTTTATCCCTTTGTGCAACTTGGAAGATGAAATATTGCTCTTTCAAATGAGGTAAGAAGACATAATTAAAGTATTTTTAACCCTTTTACATGAAAGGTGACTTGATTGACCTTTGGTTGAAATTATAAAACAATTTTCTCCTTTTCTTGAAACAGTAAGGGTGTTGCTCAAAAACCTTTGAAAATTTCTCATTGGATATGACCTTTCAAACGAGATGAGGTGTGTCTAAAACCCTGAGGATGACTCCTTTTGCATTTGGGTGGAACAATAGGTCAGGTTGACCTCCTTTGGCGCTCTGACAGTCAAAATGACTCTTTGGATCCTTTTATAAAATTGTGAGACAAAATTGTTATTTTTCATGAAACAATGAGACAGAGATGAGATGTTTTGAAATTTTAGACCTTGATCCTATGAAACAGGAGATATGGATTTTATTTGAACTTCATATACATTCTTGCTCCTTCACTAGGGTTTTCTGGATGAAATGGAGGATTACTGCCTTAATTTCAGTGAAAATTTGAAGGTTTTTCAAAGGCAAGAATGAACCAAGACTTTGACCTATATGAGATGGAGTGACCTAACCTTAGACCTCTTTAATGATGATGATGGAGATGGTGACCTTGAAATTGATGATGGCGATGACCTTGACAATGGTGATGATAAATGAAATGAAGGAACAACACACATGATTTAGACCTCTTCAGTGACCAAAATTATTTCTGAGAATTGGTTCGAAAAAAGTATAAATTATGACCTATGAATTAATGGAAAACAATTGAAAGATTCATTTGATCACTGACATACCTGGGCTAATAGTAACTATGGATTTTTTGGTTGTTAATGATATACAATTGATTTGAAGGCTGCATTCTATTTTTCAAGTTCAATCTTCGCTATATTAGGTATTTTCTTTCAATTTTCCTGTTGCTCGATTCTCTGAGTCTTCAATAATTTTACCACTACTTGGACCTTATTAATCTTGGTTTCTATAGGTATCTTCTATGGGGCTTCTGTCTCATTGGTGGGAATGCATTAAGTATAGATCATCCACCGCACTTGTAAAGGAAGCATGGGAAGCAACTTCCTAATAGTGAGGTCACTACAAATATTAGTAGGTGCGGGCAATACCCTGATGACGGTCAGCCAAATCATCCATGATGGGTACCATATAGTTTTGGAGCTAATGCAATGACAATTGTGATAGTTTCATATCCACATATGGGAGTGCTTGTGGATCTATAGTAGTAACTATGGATTTTTGGGTTCTTAATGACAAACAATTGATTTGAAGGACCCTCTTCTCTGGTCCACATGATACACTTTAGCTAGGACTCAAGAATGGTGAGAAGGATCTTGGTGTTGAACTCTTGGTAAGACAGGTGGGTGAAGTAGGTGCTTCTGATGGTTTGACTAACTAGAGGGCTGAACAAAATTCATCCAATTTCTTAGTCAAATCATGTTGTAATAATAGTTTCACTTCCATATTTTAAGGGAAATGACATTGGTCTGTACTACTACTGGCCTTTTAATGGGTTTCTTAGATCTTGATTCTTGCTTAACCTACTGAGTGAAACTCTCTAGCTAATCTCTAAACTCTACCACCAAATCCTTGTCATTTACTGAGGGTGAAGGGAATATTGGAACAAACCTTTCGACCTTGGCATCATGAACTTGCCAGTCCAAATCTTGAACTTGGCTCTTGAGTTTCAAATTTTCTTTAAGAGCTTGTATAAGGGTGAGAAAACCATGTTGTGACTCAATATCTGCTAGTTTTTCCTTACGTTTCCCCAACTCATTTCCCTTTTATATATTTCTCTACATCCAAAACATATCTAGCTCGTGTCAGCTATATGAAATCATTATGCTTCATGGGATCACCAAAATTTGACTTTTGAGTGACCTTTTCCTTCAGTTGCTTACTTTCTTTGTCATTGGCATTCAACAAGCCCTGAATGATTTTAGCATTGGATACTTTATGTTCTTCCTCTTTTCCCTTCTCCCCTCTCCCCAATAGCTGGTAGCCTGGTATTTCTTTGTTAAGGTCTTGAATTCGAGTTTTTCCTCACAAAACATTGTTACAGGATCAGAGCAAGGTATGATTGTGAGTTTGAAATCAAACCATACTTCTTGAGGTATTATGTGATAAATCTTGCAGAATCTATCATTGTTGCGAAATCAAAGCAAGTTATGACTGTGAGTTTGAAATCAAACCACACTTCTTGAGGTATTATGTGATAAAGCTTGCAAAATCTATTTGTGAATCCAGGCACTATCTCACCATTATTTATTTTTAGGGTGTTAAATTCTGTGAAATAATAACTAGTTTCCTTCTTAGCACACCACTTCTTCAATAATTTATCAGGGAACTAGGCCCAGTGCCTTATAGAATCAGTAGACAAGCTCCTTGAATTCCACTCTTCTATGTTGCATGCTAGGAAGTAAGTCTTCCTCTAGGACATGGGTGCCTCCCTATTCTATAATAAAGGGAGGTCCAACAACACCATCTCCTTCAATCTTCCATTGAATAAATGAAAATCATTCCAAGGGGCTTGCATCATTCATGTCAGCTTGTGTTACACAGTAATTTGTCACCATGCTCATTTTCCCATCCCTGATCCTGAAATGCCCCGTGACGAATCCTGTGCAATGTTTCCATCCTCAAGAAATATGCTGACATATCCCCTTGAAGATCCAAAGAAGACTTCCTTGAAATATTACTGAATAAACTTGGTCAATTTCCTAGTTTCCTGGCTCAGCGCCCTTCTTGATGCCATGACCGCGTTGATGTCCTTATTCCAATTCTGGCCTATCGTTGTCAGCACCCTAATTTATTGGAAAACTATGTTGATCCCCTTTCTACCAGTGCTTCCTCAAATGGAGGAGAAGCTTCAACCTCTAGAAGCTAGAGGGTGGCGATCTGGTTGTTGAACAGAGATGATAAGGTCGAGCTCTCTCATTTTGGAGCTTTTATCTCATCCATGGGGGATCATCCCTTAGAAATGGGGCTTGGGATCCTATCACTTTGGTGATACAATGCAGTATTGTGTGCAAGGGGAGCACTCTGATGGAAGATATGTCTACCTTCCCACTCTCTGTCTTTTTTTCCCTGGGACAGTGTCTCTAGATGAGAATGCTCATGCTCTCACCCCCTGGACGAGCCCCAAAGAGTTGGATTCTCTCTCGTCGCCTAGAAAATCTGGTGATAAAGTATATTTCCAAGACATCTAGCACAAGTTCTTGGTCCCCGATGATGAACAGTTGTCAGTCCACATCCCAAATACTCATCAAGTACTATAGAAGCTCCAATTGAGCTCTCAATCTGGAGGTTTGAAATAATTTCAACCATTCAAAATTGCACAAAGCATTGACGCAATATTGGTCCTACAAGACTTGGTGGTCCTCCACCTCATGGCCTCGTTCTCTCCATTTGACCGACATATTCTTTGAAATCACCTACAAAAAAATTTCCAATTGGTATTTTAGGAACATTCATGGAATAATTTTTGGAAGTTAATAGTGGAGTTGGGATATTTTCTCAATTTAAAATATTTCCCGCGGCCAGTGTGACTATTCGACATAATTCGACACTGGTGGCGCGCTACCCTAACGGGCTGAGCGCGACCCTAATAGCTTGAAATCATGCTGGTCGTAGGCGATTTTAAACTTTTAAAAATCTCCCCAAAACTCCTTAATTCTGAAAAATAAATGCTAAATGAACAGGATAAAATGAAAAGGAGGTTTAGAGCTCTTACCTGGCAGAGATGGATCGACGAATAGTGTCCCAAATCGACCACACCACTTATTTGAAATTCGGAGGGAAAATGGACAAAATGCTCTTCTAAATATGGAAAGGTGAAAATGATTTTGTTTTGGTCTATTTATAAATATTTGAAAAAAAATCGCCAATATTTTAATATTTTTCCTTGATATCCGTGATGTTTGTTGTTTATGTGCAGTACAGGACTTTCACACTATTGATGATTGTTTCTTATGCAAACGAGTTGAATTTTATGTCTTTTTCGAGCTCGTTGAACGTTTATGATTCAACTCTTCTCTGACTCTAAAAAAATTAAAATATTTCCGAGTACTTGTCATTTTGAACTCGTTAAAGTGAATGAATTGACGTGATCTTAGTATACATTTACCCCTTTTTCGGGATGAGATTTACTATTTACGAAAAAGGAATACCTTGATCAAACATGGTCAAGAGGTTCTCTCGGACATAGTTTTCTACCTTTTCAGATTTGAGAAATGACATACGAAAAGGGACATGATGGAGTTTTCTTTTTGTTTCTTTTCAAACTCCCTAAACATGAAAATTTACCAAGTTTACCTTTCATTGGACTTGTTAAGGATTAAATGACGAAAGACTTGTCACCATGACGAGACCGAGTTCCTCCTTCCTAGGGCTCGTTAAACTTACTAGGATGGATTCATTCGAAGAATGAATTTACATGCTCAGCATATGCTATCCTCTTCACGATGGCTATAAAAATTAAAGAGGTACTTGTTAGCAATAACGGGGGGAAATTGAAAGTGAAAGTCCAATGTGTATTTTGGGCAGCTTGTCTCTCTTGAACATGACACTCATCTACAATTCATGGCGGGTTGGGGACATAGGATTACCAATTTTGTCAACATGACCTCTGATCCTATTTGAGCCAAATGCTGCCAACCTCCGGAGTCGTGTCACCAATATGTTAAAGATAAGTCCTTTTTGTCAAACACCTTATGCATATGTGACCTCCTCTGATATAATCCCGAATGACTCCTATCATGTTAAGATATATGTTGTTTTGTGTCAATGATGTGGGAATCCTTATGGCCCTCATTCAACGAATCACTTCTTGTCGACTTCAACTCATTATGTGAGAAGGTGGTTTAAAGACTTCTTTCAGTACCTTGGAGCTTGCATTCCTCAATGGAAAGTTCTTCGTGCTCGATGACAGGTTCACATCAATGGCCTTCGATCGAATAATTCTGCAAGTGTTCGACTTCAACACATCTATTCACACTTGTAGATTGTGATGTTGTACCTTGAGTTCCATCGTCATTACTGGTGGTCTCTCTCGTGCCTATTAATGGTTCTCATCATTGGTCGGTAATCAGGTGGTTTCTACCATGTTCGACACCAACACATTTATTCGCATGGCTAGATTTGTACATCGGGTTGATTGAGATTGTGGTGAAGACCTTGTGTCACATCTGATTTTTGGTCCAAGCCACATGGAGTTCTTGAGTATTCATGATTGTATACATGATCCTACTTATACGGATGGTTGTGTCCATAACGCAGATCCATTTATATGATCTATTTGAGATGGATGGCTGCAACCATACCGTGGTTTCATGTGTCATTTGAAGCCTAGTGCAACATCATGTGGTTAGGCATATTTATACCAGAGATGTCATATATTGTAAGTGTTTTATTTGTCATGTTCTCTGAAGGTGGTCTGCATTCCTTGCCTTGGTTCATAAATCATATCAACCATCACTCCTTGTTTTTCCTTCATGCTTTAGGGGGCATCTGTTACACAGTGATTTGTCACCATGCTCATTTTCCTGTCCCTAATCCTCAAATGCCCCATGATGAATACTGTGCTATGTTTCCATCACTAAGAAATATGCTGACATATTCCCTTGAAGATCCAAAGAAGACTTCCTTGAAAGATTACTGAAGGAATTGGTCAATTTCCTAGTTTCTTAGGTCAGCGCCCTTCCTGGTGCCATGAGCGCGCTGATTTCCTTATTCCAGTTCTTGCCCGGCACTGTCAGCGCCATAATTTATTGGAAAACCATGTTGATCCCCTTTCTAGCAGTGCTTCCTCAAATGGAGGAGAAGTTTTGACCTCTAGAAGCTCAAGGGTGGCGAGTTGGTTGTTGAACAAAGATGATAAGGTTGAGCTCTCTCATTTTGGTTCTTTTATCTCATCCATGGGGGATCCTCCTATAGAAAGTGGGCCTTCATCCTCCTTTCATGGGCTCCCAACATCCTTCTCCTTGCTATAAATTCACATCCCTCATTCCCCTAAGTTTAGATCTTGGTTGATCATTGTTAGACTCGTTTGAACTCTCATCCCTTCACATGCTTACATTGTGATTAAGCCTAAGTGCACGGGAGAAGGAATGCTTTTGAGCTGGGTGAAGGACCTAGATTTTCACCTAAGGATGCCTCCAACATCAAGGCCTAGTTGTGAGCTCTCCTTTTGTAATTTATCAATAATAACATCTAATGTTTGCTTTCTATATTTGTCTACATGATTATGCAAATATTTTGGTACTCCTTGATCTGCTAGATAGCTAGTGTTTACATTTATTATATATTGTATCACGTTTGTTGTTGTCTCCCAATCATCCAGAGGTATTCGCGTGCCATTGGTAGCAAGAAGCAGACCTACAAGGATCATAGATCGAGGTCACCATCAATGGATCTAAGGATAGCGATTGTAAAAAGGTATTTATGTCTCTTTCCTCTTTGCATTGTAATAATTAGTTAAGAAAGCTTATGTTAGAAATAATCTCATGTTTCTAGACCCACTCTAGGGATAGAGACATCACCTCTATCCACAAAGGGGATTTATCTTGACAGCAAAACTAGTGAATCCACTGGGGAACTTTAGCCTTTTAAGTCCTCCTTACCCGAAATGATCCTGGATCAGTTCTTCGATTTATGAAATTTAAATCTACTTAGGTCTCTGTCAGCTTGTGTAAAGGTTGTTTATCACTTCATTGTGTCAGGTCTGGTGTGTTTGTCAGACTCTTTCTGTTTTTCCTTGTTTTTAGCTACCAACGCCTTTTATGTCCTCATAATATCGCTATCAGTGTTTTTCTATATAGTATAGCCGCACGGATTGGCCTTTCAGTACCTTTTTGATCAGTACATAAGCGTTGATCTCAACCTTGGAAAATTTTGAGTTTCCCCTCTAATTATCCAGAGTGTCTTGGACTTTGAAGCAGATTGTGAGATCTCAGTGATCTCCTTGTTGTGTGTTTGAATTACCCATCTCCTCTGAGGGAGTCTGTTTCGTCTCTTTGATTTGTTGTAAGTTTGGGAACTTTTTTCCATTTCAAACACTCTTTGTCACATTTTTCTTGTCCTGTTTCGAAGAGGGTTGGTGTATGCTTTGGTCATCTCTGCATTTATGATTGCTTCCCTTCGTTTCAGTGTCAAGCACGAGATTACAGTGTGTTTTACGCGCAAGTCTAGAAGAGGGTGTCTTGTCTAAATTCAAAAGAAATTGGAAGTGATTTTCTTTTTTGTTTTGATTTAGATTATCTTTCTCGTTTTAAGAAAAGTGAAAAGAATTTCATTTGTGCAATATTTAAAGCAATTTTTGTTTCGTTCGATTGAAAGAAAAGTAAATATATTTTTCATTTCTTCCTTCGTTCATTTGTTTTTCTTTCATTTTAAAGTAAAAAACAAAAACAAAAAATTTCGTGCATCTTAGTGAAAGGGAAGGCATTTTCATTTTCAATTAAGTTGCATTTGTTAGGAAAGTGAATTCGATTTGAAAAGCATTGCATTTTTGTAACTTTGAACTAGTTTGGGGGTATTATAATTGAGTGCATTCTTTTTTGTCTCTCTTCCCTAAGTATTTTATAATTCATCGAAATTGAAAGATTATTTCTCGCATTTAGTCTGCATCATAAGGATTCAGGTAACATTCGTTTTGAGCCTTGAAAACGAAACTTTAATCAATATCAACTTAAAATGAATCCAATTTACCTTAAGGAGCATTGGAATTAACAATAATATTTAGTGGTCTAGGCTAGAGACGTGTTCCAATGTCGTTAAGCATAGGATTTTTCGCTAACAGTATGCTTTACAACCTCGGGGTGATATCTCGTCCCACGTATGGAAGTATATTGATGTATGATAAGTATATTTGGGACGCTCTCATCGAACGGTTATGCATTAGACAACACTACTATAGACTGGACTCCCACGTACTGTCGTGTATATTTTGGGGGACACCACTAGGTTGCAAGCTTGCCATAGGTAACCGAGTCAGCCGCCTTGTAGACATGATACACTGAACAAAATATTCAGGGAGACTGGTTGTCATATGTTAAGTCCTTGGTCATTTCTCTTTCATTTGATCACCAAGGTGTATATTTCAGTTCACAGATACTTGGTAAACCTTTATGCCTAGCACGTCGCTTTTTTATTTATTTATTTTTGTTAATTCTAAAAGTAACTTCCCATGAAAACATCTCACCCGTGCAGTTCTCTAGCTTTTATTGCTTGGTGAGTTGTTATTTTGTTCTCCTATTTCCTTTTTGATATTATTCTTGAAGGTCATCATGGTTGAATCATTGAATTTTCCCACTCCCTCCTCTAACGGAACTCAGCAACCTCCTCCAGAGGTTCCGTGTTTTCCAGTTGGACCCCTTGAAGCGCAAGGTGAAGAGCTTGGAATTTTTATTATTTCTCAGCCCATATCATCCTGAGCACCTCCTGACGATTCTCCTTGGACCACATCGAAAGAATCTGAACCGGAAATCCCTGAACAAGCTGCAAAATTCTCAGTCTTTCCTTCGAATCCACTCTTTGATCCGATTGTAGTCTCTCCTAAGAAACCTTATAGCACTTTCGATTAGCCCGAAATCCATTTTCAAGCTTCTCCGATAGCATCTCGCTCTACTGTTCGTCAGTTGCTTCCAGCCGAAATGGTGTCAAATGTTGATGATGTTTCGTTCGTCAATGCTCCTCAAAGCACTCTTCAGGAAACCTCTAGATCGTATATCCTAGAAGCCTCTTTGTCATCTTTACCCTCTAAGGGAGAGTTTTTAGAACCACGCCTCATGATTCAGGTAGTGGAACTGAAATATCGTCTATTTATGTTGCGCCTATGCTCCTGCACGGTTATACCTCTTTCGGAAACCTCATTTGTGGAGCTTCCAGTGGTACACCCTTATTTCCAGATCTCGTTTGATCAATGGGTATTCCTCCATCTTCCGGCCCATTTGTTTCAAATGTGGCCACAATGTCTCAACCTTTTGTTCAACCGGTGGTTACCATTGGTTAAATGACAGTGTCATTTGGATCCTTTGTCCCCTTTTCGCCATCTACGATTACTGCAGTCCCACCTTTGAGTGGGAAATCCACGGTTTCATCTGTGCCTGGGGGGGCAGTCTAACCCTCTCTATGTACCTCCCCTTTTGGGTGGGGGTAGCTGAGTTTTGGATATATTCTTGGGGCAAGTAAGCCTCATGTTCAATATTCCCAAGTTCAGCAGCTCTTTTTGTAGCTGAACCTAGTATATTTGTATGTTCATCAACCTAAAATTCCTTATGTTCAAAGGTCGAATGTAAAATATCAGCAGTACGTCCAACAACCCCAACCTTTGGTTAGTACTATTGTGACCAATCCTCGGTTTGGTTCTTACACAAAAGCTGGTCCGAATTTCCTTCTAGGTCAATCTGGTTCTTTCCCTCATCAGTCTGGTACTCATTACCAGCTTTTTCCTCAAGGTCAGTACCAGCAACCCCAGACTGGGCCTCAACCCGGTGCTTCATATCAGCAAATTCCTTAGTACCAGCAGGCTCAGCTAGGACCCTAGGTTGGACCCTATGTTTAGCAAGGACTATAGGTTGGACCTCATTTTCAGTAGGGACCACAAGTTGGACCTCATGTTCAGCAAGGACCGCAGGCTGGACCCTACTTTCAGCAGGAGCCGCAAACTGGACCTTATGTTCAGCAAAGACCTTATCCTGGATCCCATGTCCAGCAAGGTCCACAGCCTCAGTATTCGCAGAGGCCATATCAACAACCCCAACTAGGTCCTTATCAGCAATATATGTAGCAAGGTCCTTAACAGCCGTGGGTGAAATATGCATATCCAAGTTAGAATCTGTCCTATTGGGGCTAGAATCCTTATCAATCAGGTTGGAACCCCCGACCTTTCTCGCCTCATCATCCTCATTTACCGTTCTTTCCTATGTTGGAATTTTTGAATGTGTCAATTCTCACAAATGACCCCATCCAACATTAGTTGCATTGGTCACCAATTCCAACTAAGATTCCAGGAGATTGTCCGAAGTTCGAAGGAAAATCTAGGGAAAACCCTCAAACCCATGTTATGACTTACCATTTGTGGTGTTCCTCTAATTCTTGGTTTGACGATTCTATTCATCTTCGTCTCTTCCAGTGCACTTTGACTGGTGTTGCAACCAAATGGTACATTGAGCTCCAGCGAGGAATTTTCTTCGATTTCAATTCCTTGTCTATGGCCTTCCTCACTGATTTCTAGCTACATGTCCGGTATGAAACCAACACCCATTTTCTCACTTCGTTGAAGCAGTTGACTACTACTCATTTCTCGAACCACATCCATGAATGGCGATGTCATCTTTGCCTTATCAAATTTGATATCTCGGATTAGTTGTTGACCGAACGGTTCACAAAATCATTCATTCCCAAAATTGCAAAATATCTTGTAATGGGAGGGTGTGTCACGAAAGAGGAGGTCATCGCTAGAGCTCAATACCTTGACTTGGTTTATTCCCAGCTCGGAACTCTATATGAGTTGTTCCCTGATGTGCCACATCCTTAGACTAAGCCTTCATCATCTCAATCTCCTGTTACTCCTCTAGTGGATGGTGTTATTGGGAATGTGGCTCACACTTATAGTAGTGTGCCTAAGGCTTCTTCGAAGTCCAAATGCACTGCTCCCGCTATGCCCTCTCCTTCTTAGAACCAGAAGAATCCTGGTAAAACTTCAGAGGTAAATGTTATCCAGTCTATCGCAGCAGATAGATCCTCGAACGGAAAAGGCAAGCCTAAATCAAATAACCCTAAACAGGATTCAAAGAAGTATTTTGCAGGTGATTCTTCATCACGTAAGCCAAAGTATCCTTGTCTAATATGTGATGACAATCATTACACCAAGGATTTTCCTCGGCATGCCGAAGGGTGAACCGGAGACTCTGGCAGTTTTAAAAGAACCATTTCCTTCCTATCAAATGCAAATGGTAGACCAGGCTCAATCATCTGTTAGCTCTCAGGTATTCATGGTTGGAATGAAATCCGTTGCCATCACCATGAGAACGAAAGATTATCCCAATCCATCCAAGTCTCCTATGGAACTGGAAGTCCTAGATCACTCGTCCTCTTCCATACCTCTTACCTCTGGTCCTCTCCAGATCGAGAGATCAAGTGGTGACTCCATCATCCGGCTACCCCCAAAAGGTGTTCTTCAGAAATCGTCTTACAATCTGAATGCGAGAGCAGCACAACACTACAATATTGTAGAATATCTGGCTTAGGCGCCTTCGGCGATGTCGCCTTTGGAGGTCCTTCTGTCGTGCCCATCACAATGGAAGGTGCTACTCACTGCTAATGGAGGGATTGATCCTTCAAATTCCAATCTGATTATTTTTTATCTCGAGAATATTGTTCCTCGCCTCCCATCTTAGGTAAATTTTTTTATTCATGTTACCATTATGGAAAAGAATATTCATCGAACTGTCATTGATGAAGGCGCTTCGACCTGCATCATGTCCATCGCATGCTAGAAAGCCATCGACTCTCCCCCATTGAGTCATATGGTCAAGGTTCTTGACCGTATGGAATTCTCAAGGCATTTCCCATCTTGTTGGAGGGGAAAATGGTGAACATGGAAGTTGAGGTGGTAAACGCCAATTTGAACTACAATCTCCTTCTTGCATGTAGTTGGAAAAATGCGATGGTTTGTGTGGTCTCCACCCTCTTTCATCTCCTTCATTTCCCTCATAAAGGGAAGATAGTAGTTGTGGATCAGTTGGATTTCTTCCCCTCCGAGTCTTCAGCAGGCAACATTCCATATGTTGGAAATGTCGCTACTCCTTATGAGAACATATGGCCAGGTCTTTTCAAAGACTTGTCTCGTATGGGATTTTTTCCGCTTCCGCCTCCGAATGTCACCCCATCAATATGACTTCGTCTGGTCACGATCCATGGATCGTTCCCAATCCAGATCAGATCGAAATTTTGGTGATTCTATGCCTCTTAGCCCAACTAAGAAAATGTATCAAGATATCCTCATGGCTTCCAAGGCTGCATCTGAGACCAATACTCATTTTGTTTCATCCCTAGATAGTTATGCACAGTCTCCCTGGTTTGGCTCTTGGGACTCTAATGATCCCTTGAATGAGACTTTCCCCACTGACGAGAGTATCACGGAGGTCATGTCTCTCGAAGAAACTCCATGGGATGATGGACATCATCGTTCCTTGTTTCTCCCAATCCTAGGTGGCATCTCTGCCTGTTTAGGATCCCATGCTTTTCCAATACCGACTAACCCACTTTAGAATCTGGGTTTGATTCATGAAGTGTTGTCCGAGGGCAACATGGGAGATATCAATCCGACCATTCCGATCGACATCTCTATTAAACCAAGGATTTTTGATAATGTGCATATCGGCGCATCTTTTTCTCCCTATGAGATTAAGATCTATAATGAAAATTTTCAAGAGTTCTATGATGTCTTCACGTGGTCCTATGAAGAAATGCCCGGTATTGATCTGAGTATCGTGGTGCATGAAATTCCCACTTATCTGGAGTCGAAGCTCGTTCGCCAATGGCTTTGTCCTGTGCATGTGAGAAAGGTTGCCGCTATTAAGGGTGAAGTTGAAAAACTTCTTAAAGTTGATTTTGTCTACCCCATATCCTTGAAATATTGGGTCTCCAATATTGTTCCTATCAATAAGAAGCAAGGGACCATTAGGGCTTGTGTTTATTACCGAGATATCAGTCAAGCTTGTCCTAAGGGAAATTACCCAACTCCATTTATCAATCATATCATTGATGAATGTGCCGAGAATGAGATATTTTCCTTTATGGAATGTTTCTATGGCTACAACCAGATTAACCTCGCTCTTGTTGATCAACACAAAACCACTTTCATCTGTCCATGGGGGAATTTCACCTATAATAAGGTCCCTTTTGGCCTGAATAATGTTGGAGCAACCTTCTAGTGAGCTATGTCTTGTGCATTCCATGACATCAAGCACATAGTTCAACCATATCTCGACGACCCTGCTTCTCATTCCACGAAACGTTGAGATCACTCGGAGCACCTTAGAGCTATCTTCCTATGTTGTCGACACTATAATATCAGGTTAAATCCTCATAATTTTGTCTTCTGCGTTGAATGCGAACAACTCCTAGGCTTCATGGTGTCTAAAGAAGGAATCTGCATTGATCCTCTGAAAGTCAAGGAAATCTTCAACTTGCCTCCTCCTTCTTCCATTCATCAACTACAAAGTTTACAGGGGAAAGCTAATTTTCTCTATCGATTCATACTGAATTATTTTGAGCTCGCCAAAGGCTTTATGCGTTGGTTGAAAAAGGGAATCTCGTTCTTATGGGATGAAATTTCTCAGAGCTCTTTCGATGCAGTAAAGCAAGCCCTGATCACAGCTCCGTTACTGCATCCTCCTAATTATTACCGTGACTATTTCTTGTATTTGGCCGCCGCCGACAACACTATTGGCATGGTGTTGGTTCAAGATGATGACAATGGTTAGGAACATGTAGTATACTACTTGAGCTGTAATCTCTTTGATACTGAGATTTGGTATGCTCATGTAGAGAAACTTGCATTGGTTGTTGTTCATGTTGTTTAATGTTTCCGTCACTACTTTCTCCTGCACAAAACCCTAGTGATTTCTGATTACAATCCCATTACTTATATTCTCACACGTCAGTTACCTGGGGGAAAATACTCAAAATGAATCATCATCCTATAAGAGTTCGATTTATAATTTACTAATTCTAAGTCGAATAAATCGTTGGTATTTACCGAGTTGATTTGTGATCTTCCTACTATGGATGATACCACTCTTGTCGATGAGTCCATCCCCGATGAGACTCTCTTTCTCATTAGTACTCACAATCCATGGTATTGGGACATCATCGTATATCTCCAAACCCAAACTTATCATCTAGAGCTATCGCACTCTGAGCGAAGACAGATTCTCTACCAGTCCCAACCATATCGCATTGTTGGGGATACCCTCTATCGTACTAGTTTTGACTTTGTCCTTCGTCGTTGTCTGACTCTTGAGGAAGCTGAGAAAGCTCTGAATCTAGGGCTTGTGGTGGTCACAAGTCTGGTTAAGCCACCGCTCAAAATATCCTTCGTGCAAGTTATTTATGGCTGCCTATTTTTAAATACTACATCATCGCAATCCGCAAATTCCATGATTGCCAGATTTAATCTTAAAAAGAGTGTGCCCCACCCTCACCCTTGCACCCAATTGTGACCATTGATCTTTTTTTTGAAACGGGGCATTGATTTTATGACCTGTAACCCTCTCTCGGTTGGGGGTATGGCTATATCATCGTTGTCGTTGACTATTTCACTAAATGGGCTAAGGCGATGCCTAAATATGATAATGAAGGTCTCACTATGGTGAAATTCTTATTCAATCATGTCATAGCTCAGTTTGGTTTCCTGAAAGTGATTTTCACTGACCATGGGACTCATTTTCGTAATTATATGATGACAGAGCTCTCTTCTCAGTTGTGGTTACGCCACGATAACTCCACCCCTTACTATCCACAGGCCAATGGCTAAGTTGAAGCTGTCAACAAAGTCTTGGTGACCATGCTCCAACGTACCATTGGGAATCACAAGCGAGACTGGAACCTCATGTTTTTCTCCTCTCTATGGGCATACCGAACCTCCGCTAATACTGCCACTGGAATCACACCATTCCAATTGGTGTATGGTATAAAGGCCACACTCCGGATCGAGTGTGAGATTCCTTCGCTGAAGCTAGTTATCGAACTTCTTCCTGGTACTTCGCCAGAAGAGGAACTTATGTTTTACCTCAAGCGTCTCGATGAGACCAGAAGGCTTGTTGCTTTAGTTCTTGAAGTGTATAAACAATGATTTAAGGTGCAATATGACAAATTTGTCACACCTCGCGTTTTCTCTAAAGGTGACTTGGTCCTGCTTATGACCAAGCCCATAACAAGTTGGGAGTTGGAAAGCTTGAGCCTATGTGTCATGGGACCTATATTATTCAATTTGTTTTGGAACATGGATCAGATGAGCTAGTTGATTATGAAGGCAATCCTTTGTTTAAGCCACGAAACGGACTCTATCTGAAGAAATATTATGCTTAATATTAAGTGTGATAATTTTGTATATTAGTGTGCTTTGAATTGATTTTTGGTGTGATTGTTTGCCTTGAAGACATGTTTCCTCTAATCACCTTGCGTTCCAATTCGTTTGCAAATATCTTCGAATCACTACGTTGGTTTTGTTGATGGCGCTTGTCGTAGCACACGAAACTTGTCTCCGCAACATGGGCACTCTTTGCTCCCGATGGCGAGTTGATTAATTTACAAGGCATTTTTTTGGGTAAGAAAACTAACAATGTTGCCGAATATAGTGCGATGATCGAACTATTATCAGATGGCATTGATATTAGGATAAGATATTTGGTTGTTAAGTTGTACTCACAGCTCGTTGTGTTACAATTGAATGGGCGTTATTATGTGCGCAATCCTCAAATTTTGTGTATGTATTTATGTGTTAAATTATTGGAAAGGATTTTTTATTTTATCACATATCAACACATTCCACGACATTTAAATACTTTAACAGACTCATTAGAAAACCATGTATTAGATAGACTTTTGCGCAATATGTAAATCAAGAAATCATTATGATACACAAGTAGCCATAGAAACATGCATATATATATATCGGTTTGTAACTGTGTTACATCCAAAAGCTCAAAAAATATATGTTTTGTTACAAAAATGGCTCTTCAAGCCTACATCAGTACAAAAACATATAAACAAGGTTGTTATCCGCCCACATGGTGCTCATGGTAGTAGTTGACTGCTCGAATTACTCACCAGAGTAATCGACGTAGTCTGCCTGGAACTCTAACAGTGTGTCTCTGAAAACACAGTGGGATCTCATCAAAAGTGGGATATTCTGAGATGCCTCGCGTGAGGCCGAACAAGTTTTTCTCTAGCTCATCCAATGTGTCTGCTCCCTCCTCATAAGGAGCATCCTCTACTAGATGTGGTACCCGTCGTGCAATCGGGGACATGCCGAGAGGTCTTCGTGGACCCATATTTGTAAACAAACCATAAGTTTGTGTTATAACATATAAAAAAAACATTAAAAAAGTTAAAAAATTTATAAAAAACACTTTTTACCTACATCAGTCCACTGTTTTCTTGGTGGGATCGAAAGATCTGAATCTCCTCTAAAGTTGATGTCGGCATAGGCATAGTCCCCGACTACGATCAATTGACGTTGTAGCCAACTGAAGAAGGTTGTGGGGAAATGCATTTGTCGCCCTCCTTCTTGTATGGGCATTATGTTGCACCATCGCTTCAGCCTTGGATCCCTCGAGGTTGGATCATGGATCGCGAACCACTGATACTGGAATAGGGGTACTCTCTCCAGAAAGAAGGTCACCAGAATTGACCCACACCCGAACTGTATTAGTCCCTCGGTCTTGCACTTGGCTAGCTGGCTCTTCATGTTAGGCAGCAATCCCTCGCACCAGTTGAACATCGTTGGTGCCAAGAAATTCACTACATACTAGAACGGTGATTCTGTTGCATCATGCATCGCCTGGGCTCCTGCCACTCTAGTGATACAATGTAGTATCGTGTGCAGGGGGAGCACTCTGATGGAATATTTGTCTACCTTCCCACTCTCTATATTTTGTGCCCCGAGACAGTGTCATTGGATGAGAATGCTTATGCTCTCACCCCCAGGGTGAACCTCGAAGAGTTGGATTCTCTCTGCTCACCTAGACAATCCAGTGATAAAGTAGATGTCCATGGCATTTAGCTCAAGTTCTTGGTGCCTGATGATCAACAATTGTCAGTCCACATCCCAAATACTAATCAAGTACTGGAGAAGCTCCAGTTGAGCTCTCAAGTCGGATGTTTGAAATAATTTCAACAATCCGCAATTGAGCAAAGAATTGACGCAATCTTGGTCCTGTAAGGCTTGGTGGTATTCCACCTCATGGCCTCATTCTTTCCATTCTACCGACATCTTATTTGAAAGCACCTGCAAAACATGTCCAATTGGTATTTTAGGAGCATTCATGGAAGAATTTTTGGAGGTTAATTATGGAGTTGGGAGATTTTCTCAATTTAAAATATTTCCTGCGACCAGGGTGACTGTCTGAAATAATTCGGTGCTGGTTGCACGCTAACCTAACGGGCTGAGCATGACCCCAATAGCTCGAATAGTGCTGGTGGTCACAGGTGATTTTAAACTTTGAAATATCTCCCCTAAAATCCCTAATTCAGAAAAACAAATGTTGAATGAACATGATAAAAATGAAAAGGAGGTTTAGAGCTCTTACTTGGTGGAGACAGACCGACGAATGGTGTCCCTGATTGACCACACCGCTGATTTGAAATTTGGAGGGAAAATGGACAAAATGCTCTTCTAAATATGGAAAGGTGAAAATGATTTTGTTTTTTGGTCTATTTATAGATTTTTGAAAAAACTTCGCCAATATTTTAATATTTTTCCTTGATATATGTGATGTTTGTTTTTTATGTGCAGTACAGGACTTTCACATTACTGATTATTGTTTCCGATGCAAACGAGTTGAATTTTATCTCTTTTTTGGGCTTGTTAAATGTTTACAAAAAAGGAACCCCCTTGGAGTCAACTTTCAGCTCTTTTTTTACTCTGGAAAAATGAAAATATTGTTGAGTACTTGTCATGTAGAAATCATTAATTTGAATGAATTGACGTGATCTCAGTATATGTTTACCCCTTTTTTGGGCTGAGATTTACTATTTACGAAAAAGGAATACCTTTATCAAACATGGTCAAGAGGTTCTTTTGGACATAGTTTTCTACCTTTTCATATTCGAGAAATGACTTACGAAAAGGGACATGGATGAGTTTCCTTTTTGTTTCTTTTCAAACTCCCTAAACTTGAAAAGTTATCGAGTTTACCTTTCGTTGGACTCGTTAAGCATTAAAGGACGAAATACTTGTCACCATGACGAGACCGAGTTCCTCCTTCCTAGGGCTCGTTAAACATACTAGGATGGATTCATTCGAAGAATGAACTTACATGCTCAGCATATGCTATCCTCTTCATGTTGGATATAAAAATTAAACAGGTACTCGTTAGCAATAACGAGGGGAAATGGAAAGTGAACATCCTATGTGTATTTTGGGCAGCTTTTCGCTCTCTAACATCACACTCATCTGCAATTCATGTCAGGTTGGGGACATCCTACATTCGTCACTTTGCCTCCATGGTTTTGGGAAATCTGTTTGCCTCTCATATGATTACCAATTTTGGACCTCTGATCCTATTTGAGCCAAATGTTGCCACCCTCCGGAGTCATGTTGCCAATATGTTCAAAAGAAGTCTTTTTTGTCAAACACCTTTTGCATATTTGACCTCCTCTGATACAATCCTGAATCACTCCTATCATCTTAAGATATTTGTTGTTTCGTGTCAATGATGTGGGAATCCTTATGGCCCTGATTCGACGAATCACTACTTGTCGACTTCAGCTCATTATCCGAGAAAGTGGTTTAGAGAATTTTTTGAGTACCTTGGAGCTTGCATGCCTTAATGACAAGTTCTTTGTGCTCAATGATAGGTTCACATCATTGACCTTCGATCGAATTATTCTACAATTTTTCGAATTCAACACATATATTCACACTTGTAGATTGTGTTGTTGTACCTTGAGTTCCATTGTCATTATTGGTGGTCTCTCTCGTGCCTATTAATGGTTCTCATCATTGGCCGGTAATCAGGTGGTTTCTACCATATTCGACACCAACACATTTATTTGCATGGCTACATTCGTACATTGGGTTGATTGAGATCGCGGTGAAGACCCTAGGTCACATCTGATTTTTGGTCCAAGCTGCATGGAGTTATTGAGTATTCATGATTGTATACATGATCCGACTTATATAGATGGTTGTGTCCATACCGCGGATCCATTTATATGATCTCTTTTAGACTGATGGTTGCGACCATACAGTGGGTTAACGTGTCATTTTATGCCTAGTGCAACATCATGTGGTTAGGAATATTTATACCAGAGATGTCATATCTTTTAAGTGTTTGATTTGGCATGTTCTCCGAAGGTGGTCTGCGTTCCTTGCCTTGGTTCATAAATCATTTCAACCATCACTCCCTGTTCTGCCTTTTCATGCTTTAGGGGGCATATGTTACACAGCAATTTGTCACCATGCTCATTTTCCCGTCCCTAATCCTGAAATTCCTCATGACAAATCTTGTGATATGTTTCCATCATTAAGAAATATGCTGATATGTCCCCTTAAAGATCCAAAGAAGACTTTCTTGAAAGATTACTAAAGAAACTTGGTCAATTTCCTAGTTTCCTTGGTCAGTGCCCTTCCTGGTGCCATGAGCACGCTGATGTCCTTATTCCAGTTCTGGCCTAGCATTGTCAGCACCCTAATTTATTGGAAAATTGCGTTGATCCCCTTTCTAGCAGTGCTTCCTCAAATGGAGGAGAAACTTCGACCTCTAGAAGCTCAAGGGCGGCGAGTTGGTTGTTGAATAGAGATGATAAGGTTGAGCTCTCTCATTTTGGAGCTTTGATATCATCCATGAGGGATCCTCCCTTATAAATTGGCCTTCCTCCTCCTTTCATGGGCTCCCAAACTCCTTCTCCTTGCTATAAATTCACATCCCTCATTCCCCCAAATTTAGAGCTTGGTTGATCATTGTCAGACTCATTTGAACTCTCATCCCTTCACATGCCTTCATTTCGATTAAGCCTAAGTGCACAGGAGAAGGAATGTTTTTGAGATGGGTGAAGGACTCAAATTTTCAACTAAGGATGCCTCCAACATCAAGGCCTGGTTGTGAGCTCTCCTTTTGTAATTTATCAATAGTAACATCTGATGTTTTCTTTCTATATTTGTCTACATGATTATTCAAATATTTTGGTACTCCTTAATCTTCTAGATAGCTAGTTTTTACATTTATTATATACTGTATCACGTTTGTTGTTGTCTCTCGATCATCCATGGGTATTCGTGCGCCATCAGTAGTAGGAAGCGGGCCTACAAGGATCATGGATCGAGGTCACCATCAATGGATCCAAGGAAAGTGATTGGAAAAAGGTATTTATGTCTCTTTCCTCTTTACATTTTAAGCATTAGTTAAGAAATCTTATGTTAGAAATAATCTCATGTTGCTAGATCCACTCTAGGGCTAGAGAGATCGCCTCTGTCCGCAGAGGGGATTTATCTTGACAAAATCTTGTTAAGAGTGATCTCCTTATTTTTCAATGTCTTATAATCCCTCTTGACTTGGGTCCTACCATCAATCCCTAAAGACCTCAAATGATTTGTATCTATAACATTTAGCACCTTTAAGAAAGCATTATCCATATGCGCCATGGCTATGATTGTGGCACTAGAATTATAAATAAACTCCTTTATTTCATTATGTTTATCATTATACTAAGAAAATAATTTTATTTTCCTTATTAATCCAAGCAACTTTGTTATTATTTTATGACAGAGTGAATTTCTATCTTCAATGACATTTTTGTGACCTAATTCTACCTGCAATGCCAGGGAAAATTTGTCCTCCAACTGTGTATTGGCATTCTTGATAAAATCCCGTTGTTTATGCATGTCATCATGTTTTTCTTAAATGCTTCCATCATTGCCTCTCATTCTTGTTGTTGGCCTCTAGAGTAAAACAAGAAAATCATCATGGGTTGCAGAGTTGTAGAGGAAAATGGGTTCAAAAGACTACTTACTTACATTACAGTCACATTATTGTTTAATTTCACTCTGGCCAACAATATCCTGCATTCTTCATTTGTTGTTCGGATGGATCATAAGTTAAATTTTCTAGTTTGATTGTCTTCTTCCCTCTAAAAGACCGTGTTGGTAGCCAAAGTTGTTAACTGGAGCACCAGAAAGTAGGCGGGAAAGTTATCTACAAGTCGTTGTAATTGTAGACTATTTTTTTTGAGCATGCCCACTGCTTCTTCGAATTCATCGACAGAGCCCACTTCCAATCCCAGTCTGAATCTATTTGACTATCAATATTCACCCATATCCAGAAATTTGACCCAAACAATTGTTCAATGGGTTCTATTTGGCTCGTATTCAAGCAAAGGTACCAATTTGAGCTATCCGTCAGTCCATCAACCCAACATTAACTCATGAAATCAAGGAAAGGTACTAGAGGTTCTCTATCAATCCAATTAGTCCATCCAACTAGAAGGATGAATCTTTATACCGGTGGGCATTATTAGTTCCATCAAGAAAGCAATCACTCATCAAATAAAGTGCCAAAGGTTATAGTTTGAGCTCAGCGAGAGATTCATCGATTCCAGTCAGCATTGATAGAATAACAACCTAGCCAGCATTATAGGATGGATACCTACTTGCTTGAATTTTTAGTGCCTCCCTTATTTACAACCCTACTTTTTTTATTTAATGGATGGATTCCATAACCCCGATATGCCATAATGCAACAATTTTCCCTAATAGCACCGCAAATTGTTGAACCTGATAGACCAATATCTGATTAGCCCAATGTTAACCATGAAAAGAAACAAATTTTTAGTGGGCAAGAAAGCTTCCAAATAAAGGATCACCACCATAGGTGCGACACTAAAAGTTGAAACCTGAATTCAAACATGATTTAATAGGCAGGGAGAATCAAATTCTAGAAGGCTCATATTCAAGAGAAGAACTATGCCCCTCTCTCCAGTCAGTACTATCACTACGAAGGCCCTGAACAGTAAATCATCTCCTCTTCCATTTATAAACCTGAGGCAATGTTTTGACTAGTGGTTTTACACTAACCTACCAAGAAGATGTTGTAAAGTAGGCATATATATATCGTAATGTAAGTAATTTGCTTGAACTTATGTGTTTCAGTAGTTCTCCTATGATTCCCAATGTCTTATCTATGATGATCCCAAGTTCATTGCTTGAACGATCACTTGGAGGCTGGTCCCCCTTGTATCTATATATCCAAGCTAAAATATAAGTTTCATTTTGTCAAAATAGCAATATATTGTGAGTTGTAGTTCTGGCAGGTGATTATGCAGCTAGAGTGTTGATCTCTCTTTATTAGTTGTAAGTGGTTGGAGTTGATTTCATTGGATTTTTGGATTACCAGAGCCTTCAAAACTACTGTCCACCTGCTTTCCTATGTGTATCAATCCTGCTTTTCTTTTTCAAATAATGGGGCCATTTGCATTAAGTGGGCAAGGTAACATAATTGAAAATAAATGAAAACAACCAACCCTTGGCCAATCCATGTACCATCCACCTGCCATGCATGCTTTCGACTCTACATAGGTATAACCATCCTTCATTCTAACATTTTTTATATTGCATTAACCGGTCACCTTGGTCAAGCAAGGTTTAACTCTTGATTATCCGTTACACAGGTGGGACCTGCATGATGGTTTCAAGTTTCTTGTTTAAGTTTTGGTGATTAGCGTCACTTATAAATTTGGAATTTAATAGTATTGAGACACATTTTTCATACATGGTATAACTTATATATTTTTTGTTATATTTCTTTGTTAGTATTCCTTCATGGTCTCTATATGTTGAGTGGGTTAATAACTCATCGTCCCCTATATCGAACTTATAAAAAAGAATCAAATGGAAAATATATTTATTGTTATTCTCATAATTTTCATAATACTGATTTTCCTTCTATGCTTACAATTGTTCCTCTATCTGACCATGGTCTAGAATAGAATCTGTAATATAAGGTTCTAAAATTTTGAGGATCTAAATTTAGTGTGTGATAATTGTAATAGTTATTTGTACAATTTTCTCAGTTTTATAGAAGAATTATTGAAGACAATATTCTAAATAACACTCATATCTCTTTCAGAGAACCTTGCATATTTTATTAGTTCTTTTGGTTTCACCATCGTTAAATAATGAAAATAATTCTTTGTACTAACCAACCTTATTATAATTCATTTTATCCATAGGGCTATTCCTATGATATGCTTATTGGAAGAACAATTATCTTGCATTTTTCATTTCCAATGGATTTTGGTAACTAAAACTGGGAAGGCCTATGAACTTAGCGTGTGCAGATACATTGTTTTTTGCTTTATTGGGGCTTGAATATATGTGTAATGAATGCATGGTTTGTGGCCGAGTTTTCTAAGTTAAAATGTTTGTGAGTGCAAAAATTCAAGATTGTGTCTGAATGAAATCTAGTACCGTAGTTTGTGTTATGGTTGTGTTAATTCTGCAGTTCACTTTCTTGCAGATGGCAAAAAAAACCATTGTGAACGAAGCCCTGACATGTCGAGCTTTCCTACCCTGTGAAACCCAAAGCTAAAGAGATCTCAACGACCAAGTTAGAAAAATTTTCATATAAATAAAGAGCTTTGGGCATCTCAATCATATCCATTGTAGGATATTCACATGAAAAATACTTGTATTGAGGAGCTCTACCATGGTTGTTGTTCTGCTATTTTGATTTGTTTTGGCATTGATGTCTACATGGGTAACCTCGAGAGAAAACCCTCCTGGATCACTAAGACCTGTTTACTATCTATGGACTTGTCCACAGGCTGAAGACATTTTTTTCACTGGTGTTCAAAGGGTTATAGCTCAGGAGGCTCGCATGGGTGCCTCACTTCTTCGCCTGCATTTTCATGACTGCTTTGTTAATGTAATTAGAGCGCAAGCTATAAGAATATTTCATGATTTTCATACCATCTTTAACATTATTTTCATATTTGTTTGTTCGTATATGCATGAGTATTACAGGACATTCCTGCAAATAGTATTAACCACCAGTGCAGCTAGTGCAAAGTCAACTGCTGCTTATGTGGTTGAATCAACTATTGTTGCTGAAAACTAGGTGTTTGAAACAAGTTCAAGGTATGGACTTGCTGCCTTGCAGCCATCCTTGTTTTATATATATAATGTGCAAAAATATATTATTCAAGATATCGTTTGACTAGATGAACCCTTTTAATTATATTTTACATAAATCTAATTTTGAATTGCTATTGCAAAATCCTAATATTGTTGAAATTAAGGATATTATATTACAGAAGCTCTAGATTGGAATTCAAAAACATTTATTGGTATTTGAACTTCTCAAATTATATTTATAATAAATAAAGGAGTTCAACAATGATTTGGTTTTAAATTATTATTAATTATTTTAATATCATTTTTTAAGTTTTGAAATATAATGATGTGTTTATATGTATTTTTATGTAATTGTTATATTTAAATAAATTATTGAAATATCGAAAAGAGATGTGTATATTCTAAGTATATTCAATCAGTATTCCATTTGTTAATATACTCAAATTTTAACAAATATCATGATGAAATGTTATTAAAATTGTGATTGTTATTTTTATTATTTAAGTTTTATATATAACTATACATACATTAAAATGAAAAAAATATTCTAACATTCCACTTATTAACATTCAATCTAAAAGTGTATAAATAATTAAGTATTTTCCTGTAAAAAATAATTAGAATTATTATTTAAAATTTATTAAATTTTAATATATATATATATATATATAACACGTTCTACTGGATGCCCTTGACCCTCCGATGCAATGCTCATTCAACGTTGTTGCATATCTTTCTTTGAACTTGTACAATGTTCATTCAACATTGTTGTATGTCTTTCTTTGACCCTATACCATGACCTACAATCTCATATGCACAGTCCATACCACCCCTACTGACTACAACCAAGCGGAGGTTTATTGAGTTTCACTCTTAATGTTTTTTTTTTTAATTATTTTGTACTCTTCTTAAATAAATAAATGAAATGAAATGAAATTTTAACGTCCACAAAACTAAAAATAGTCTATGGGATTATGAGTTTCCAATTTTTCGCCTTTTGCATTTCAGTCCTTTTCTTATTCAAATTGATAATGAGTTGGCCCAACCTTCCAACAATCTCATTGCTAAAAAGACAATGCCAAGAAACCGATGCTAACATATTCCCATAACTTTCTCTGATGCCTTTGAACGCATCACATTCCAAAATGAAATGTTTTTCAGATTCCATGGCCCTAGACATGCAAAATGTACACACTCGTTCTTCCCAAGCTTCTTTAAGCCTTTTCCACCATCATGTTTCACACCGAAGATGATGCGATTTGGTTCTTAATTGAGCAATAAGAACCTTTGCCCTCCACGAAATGTTAGCTCCAATGTACTTTTTTTGTTGGAGATCATAAGTAGGGTTGAATCCTTCAATGTAGTATTTCTTCTTTCTACCCAACTCTTTTCCCCATACCTGTTTACGAAACTTCTCCATAACAAAATTCTTTAACTCCTTGTTATTTGTGGGACAAGCATTGGCGTATATATTCCATTTTTGCATCCATGTGTAGTTTTGTCTCATCCATATTTTCTTTATTTTACTCATGCCTTCCTTGAAGATAACATTAGGCCATCTACCTACTCACATTTTCTCAATTCTTCTTAGATATCTTATGAGCCGCACCATAGCAATTGCTTCAATGAGATTTGCTCCTGTTTCACTCAACATTATCTCATAAAGTACCGAATTTTTTATTTTGAACTTGCTCATGATCAAATGTTTTTGGATTTTCTCAATTTGCTTACATTTGAGACAGGGGTGCTCCTAGCCCACAATTCACACCCATAAAGCATCATTGGACAAACTAGGAGTCCAAAAAGCACTTTAATACTTTTCCAATCCCATAACTCTGCCTCTCTACATCTGTTTTTGTAAGAGTCCATACTCAACAATTTTATTAAGGAATTTTAATCTAAGCATATATTTCAACAGTAATGCAATTGAATGAAAATCAACAGTAAAATTTAATTAAGAAACTATTCTATACATTAAAAAAAAAAAAAAACACTTGGAATAAACTGAAGAATTAATGAGCTGATGACTTGATGAGATGTGGATTCCCTGAACGGGTTACCAAAATAATATAATCCTCCCAGCCGATCTAGGAACAATCCTAGACCCAGAAGATGACTCTTCTGCCCCCGTGCCCAGAATCCCAAGAACGATGAGACTCCCTTCCAAAACTGTTCGTATCCTTCAATCCTTCCTTTTTGACAGAATGCAGAATTTTCCCAAAAGACCATCCCCCTCCCACTTCACATCCTCTCCCTTATATCATTTTTCTCCACCGCCCTCAACTCCCGTAGATATTATGGCATTTATGAGGGTATGCATGCATTTAAGGAGATATTATATTCATTTAAGGAGATATTAACTTAGAGATAAGGTTTTGGGGTTAAGTGCATGAAATATCCATATTGAGTCCTTATCTAGTTACGTAGATGTGATGGCTTTATGTAGAGCTTAACTTGGATTTAATTTGTATTATGTTTGTTTTTAACTTAATTAATTTGTCTTAATTAAATTATATTATTACTTTATTGGTTCACCCCCATATAATTTTTACTAAATTATAATCTGATTTTCTTAAATAACACTCTCCCATGCATATGCAGATAGAGCAGTATATGTGTTAGGTATCCTCTTGATATTTTGTTATATCATGGAGAGATAAAATATATAGTAATATTCAATTCGTTATTCTTACTTAGGTAGTCTTAATACTAGTGCGAGGCATGCGATATAGGCATGTGTAGCTATCATATGCGTATGTCGTATACTCGCTAATGTTATTTTACTTATAAATTAGGAATGGGTTGTTACATACTTCCTCCCTTCAGAAAAACTTTGTCCCGAAGTTAGGGTTTCATACACTCATATCGATAATTATTTTTTAGAGATTAGGGCACATGTGAGAAGGTTTGTATTTTAAGATTGAATTCCGTTTGAATATACATGTTTTTGTATTTTATTTGTTACTTCTCATCTCAACCGCATCTACAGACTATTCTAAAATCATCCTATCCTTCCTAATCTCTTCCACTCCCATCCTATCCATCCTCTACAGGAATATGCCATGGTATCAGTTTTACTGATCCATTCATAGACCTTAAGGATATCAGTGTCGATTACATCGACCTGATATGCTTGTAGGCATCCGGCAGTCATCATCACACGTCTAGGGGAGCGTGACTCGCACAGTCCTCCCATGACTCCAAGTATTGGAGGATAAACAATGGGAAACACCTCCACCCCTTCCAGTAGGACCAGGGTCTACACCCTATCATGGAATCACATGGAGTCTCAATTGTTCTGGGGATTTTTTCATCACGTCTATTGTTTCGATAACCTGTGTTCTGCGAAGTAATCATTGGTACACAATCTGCAATGTAAACACTCGTACACACATTACAGCATATGCATATATATTGTTCATAACAAATTTTTACCCATATAACAATCTCTACACATTCCAAATACATTGTTATCTATGATATTGATCCTAGAACTTATATATCATACTTGGTTTAAAACATTTGTCCATGTATGTATCAATATTTCCAATACAATTTTTCGTTTAGATATTGCTTCCGTTTAGTTCATACATGTTCCATCTATGATGCATTTGTTTTAACCATTTTCAATCTGTATACCAATATGTTTCATTTTCATATTTAAAATGTAGTTACTCTTCTATTTTCTTTCCTTCAATCATATTTGAAATGCAATGAAATAAATTGATATATAGTTTCATTTATAACGTTTAATCTATGATTTCATATTCTTGCAATGTTAATTTAAATGACATATTGCATATCGATATCCATGCACCAGTAAAATTTAAACAAACAACATATATCCTGTATCACTAGAGTGAAGTAGCATTCTATTTTTATGGGTATCCATGTACCAGCAAAGTTATACTCATCCTTACGTAATATTTCAAAATAAAGTTTCAAGTATCAAAATAGGGCAGTCATATACATATAAAGTTTCCAGTTCTCAAAATTTAGCATAAGCTGGGGTAATTCTGGTAGAAAGTCTCAGCATCCTCCCAAGTCGCTGATCCAGGACTATATTTGTCCCACTGGACTTTAACTTGGTCTATCTAGCGGTTCCTGAGCTGTTGAACCCTACGTTCTAGAATACGTAATGCTTCGACCGTTAGGGTTCCCTCGTCCGATACCTGTAGTTCCTTCCATTGAAGGTCATGCAATTTATCAGCAATATAGTGTCGTAAGGCAGACACATGAAATACATTATGAATTTTGTGCAAGTGGGGTGGCAGTGCAAGACGATAAGCGACAAGTCCAACTTTTTCTAGGACTTCAAATGGTCCTATAAACCAGGGGGATAATTTTGTCCCCTTCCCAAACCAAATGGTGCTCTTATTTGGTCTGATGCAGATGGAAACCTAGTCTCCTACTACATAGCTTCTATCTGTCCTATGAGCGTCAGCATAACTTTTTTTTCTATCTTGTGCCTCTTTCAATCGTTGCCTAATCAATTTTACTTGATCCTCCATCTATTGGATCAATTCTGGTCTGACGATTACTCGATCTTCTAACCTGTCCCAACTCAAAGGCATTCTGCAGGGTCTTCCGTATAATGCTTCAAATGGTGGCATCCTGATTGAACTGTGATAGCTATTGTTGTAAGAAAATTCTACCAAGGGTAAGTACTTTTACCAGTGCGACTGTTGGTCCATAACATACATCCTTAGCATATCCTCAAGTACTTGATTTACCCTTTCTGTCTGTCCATCGGTATTAGGATGATATGTTGTACTTAAATTTAACTGAGTTCCCAAGGCCGACTGCATACAATTCCAGAACCTTGATGTGAACCGAGGATCTCTGTCGGATATGATTTTCTTAGGTACTCCATGAAATCTGATAATTTCATTTATGAATACCCGTGCTACGTCAGCTACTTCATAAGTATCTCTTACTGGGATGAAATGGGCACTTTTGGTTAATCTATCCACCACAACCAGAATGGCATTATGCTTTTGTTGCGTAAGAGGCAGCCCAACGATAAAATCCATAGAAATTATCTCCCATTTGGTCATAGGGATGTCGTGAGGTTGTAAGAGACCTGCTGGGTGACGATGATCAGCTTTTACCTGCTGACATTCAAGACACCAAGCGACAAATTGGACAATGTCGTTTTTCATGTCTGACTAGAAGAAGAGTCTCTTAGTGTCAGCATACATCTTCTTTACCCCAGGATGTGCACAATATACTGCCCGGTGTGCTTCCTTCAAGACAGTGTTTCGGAGATCTCCACTATCGGGTATATACATCCTCCCGTGAAATCGTAGAACTCTGTCCTCTTCTAAATCATACCCTTCGAACTTAGGTTCCTTCGATTGGTTGCTTTCGAGTCCTGACCTTACTTTTAAGTACCAACTATCTCTTACAAGATGTTCAAGCACTTGATTTCTCAAGTTCACCTTGATAGGTACGAGGGAGAATATTCGGGGTCTTCTACTTAAGGCATCTGCTACCACATTCTCCTTCCCTTTTATATATGAAATTGCAAAATCATATTCGCTTAGGAGTTCACTCCATCGTCTTTGTCTTGCATTCAAGTCTCTTTGGGTGAATAAATACTGCAAACTTTGGTGGTCACTTTTAAGCACAAAGTTTCTCCCTACCAAGTAATGTCTCCACATCTTTAAAGCTAAGACCACCGCGGCTAACTCTAAATCATGCGTAGCATAAAGTTCTTCATGGGGTTTTAATTTCCTTGAAACGTATGCTATTACGCCTCCTTCCTGCATTAATACTACACCTAACCCTTGCTTAGATGCGTCGGTAGACACAGTAAAATCTTTATCCATATCCAGTACTCGCAAAATCGGTGCACTAGTCAATAATCGTTTAAGTTCAGAAAAAACTTTATCACATTCCTCAGTCCATTCATACTTAACACCCTTGCGCTGGAGGTTTGTGATCGGCTTTGCAATTTTGGAGAATCCCTCCACAAACCTTCGGTAGTAACCTGCTAAACCCATAAAACTACGCACTTCATGTGCATTCTTAGGTATCGGCCACTCCCTGATTGTATTTACCTTTTCAGGATCTACAGAGATTCCTTCGCCTGATATGATATGACCTAAGTAATGGATTTCCTTCTGAAAGAAAGCGCATTTGGATAATTTTCCATATAACTTGTGTTCTTTGAGACAAGATAACACTATATGAAGATGCTCTTCATGCTCCTCATTTTTAGAGTAAATGAGAATATCGTCCAGGAAAACTTGTACAAATTTGTCGAGATATTTGCAGAGAACGTTATTCATAAAGTTCATGAAGACTGCAGGTGCATTGGTCAACCCAAATGGCACCACAATGAATTCATAATGCCTGAAACGAGTTCGGAATACAGTCTTAGAAACATCGCTCTCGCTAATCCTGAGTTGATGATAACCCGATCGCAGATCGATCTTTGAAAATACTGTAGCTCCTTTCATTTGATCAAAAAGGTAGTCAATGCGAGGCATTGGATACCTATTCTTTATCGTGGCCCGGTTTAAATCCCGATAGTCCACACACAGTCATAATGAACCATCTTTCTTCTTGACAAAGATTACAGGAGCACCCCAAGGTGAAACACCAAGGCCAAATGTGTCCATCTAACAGCCTTTTTAGCTAAATTTGTACCCTTGAAGTTCGGGCGTCATTCGTAAGGTGTTGACATAGGTTCTGCATTGTGTTTCTAACTAATGGTGAGTTCAGCTTTCCCTTTTATATGCCTGTAATTTTTCTGAAATGAATTTAAATCTTGACAAAATTGACATCATATATAATAACAGCTCCTTTTTTCTTGCTTTGTATTTCTTTAACCATATACTTGGCAACCTTTCCTTAAACACCATCATTTAATAATGAGATAACTTGTAGATACTTTTTCCCTAATACCTGAATTTGGATTGTCTTACATCATTCGCTAAAGTATTGTCGCATAATAGTTCACCTAATACCTTTATGAGACTCTAACCAATCCATCTATCACCAGTCGTAAGTTCTTAGGGCCATGACACATACTTTTAGTTTAACACCACCAGATCAACTTTAAATCAACACTTAATTAATAAAGGTCTCCGAAGCCATTTCTAATTGCTTCAAAATCGCCCTATTTGCGTGCCACCAACCCATTATTTAATGCATAAGATGAAATAAAATCACCAAGAGTCTTGCCAAATAAGATTTTATTTATCTGCTGATAGTAATTGGATTCATCATCAGATTGATGTGGTCGTCAGTTGTCATGACGACATGGATTTTGCGATTTGGCATTGGATGATGGTTCTTTCTCGTCACAACGATTTTCCCACAATCACACCGAAGACGAGGTCTTACACTCTCAAAGGTATCACCCGGGCCGGTCCCTTTGAGTTTGACCCGATAATTTCGTACTCGAAGGGTTTTGGTCTCGGTGCCGCTTCCTCTCCCCATTCTTCCCGATTAGTCACTCCCCGAGACCCCATGATGTTTGAGGACCCAGCTATTGCATTTATGGTCCCGGAGTTTCGCTCGGCTTCCTTAGGTGCAAACTCGTTACCATAAGGGAGGTGGTCTCAGTTATTTAAGAAATTATAGTCCTTCAATGCTTGGTGTATTAGTTCACCTCGGCTCGAAATCCCCCTTTTTAATCCCCAAATGTTCTTTCGCACAACGATCACATTCAACTTTCCACACTGCTGAAGAAGCCACATTTCAATGCGACGATCAGTGATTTAATCCAATGATGAACGTTTCTGCCTGGCATTCATCCGTGCTTCATAAGGGACATATTTCTACAAGTTCTAAGTGAACTTTATTCCCATATTATTCTACGGTTTCTTGTCACCTTTAAGGAGTATGAAGGCTCGGTTTAATGCTTCTCGGAACAAAAGGTGGTAAGTATTTCGCATAACTGGCCCACAAAAACAATTTCAAGGAACTGACATAGCGAGATGCTTGTTTTTGGAGATTTCCGTCAAATTTGCGATCTCGCTGAACATAGTGATCTTTGTTTTAGAGGTGGAAGAGTATTATCTTGCGTAGTTATTCGATTGGTCCCCTCTCCAACCATGCTTCAAGATGTTCTTCCAAATTTCGCTCTTAAAATTTTTGAGTTGAATTTTGTAATTCCAGCGAAACATTTCTCACATGAGGTCATTATCATAATCTTAGGCTTTCCAATGATTTCCTCCGCATGAGGTCGTTTCTCCTTGCCAATAATGGCAGACCAGTTTCCAAATTGAGCTTGGGTCGATCTCACCGCGCAGGGTGATTCGGGTACACGCGCATGATTCGAGCAGGTAATGAACAAGAAGGTGGAGGTGGCGGAGATGAATTTACACGCTCGCTGTTTTGGTATGTGTTAACATCAGAATTTTTTCCCGGAACACATAATAACCATGAGGGGTGGTAAGTTTTCGTACTGGGATGTGTTATAATTTTCGGGTGCTTTGTTGCGCGTGCAGTTTATTTTTTCATTCGGCCCAGCAGTCTCATTAGTACCTCGTGTCAAGGAGGGTGGCAACACGACCTCCTTTGTCCTAGTGGTATTTTATACTAAATCTAGAGTGAAAATGGTGTTTTCATACATTGTTGGTTTGTGTAAATTGTTCCAGGACAGTCTTGACATGCTTATGGAAGTGACTTACGATTTCAATTATCATGACTATAATTGACATTTTTGAATATTGATTTTTCTTAACCTTTGATTTCCTTCCCTCACTATGAATAATGAGAGTAAAACGTCAATTATTTTTAAAACTAACTCTCAAACTAATTTAAAAATTATTAATATTATTATTATTATTTTATTTTATTTTATAAATATAATATATATATATATATATATATATATATATATATATATATATATATATATATATATAATTTATTTTTTTATTATATTATAATCCTATTATATACCTTCGTTATAATATATTATAATGTCACACTATACATAATTAATATATATATACAGTATAATCGCACACGATATAAAAATTTATTGTATAATTTATATTCATATCACATGCTTATAAAATTTCGAAGCGTATAAATATATTATAATCTCCCCACCCACGAACCACGGATAAGGAGGGAGGGGGAGGAGGGTCACGGTTCAAACCCGGACCTCACCCCATTATATGTATTTTTTAATCAAACCACCATTCAAAAAAAAAAAAAAAAAAACCAGCCATTCGATCACTAAGCAAACTTAACGATAAAAGGACCCATTTTAAACCATTTTTAAAAAGGCGTACACATTTGAATTTTAATATATATGCGGATCATGGATTTTACGTACAAGTAAACTAGAATAATCTAGTAAATATTCACTAATTAGTATTAATTAATAGATATAGATTAATTCTGTCTTATACGATTATTGATACTGTGTTACCAATAACCAATAATAAACTAAATGTACTTTAATGTATCACTTGAAAATATGAAGTCATCTAGGTATTACATGCTCATGCTCAACATATTGATAGGTAATTTATTAAATAAATTTTAACTACTATTTATATATACAAGTACAAGTATAGACCATTCCTCCATGTGCCATAACCCAACAACGACACTAATTTATAATTCTACCAAAATCCACGTCCTTAATTTTAAGGAACAAATACTATTTATAAACAGAAATTTCTTGCACAATAACATATTCCAACAAGAATTCCGTATGGTAGTCTAAGGTCCATGCTGATTTCTTTCTTTATACCTCATGGATTCACTTAAATTCTTTCATGACATAACCAAGTCTTTAAAGGATAATTGGTTAGTCCGGTTTCTTATTTTCCTATCCACCGAGGTATGCGTACTGGCCCGCGCAGGCATTTTACAAGCAATATTTCGTAATTGGTCTTTGATTCAGACTGCTTGGGTCTATCTTCCTGGCAAGACAGATTTTGACGGTCGTCCTCTCGTGGGAAATTTCAGACCCAAACTTTCGCTTAATGAATTCTTTTCGTTTTAGGTTGAATGATGACAGAAAGAAAAAGGCGGCAGACATATTATGTTGAACTGTCACAAAGATTTAGCGACGAGAATCATCAGAAAGAATGTCGAATGAATGAATGACCACCTAGCCGACATTTTCCTACTTTTTCTTCACCACCACATCTAAAATTTAAAGTTAGATAATCCTGCTTCACAACGGGTTTTGCCAGTATATGCTCCACCATTTGGGTTTTGGGTGAGACTTAATTTGGTCAATTTTTAATTATTAAACAGAAGGAAAGAATGAATCAAATATCACTTTAGATTTAAATTGTTTTTCTTTTCTTTTTTTACAATTCCGTGGAAAGTACGAGGGTTTTACATTTAGCGGATATCAAGTAAATTTCGCTGATTTCCACTAATATTATATTACTCATCTCAGTAATTTACATGCATGAAAACATTGTATATAGGAACGTAAACAAGGATTAGTATGAATAAAAGTTGGATTGGGATAATAGCTACTTTCGAAGGTGAAATCAAGATCTGGCTGAACGTGTTTAGGATCCAGAACATTAATAACAAATTAATGTTACCTTGAATAATTAAAAGATCCCCCGGGTACCTCCAACGTACAGGAAACTCAATAATGCTCAAACAATGGATCATTATAAATTTAAAAAATGATAGCAAACAAGAATTACAAACCAACTTCAATATACTCATATAACAAGCCAAACAATCATTCGTCAACAACATTTAATTCGATTGTGCTTTGAGGATACATCTCAGGTCACATACATGGTTTGGTGTGATTATTTTGTATATCTTTTGTTTGTCTACCATAATAGGAACCAAATAGTGATCCAAACTTCTTAAGGTTGATTTCTACGACTTTTATGACTCTATGTTAGATGATCGTTTAATATATGCTGCTAATTGATGAGTTGTTATTAGGATCACTATAGCATACCATAGAAGTCATGAATCAATTCATGAAATTAATGCTTGAATAATGTCCGTGAATATGCCCTTAATTCGGTGACGTTTTCCAGAAGCTAATGTTATTTCTTGAAAATGTTCAGTGACCTTTGTGGGTTACACGGGAAGTTTACCACCTTGGCCAATCCTCGCTTAGGTCGATGGCCTCCAACCTTACCTTAACAATGAATCCTTAGACTTCTTCAATAATGATAACAAAATTCTCATCACTATATACACTAGATGTAACTTCAACTATTTTTTAGAATGACAGAGAAACAAGACTAGACCCATGTTGACATTTTCTAAGTTTTGCAACCAATGATTCAATAGACAACCTTACTTGCCACAAGAGACCTAAATATTTTCTAAAAGATCAGAAACTCAAGCCCATAGAGTTTACATTGATGTTTGAATTATCACAAATATATGTTTTAGTGAAGACCAAATAAAGGAAATTTGTCTTAAGGTCTTGAGCGAACAAGGGTTCATACCATGTGTAAGAGTCCACACTTCCGCAATTTTATTAAGGAATTTTAACTAAGAATATATTTAAAGAAAGAATGCAATTGAATGAAAATCAAGAAAATTTAATTAAGAAACTATTCTATACATTAAAAAATACTCCAATAAAACTAAGAATTAATGAGTTGATGACTTGATGAGATGTGATTCTCTTACCAATACCCAACAATATAATCCTCTCAAATTGACCTATGAATAATCTCAGACCCAAGATGACTCTTCGTGCCTAATCCCGCAAGAATGATGAGACTCTTCAAAACTCGTTCGTATCCTTCAATCCTTCTTTAATAATGCAGACTTTTCCGCACCCGCCCCCCCCCTCCCACTTCACATCTTCCCCTTATATTTATTTTTTCTCCACCACCCTAACTCCCGTAGATATTATATACTTAAGGAGGGTATAAATAAGGAGATATTGTCTTAGAGATAAGGTTTTGGGTTAGTGCATGAAACATCTATATTGATTCCTTATCTAGTTAATGATGTGATGTATTTATATTGTTTTAATTTTGTATTTAATTTGTATTATGTTTGTTTTTAACTTAATTAATTTTTCTTAATTAAATTATATTATTACTTAATAATCTGTTCAATTTCAATAATTTTACTAAATTATAATATGATTTTCAAATAACACCCACATATGCGTACACATACGAACAGTCCACATACTTTATACTTGCTAGATAAAATATATAGCAATATTCAATTCGGTTACGTTCTTACTTAGGCAGTCTTAATATTTAAAGGTTACATAGTGGCCACTATATGCGTATACGTATACTTCTGTTGTTATTTTAATTATAAATTAGGAATGGTTGTTACGCTTGTTACATATGCTTTTCACCTCCTGTACCCTTCTTCTCACCAATTATTATTATTATTTAGTTATTCATTAAAATAACCAATAAGAAATATTTTTTTTTTTTATATTTATTTAATTTTAGGAAAAGAATTTATTGCTAATGAATAAGCTATATGGGCCAAGTCCTTATTGTCGCTCATGGACCGCCCACCTTAGCATCAAGGTAGATTCTACATGGATTTAATTTAATGTAATCTCTATAATCTCCATAAAAATAAATCTTAATTTTATAATTAATTGTAAATTCACATCCGTGATTAATTAATGGGCCCTGTCATTAATTAAATGTGTATCCCATGGCTTTCACTAAAGAGCCACTATGCTCTCTTTACGCAAATGTTTATTTATTTGTACTTGTAAACATAATCAACATAAATACAAATTAAACATTTAATGTTATCATTCACATTTATGAACAAAATAATCAACCAAATAAATTTATAATAAAACTAATTTTACAGAATTTTAAATATAATATCATATTTAAAAATAATTTAAAAATCTAACATAAAAATATATTACCATGATCAATGACATATGTCCTTATTAATGATGTACCAAAATAACTAAATAACATGAATATGTATAAAATTAGTATTTGCCCCTAAGTGTTCAAAGTACATCAAGGAGTGACTTAGAAGGACTCCCTGATGTATCGTAGGCGGTGTCTATCGTATCTCGATCAATGGCGTATTATTAATAAATAAACAAGTCGTTGTTTAAACTAAATGATGTTTCGGCAGCTTGATCTTTGCGGCGTTTACCGAGATTAACGTACGTTTGGATGACTTAATCGACATTACTTAAACCACTATGCCATAGCTCGTTGATCAGAAAATTCAAATTGCGAATTGGTGAGATACTATCAAATAAACAATATTTTTCCGAAATATAGAAAACTACCGGAATTTAACAAAGAAGATTAAAATAAAAATGACCGGTGAATCGAGTTTATAATGGCCAGCATTGATCTCGTATTGTTATATGAACCGATTTTACAAGAATATTCTACCTCAGGTTGTTACTTAAGGCTCAACTTTCCGGGCCGTTAAACACGGTCGAGGTACACGAGAGTAATGGCGTGTATCTTGCCGAGACACTGCCACTTTATAGGCAAGTCGCCTACAAATGCTTTCTCGTTAATGATGAGCTATAAGATTTTTTTGCCTTTAAGTATTTGGGAGAATTATTCTCCTTCAAACGGCCTTTCTTTACGTTCCGTAAGTGAGGTGAGAAAGTCCTCGAAGGCATTATGAATAGTCCCTCAACCAAATAGTTAATTGACGTGAAATTATCATGAGCTCGTTGATTAGTATAACTGTTGCCCACTATCAAAGGACTTTCACCACCATTTGGATCAAAGCTTAGGGACCTCCGCAACTCATTTAGGCTCGCACCATCCATCACCGGAGGACTCAAACGACCTCCGTCATGCCACAATTGTAGGATGCACTTTTTCTTCTTTATAGAGATTAGTTGATGGCCCTCGGTCTCGCCGCCCCCCTCCGCGACGGCCCCCGCCGGGATCAACTACCTGTCGGGCCACACCGCTATTTATACCAAGTCATGGTCTGCGGTCGTTTATCGACGTAGTTTCAAGTCGCGAAAGGCTCATATTCCATCACTAAGTGATTTTGTGGGAGTTTCAAAGGACTCTGTCCTCTTGAAGTGAGATTGCATGAGTTCAGGCATAAGTCATTTCCGTTTATGGGCAGAATGGAGATTAAAGCCAGACTACCACGAGAATTACTTATATAATTAAATGGTTACACATGGAGTTGGTTGCCTACCAGGATGGAGATATGGTCGAACTGGCAGGTTACACCCGTGCCCGACAGGAAGGTGTGGTGAAAGCCTGATTAATTCGACAACCTGATCACCAAAGACAATTGCAGATGACCATTTATTAAAGAGCCTGGCAGAATTGCCAACACATGGCGTTAGTATGGATGAAGCGGTTTGCACGATACCAAACATTAGGCTAATTATTGAATGGATCATAATTCATGACAGAACGAAGGTCGCGTGTCTCACTTTATGGATGGAAACAAGATGAGGCCCAACCATAAAAACAAAACCAAAGAAGAGCGCGAACAAAAATGGTATGCGCATGATTAAAAGTTATGTTTAATAAAGACATTGTTCGACTCGTCAGAACAACGCAATGAAGCGCGCACGAAAAACGCGAAAGAAGCCATGATAAATGCGAAAACGCTAAACACCTACCGAAAAAATCAGCGCATGTTGAGCCAGACTCCAGACTCCTGAGACTCCTGAGACTTCCCGCCTCCCACCCCCCCACCCCCCCCCCCCCCCCCCCCAAAGCCTGTCACAATGGCCATTAATCAAGAAGAGAACTTAGGCCGCATTAACGACAAGAAAAACAATACCATAAAAAGAACGTCGAAATCAATCTCGCATAAGTCACCCATCAAGAAGCGAACCGAGGTTTTTCGCATTAACTATGCAAGGAAAATACCGTAAAACAATGTTCAATAAAAGGGTCAAAACATGGGTATGTCCCTATTATGTTCCGATCACTCACTTAACATATGAAAATCTCATAGTTGTGAGACACATACAGCAAAACTACCACTTTTGCTTGTCACTAGCGAAGAGATTCATGCCCCAGAGTGGCTATAAGAAGGTTTCCAAGACCTCATCCCACCGTTTTAGCGCTTACGATTTCAGGTGAAAAGCAGGAAACTTCAGTGCCCGCCATCGCGGCCCATCCGGCTCTTCCCGCGAGATTCAAAGAGCCAGAACCTCCTACTATCATTTAATTGTATTTTAAGTAAGTTTGCTTCGTGTTCAAAGTGGAATTACAGCCTTATGCAATATTAGCGTTAACTTGTTTTATACAACAGGTCGTGTTAAGTACCCCATGAGGGAAGAGCGCATTAGTGCAATTTTGTTTTGCAATAGAGCTAGTATTAGGAGCAAATACATTTTTTAGAACTCACTATAAGCATTTTGAAGTGGCCGTACAATTTCTATTCTATTAAAATGTTATATTTGGCAGTAGATCAACTTTAATCGTATACATTCATGTAGAGAGATCAAGGAATGAAGAAAGGGAATGATTAACGATGTCGTGCTTCTTGATGGCTCTCTGTATATGATTTACAAAGCGTTACATATTAGAAATCGATGAGGGCTCAAGAGGACATCCTTGTGATGGCTGATTCGAAGAATGGGACATGGCCACATTCGCATTGGGGGCAATGAGCTATCAATCGAGAAAGATGATGTATACCCTTTTTTAATTTGATTCTGCCATGTCGTGGATTTCAGCCACCCTAGGGGTCCAACTAATCGTTCCACTTTCATCTCATTCTTTCTCATCGAGACACGCAACAGAAAGCAGAGAAACCGGGTACCTATTGGTGTACTATAGCTGGAGACCAACGAGGCTCATATTATAGACGGACGCCTGCTTGTGACAGTCCAGAGCCTATCGTGGTTTTATGAAGGCCCGTACGTTACCAGCTCGTGACCAGACAAAGGGAGCCTGGTGTCATTGGTGTGGATATTGTCCGTTCGGTTCAAGGAGCAGCTCGCGTAAGCAAGACCCGCACCCGCAGGAGCTGGCAGTCGGGGGACATTGACAATTTATTTCTCATCGGAGTGGGCACTATCGATGAGGCCCAAGACTATTACAATACTAGCAGATCCATAACAGGCCATCAACTCATGGTATTCATCTACCTACAATAGTCCATCCACCATGAATCATCGTGTCGGTATTGTGTGCTGAATCGAACGCGTATTTATCCGTCCACATTATTGCTTGCGAGCTGTAAGTGACTCATGGTATGTATCCACCACAGATTACCCACACATGGCCCCTAAACAATGGAGAACTCAAAATGATTCAAAATCAACTTAGAGATGAAGCACAAACTATGGGCCCCGTTTTGGGTAAATTGTGTTTAACTTCCGTAATGAACTTACATAACATTCTCCACGGATGCACATGATACATCATTAGAAAGTTTGTCTTATATCTACAAATGGACCATGAATATCACTGAAATAATGATATATGCTTGGGCAAAGATGCCTGAAAATGTCATGAGTCTCAAAACGGTCTAAGTTCAAGACCCGAAACTAAAAATAAAATAAGTCAAAACTGAAAAACTGAAAGAGATAATGGTGGGGGCCTAAGTGAATAGGGGAAGGGTATGTACCAAGGATCCACCGGACTGACCTTTCCCCCTTAGAAGTAGTGGTCCTCATTGCGTTAAGTTCCTCTGCCAGAGATGAGGAAATTTCTATCAATCCTGGTCCCCCATGAAATCGCCCAGTGCAGAGTTGGCCGCCTGACAACCCGACACAGCTTTGGATATTCTATTGGCCAGGCTCTCGCATCGTGTCCATGACACAACTGTGTGCTCGTCCCATGTGGCCCGGGGTTTAAACTCTTTGTGCAGGTTTTTTCAATGTCCCAGTCCAGAGGGAATAATGACGAATAAGCGATGGCATTTACATCTAAACAACTATGAACAAGGACAGTTAAGCTCAAAGGAATTGTTCTCACAAATTTCAGCAGATGGTGTACCACCCGTATCGCAGTTATGTGAAGCCTGGTGAAAGGTCCATGAGGCCCTTCCGAGAAATGTATCCACACTTTGTCGCCCACCGGAATTTGTGTGGCACCCCGTGTTGTCGATCATGGCACCGCCATTTCACATTGGCTCATCTAAATATATCACAACCGTTGACTACATGTGTTGAATGCACTCAATGAAGATATTTTTGGTCGAACTTCACCATATGAGCTGAATTGTTCAGCTGTGCCGTGCAAATGGCATGGTCACTAGCGGACATAGTGGTCGGAATTCCAAGCCCACTCCATGGCCAGGCCACTGGGAATCGTGACATTCACATAATCCAGTGTTATAGTAGCTCTATCCATGTATGGATTCTTTTAGACTCTTATATGTTAATGTACAATCATTCTCAATGACCTCCTGTCTCATAACTGTTGGGGATGGCAAGATGATTCTGTGCTTAGTTCAACATTGACCCGTAGGCTTAGCCAGTCGTGCTCATGAACCTACCATTTCGGACCTTACGTGTTATAGATCGTATCCCAAAGGGCACCTAACACTCTTTCAACATGCTCAGTGTGGGTTTTACTTATATTATTTTTTTAGCCACTATATGGTCTTCGAGAATCATTAATGACCACTTAAAACACAAGCCATTTCTATTCTTAGTAGAATACAGTTCGACATGTAATCCATGTAGACATAAGACCTCAAGGTCACCAGTGTAGTGGAGACAGCAGCAGGCCTTGCTTCTCGGATGGTCGTTCATAAATGGCACAAGCAAAAGAAGATCTGATGTGTTTTCACATCCCTGGTTCGCTGGTTAGAACATTTATATTGCCATCATTTTCCTCACCTCGGCCCCAACGTACCGGACTGGGAGGGTGCTTCCATACCGTCCATACGCTCTATTAAGTACGTTGTGTGTGTCCGCCTCTGTGACACAAAGTGCATCTTGGAGGTGAAAATTTTAAACTCACACACCCCGTAGCGCCTATAATAATTCCTGGTCACTCCATAGAGAAGAACTTATCAAAAGTCTTCTACCACAAGAGCATACCATGGTGAGCGCGTACGACCGTGTTCAATGAGTACCGTAACACTACTCACTCTTGTATTTGATGTTCAAACAAACGACGGCAGACATGGAACCACTTCTCGCTAATAATTGGTTCGAAATTTCTTTGTGTTTGTAAGAACTGCAGGGCCTTGTCCTGTGGGATGGTTTTTCTTCCCTGAAATGTAAGCCCAGCCCTGTTGTGCTTGCATGCCAGCTTAAATACATTTCTTTGTCATAGGATACTAGGAATCCATTTCCACACGTTCCCCGACCGTGATATGCCATCGGGATGCCCCAGCAAGAATCGCCCCACAGCAGCCGAGGCATCCTGCTCCCCCGATCTCAAACTATCGTTGCAAGTCCGGGTAACGTGAGCACTAGGGCAGAACAAAGCATTTTTCAATTCTTGGAATGCTCTCTATTGAGGTTCTGTTCAAAATAATTTTACCTTGCCTTCCTTGGTGACTAATTAAGAGCCACATGGATATGAGAATCTCAAAACACGAATGTATTTATAAACAGAAGACCTGCAGAACTACGAAGTTTCATGAGAAAATAAATGTATAATCCCGAATGACTGTGACCTTGGCTGGACTCCACATGCACCCCCTTTTCATCAACAATGTATCCCGATATTGAACCTCCGGGTAATGCCGGGGCGACTTCCCCCCCCCTCCAAACCACAACTGTTGTCAGTGTTTGGAGGACTTATTAAGGTAGTAGGTGCCTTTCCCAAGTATTACCAAGATCACACACTGTCCACACACTGTCATAATTGTTAAATGGCCATGATGTCGTCCACTCATCTCAAGTATGTCAAGGGGAGCATTCATTAACCCGGCAAGGTATGACTAGGCCATTCAGGTACGCTCTCGCTCGGCGCGCCTTCACACATCGTAGGCTCACCACCGCATACCTGTATTTCTGCAGTCAACTTTGTTGAAATATTTTTCACCTTTTTTGAGTTGTCCGTAAGGTTTGCCCAATCAGGGATTAAAAGGTCATTCACAGAAGGATTGTGTTCAAACACTTCGATAGTCAATACGAGTCTCCATACGTCCCCATCCTTCTCGTACTGCACGGACCGAGCTCGCCACATGAACTTGGTCTGACCTTCAATGTTTCCTCAACTTCCTTTCGGATCACTATTCGTTGCACAAGCGTCGATAGACTTCCGTCCATTGGGTAGCGCGCACTCCGGGGGTCGTACTGACCCAAGCCGACTCTGTACAAAGCCAGAGGAACCACCGTGAGGTGAAGATGTCCCCCGCATTTCTCCACAACTCAACTCATTTTTGGTGTCGGCAAAAGAGCTCGTCCGGGAGGCTGCGGCTACAACACCTTTAGCCCTGGGGTGACTACCGTGAAAACAAATTTTTGTTGTAGTTTGTTTACCGTATTGTTTTACAACTAAAGAGATAGCCGCGTATGTGAGCACTGCATCTCGTACAACTTATTTTCGACAATAATAACAGCATGCTGTCGAGACCGCCAGCACAATATGGCGTTCACGTTAATAATACTTCAATGGCCATCGAAACATCACAGACAACACTGTTGGGTCACCCCCATCCGGGCGGCCTGGCGTTGGGGGGAAGGCGCATCACCCAGCTGAGCGTGCAGGACCTTGTTTTTTTTGGTATGGATGTAAGGGGGAGATGATGGTGGGGGCGATGTGGTGAGTCGTGGCCGCAAGCCCAACCGTGCCTGGCGTGTGTTCATCACCAGGCCTTTTTTGGTTTCATTTTTAGCAATGAACCAGGTGGTTCTTTACCCACATCCTGGGAGGAAGACGCTTCTCCGGATCTTCCGTTCTCCTTCTCTGATATTTGTAGGAACAGCGGGTACTGGCCCGCGCTCAATAATCGTATTTCCATTTTTCATTCTCAAAGTTCCTCGATTTCTAGGTTGGAGGATGTATCCAACTCCGTAAGCCCTCATTCGCCACCACAACGTCGTTCCGGACACTACTTGTGTTGTGAGTGGAGTTTTATGAACTCATAATCACTTTTCCATGTCCTTTCATTTATAAAGTATTTTTTTCTTGTGTCAATGGGTTGTCTTTTAGTCACTATGTTTTGCTTCCGCCCTTTGTTCTCACAAGCTCAGTTAATTTTCCTTGTTTTTGATTCGCATCCAAAGTCTCGCTTCTTCTCGTTTAATTTCTTACCTAATCTGGAAAGCATACTGATATTCCGCACGTTTTTGTGAGACGCTATAATCGTCTCCTCCTAATGTTCTGCAAGATAGATGTAGATACTTAAAATAAATTTTCTTCGAATTGATACTCAATCTCTTGTGCGTGTGAACAGATTCACGCTCATAACACCTGATCCCTTTGTTGTCGGCAGTCATGGTCCATTGTATGCATTGTCCTCATTTCATGGATAGCAGCATCGTCTTTAGCGCACCATAGCCATTCCCAAGTTGGTGTCGACCGAGAACAGAGGGTTGTGTCCGGTCCTTTGTTTTTAGTAGTGCTCTCACCAAATTCTGAACATGGGGGTAGCTTTATATGCAAAATAATCTTCTCCGTCCTGAAAGTCATGAACAAAGTTAAAGACCTTCTTCTAACATTCAACCATCTATTTTCTGCTGCATCCAGTCATTTGACCCTCAAATATGGGAATGTCAAAACTTACTTGTACCTTAAAAATATCCCACCTAGAGCAGCCTGATGTTAGTATGCGCCGCTGCAAACCGCGATGATCCGGGAAAAGTATTCATCATCGTACCTCGTTTTGCCTCCTCAAGCAACATTGACAGGATTCTCTCATCTTCATATTTCTTTTCATCCCTATGGCGTCTTGGCCGCAGTGTTTATGAGAACATCTTGCAAAGGTTCCACCGTGATCAAGCTCTCAGCTCTTTGACACCATCCCAGCCTAAGAAAGAAGGGATAGCAGAGCTAGTTTTGAGGCTTCATACCGATTCCAACTTATGTAGGAATGCAATAATAAACATATAACCATAACACAGAGATGCAAAGTGGGGAATAACACTTACTCGGCCACTGTCTGAAATTTGCTTATGCAATGCATGAAATAAAAATTAAAGGTGCTCATAGCTATCTCTCAGGAGACAAAGGCTATAGCCCTGAATCCACACAATGAGGTTTTGAGGGGCTCATGATATTGAGAAACAATGGAGAACCCTAAACATCAAAACCTAAATTGTAGTAGATATGAAGTGCCACCAGTGGCCCCGTTTGGGTAAATTAAGGTTGTCCCCAGGACATAACTTAGTATACCATTCGCTGACGCACATGACACATCATTCAAATATCTATCCGAGGACTACAATTTCGCCACAAATATCATTCTAACAAAATGATATTCTCATTGAAGGCGCGATGCCCAAAAACGTCGTTTAGGCCTCAAAACGGCTTCCGAAACCAGGACCCGAAAAACCCGCTAAAAATAATAAGTTATGCCAAACCGAAAAATGAAAGAGAAAAATAGAAGCCCAAGTGAACAGGCGGGTGGCTGCTCAATATTCATCATAATCACTTACCGTACTCATAAAAATGATAGATACATTCATCGACATAGATTTCTCACTTTTCCGGCTTCGATGTGACTAATCATTTAAAAGGACTGTTGGTCAACATTATCCCTTTCATGCCCGTTATCAAAACATGACAAAGGTACCCCAATGGAGTTGTCTTTTATGATATTTTCCGTACTTTCAACATGAAAACGCCGAGTTTACTCGTCTGACTCATTAAACTCAACTAGAAAGGTGTTATTTTTAAGCGATATTTTTCGATTTCAAACATACAATCACCAAGTTTATCACATGAATTTTGTTAAACTAACAAAACAAAGAAAAAAATTTGGACAAATGGATACTACCCTCTCGTTACATTTCGGTAGCGTTTAGATTTGTAGAAAAATCTTAATACACTTCCTTAAAATCTTTCAGCTTAGCCGAACCCTACCATCTATGTAGTATTACTTTCATCTCTTAGGTAACCCCAAGACCGTAAAATCTTAAATACACTGTGGTGTTCATTAAGCTTCTCACCGTCAGTACCTCACACAATACCTTCATTAAGCTCAAGCGAAATATCTTTACGTATTCACTACTTCCCTCTTATCAACCAACCCACTCATTATGCCGTAAATTATTGTCATCACACATCCCCATTTACTCTCTTTATTATCTCTACCACAAAACTATTTATTTTGTCATGTTGACTTATGTAGTAGACACCAAGGTTTACCTTTTCAATTTGATTCTTCCTTATCGTACTCTAACATCTCATTCAGGTGCTCATCCATGTCCATCATTACCTGGGGATACTTGTAGACACTTCCATTGTGGTGGCCTGTATTTGATTAGGAGTCTTCACTGGGTTGCCTGACTAATGATTCACGAGTGTTTTAACTTGAACTCCTTTTATTCACACTACCATTGTACCGTGCATTTTTAGGACCACTATCATTATCGTCATCTTTCATGTCTTGCGAGCTGTCATTATTTAACTAGGACTGCATTTATTTTCAGCATGTTCTGGCCAGAAATTCCTTCATTCTATTATGTTGAGAACATATATTGAAGGAATAATTCATATCCAAAAGGTATACATATCGCCATGCCATGTCCCCTTCCCTGAAGTTGCGATATTGTTGCAGGGAGACAACCTTCACCGATCCTCGTTATGATACACACTTCCACATTGTGCCCACCCGTATTTATTTATATCTCCATTCTAGATAAATCATGTTGTTTAAGCCCAAGCACATGGACCCAGACCCGAAGGAAGACAAGGAACATTTTCTCATATATGTCATGTTCGTGTTTTCTCGCTTTTCAATCTCTTTATCTCTGATTAATAATATTATAAAGTATTTTCGGCCATCGTTCGTTCGACCTCACTTTAGGGAGTATATATTATACCTGTGTATACCTACCACCCCGCAGGAGAAGGAGAAGATAGAAGAAATAATAAAGACCTAAACTGTCCGCCCGTGTAACGCCCCACGAACACGCACAAGACATTATAACGACCATCAATGAATAGGCCGTACGCAGTACAGGGAAACACTTTTAATTAGGAGGAAAGAACACCAGCCGAGTCGGTTCCAGAAAACCTCCAGAACACTAATTTCCAGCCTTTTTTTCAGCAAGAGAGTCAAAAAGAAACGAAAGCACTGTTGTCTTAATAACAAAAATTAAACTTCTCAGCATAAAATAAGCACAGTTGAGGAAATCTTGGTTTTTTATATTCAAACCATTGGAAAGAGAAGGCAATGACTGCCTTCCATTCGTCGAGAAAATGGAGCTGAAGGCTCTGGTTCAAGGTCGATGACTGGCTGTGCTTTGAATATCAAGAAGGACATTGTCGTAGTGTGGAAGGTAAAGGTCAAAGAGGTTCATCGATAGGTCCTGTTGACCAAGACACGCCGTACTGAGAGACAGAGATTGGAAGGGCCGAGTGGAGGCTGCGCGAACCATTACAGTAATCTCTTTACAAATCAACAGAATTTATCTATTTTTCCATTCTATGCGTTGATATTTTCAATATACCAATTACTTATATAGCATCAGATGAACACTTAGATGTGCATAGTTTAAATTTTTATTATATATTGACTAATTGATAGAAATACATGTGTGCAGAGATTACATATGGATCTGACTAATTGTGTTGACTTGTTGGTAAGAAGGATCTCGCCTTCATTCAACGCTTCAAACGACTTCAAGAGATCGTCAAAGACGTAATCTTCCACTATTCCCACTGTTGTCAGTTAACATGAATGTGTACTTGCCATCTTGTGAACTAAAATGTTAATTCATCGTCGCTTTTAAAATTGAAGTTTTGAGATGGATATTCACAATTAACAAACCTGGCACCTACCCATGACACCGTTTACCTCCAATGACTTTCCACATAGTTTTTCTTACTATCTCTTTCCCCTCTTTTCTTCTTCTCTGTCGCGTACCTTTTTCCGAATGATTATGCCTACGATACTTCAAAAAGCTTCCGCGTAGTTCAATCCTATTTCTCGTTCGAATTACATGAAGAACTTTACCCTGTTGACCACTTTAATAAAATTTATGTGTTATAACATGGGCTCTGCTTAAACACAATGTTAGTATCTAGATTAATTATCTTTATTCGCAGACAAGGTGTTACCTTACCCAAAACTCGATGTTCACCCCCGCATCGTGTTTTGGTCACAGTAGTTTTTCGCCACCGTATCTCTCCTCGACCCAATCCCCGATGTATTTACAAATTTGCATTTATGTTTGTTTGCTCTTGCTTGAAAAGTTAGTGTTAAAAAGTATTACCAGAAAGAGAATATTTTTATTTTTATTTTTTATTTTTATTTATTTTATTTTATTTTTTTTTTTTTTTTTTTTTTATTTTTTTTATTTTTATTTTTTTTTTTATTTTTTTTTTTTCCGCATCTAGCTAATTAATTTTGTACTTAGCTTGTGATCACAAGATGAGGTATATATAAGTCCTAATTTTAAATTTGAACCCAAGGTTTGAATAAAAGAAAAAAGGAGTTACAAACCTTCCTCAGAGAAATACTTTTCACTGAATTAATATTTAGAGCATATTTTTTTCATGTTGAGCTTGTCTCTATTTACTTCCTACGTCCACCCCCCTCCACAAGAATATTTTTGAGCTCACACCAATAGCATTTAGGCGAGGGGATTCGGGTTAGGGAAACCGTGTAGAAGGTCACCTCGTGATCTCGTGCCTGATATTAGCCACACCAGTGAAACCGCTCAAACTCATTATCGGGACCATTCCCTACCGCAGCTCACAGACACGATTGGGCAAGGCCAAGAAGGTATCACTTCGAATCGCATCCATGGGTGTGCTATATATTGGGGTTCCTTCGTGTTGCCCGCCGAAACTAGATTCCGGGATCGGTGGGCTCCCTCGCCCATAGCATGTTGTCTCGACTGCGGGACCCCCCGATATGCTCCGCACTAGGATTTTAGTGCTGGCACGTAGTATTCACGAGTGGGGACGAGGACGAGCTATCTGGCACCGAAATGCATGCACCTCTCTCTACCCCAGAGGGTACCTGCCTTCATGAGAGTGCTTACACCTACTGGCCCACAGGTTCCTGCTAAGTTCTAGAGTGACCAGCAATTGTACTTTCGACCAACCCTCTTTGTATACTATTGTGATAATTTGATTTCAGTCACCAGTAAAACGGTACCTGCACAGGGCACCCTATTCTCGGGCCGCCAGCCTGGCTTGATTTTAGAGATTCCTTTTTTTTTCTTTAGGTATGTGGTTACTCATTGAGACTTTATAATAACGTGCCTATTAAAATTTGTTAAAAGTGTACAATACCGTGGTATCATCCCACTCACACCATTCTCAAGACAATGTTGCCCACTTCTCCGAATTCTAGATAAGAACTGGTCCTTGGTGAACCCAGCTTTCCTGTGGAAGAGTAGTATCCATTGACAAACCGATTTTCACAGCCTCATATCATACGGAATTTTCAAGACCCTTTTCATGGAAGGAATACTACTATGCACCTCTCCACCCACCGATCCGTTGGGGCCTATGATAGTTCGCATTCCACCACAATCGACATGTCTTCGATCGCCCAAACATCCATTTCAAATGTACATCCTATTGTGGTCGATGCTGACGAAACCATCCCACCGTTGTCATCCTCCCCGCCATTTTTCAGTTCTACAAGCATCATTCTGCACCCCGTAGTCACGTTGAGAGCATCGAATCCTAACCCCACGGTCATCACAACTATAAGTAACTTAGTCCTTCGGGATCTACTCCGCCCGTGACCACATTGTGACAAATGGTTGCTCCTCCCAGCTTCAGTGTGGCCATACTTCCTGCTTCCTTTTAGAAACCTCTTTTCGATTGGAACTCTTTATTGAACAACCCTTGCCACCATACCATGTTATTACCAACATTTAGATAAAAGGAACATTTCCGCCCATTCGGTATTCAGGATAACCGATAACCTATTGTTATAATAACGTTCTTATGGTTTAAATATCGGTGTAGGGTCTATGCCAAGTGTTGCAACCCAGGGCAGCAGCCTCTAGGAAGTCTATTTCATTCATATGGATTTAATTCAAATCTGTTCCATCTGAATATAAGACTGTATCCAGAAACTTGAACTGCTTGTCCACACAGAATATGCCTGTGGAAAATCCAGATTCCTACCCCTCCACCTATAGGAAATTTTTACTGTTACCACTTATCCTACCTAACGTATTAATAAGACCCATGGGTCCACATAGTCAACTAACATTTCCCTGATTAGATTCTAAATCTCAGCAATTGCCATTTTTGCAGCTTGTATATTCCCCACATCTATAAACCGACTAACACCCCATTAATCACAACCCACCTGCCTACACGTACAGTCATTCCTTTCCGACATCCTAAAGTTTGATGTTGCCAAGACCCACCGCACATCACCACCTTTCATTTATGGTCTATATCCACCCCATGGTGATGATGAAAGCCTGCCCACCCGTTTTCCCCCACACCCTTATAGGAATGTTACCATAGACCAATTGCCACGCGCTGATAAACACTTTTCGCGCTTTTTAGCGACAAACATTTTCTAAAGAATTTCCAATTACCAATCAAATTTGAAACTGAATGAATCGTTAACTTATTTCAAGATACTCACCACCACATTCTCGACTTTCATCTATGAATGGAGGACGTAGGAGGAGGCTAGTCAAAGCGCCAATCGGATCATCTCTTAGCTAATTGGTTTTGTAAGTCTCTCTACTCCCCACATGTTCAAAGACATCGACCTTTTCTAGTGCGGTTATGAAGATCAATGTATTCGTCAGTTCTATTATTTGGATTTTATATCTGTCTAACCGGGTATGTTATAGTGATTTACTCCCCAATGCCCCTGTAACCCAATCCTCCTACCACTTAAACTAGAGGCCCACCCACGGCCCCACAAACTTCACAGACAAAACACTTTTACAACCTCTCAACCATCCTCACCACACCCCAGCCAAATGACTACTTCTTCTTACCATTTATACCTACAGCAAAGTTCACAAAAATCTAGTGAAAGCGAACAGAAGAACAAGAAAGAACATCTTCTTCTTAGAGCAACACAACTAGAATAACCGAATGCAGCAAAAAGCTAACAAAGGATAAAGGGTTAGACAAACCATGAAATTTCTCACAGAGGTTTATGGAGGACCACTTGAAATACAAATGTCTCTGCTGAGTGAATGCACCGATTTTATCATGAACAAGGATTCTCGCTAACACCGCCATTCTTCATAATCCTTTCCCCAATCAATAAAGAACACCAACACATGTTTGACAACCTACCACAACCTGTGCAATGGGATATATGTTCACATCCTTCCTGAAGGACTATCCGCTATCGAGGTATCAAGAGTAAGCGGAACTTCAAACACAAGCCAAGATTATGAAACCGCTCACGCGTGAGAACCTTGTAATTAAAGTGTTGGAACCATCATCGGCATCAATGATTAGACATCGAAGCACCCCATCATTGACTTTAATTATCCCGAAGTGATACCAATGCAGCCGACTACAATACCAAGACATGCAACCCAAAACTACAATATCAGAAAGATTTAAGTGAAAATCTTCTCAGCTCATGTCTCCGTTTTCCTTGAGTTATTGCAAATTGTCTAAACACAAAAGGCGGAAAGCCTTGCTTATTACTGGTGGTGCACAGATCCCTTAGATTCTGTCATAGCCATTCGGATAGTGTAATCAGACTCGCCTTTCTAGCGACCAACTTGGACCTCCAAGTGAAGGTTGTGTTGAAATGACCAATCACCGACCGGCTACAGAGCCGGCGGTGCGCCCGACCTCGGCGCGATGTCACAAGATCGTCGGCTCACTAGGCTCCCCATTCAACACCGCCGCTAAATTTCGTTTTCGAGACGTCGTTAACATTCTCCTAAAGGATACCTCGTTAGTGCTTTCCATCACCTCGAGTGGAAAATCATATCCAGGACGGCGGAAGTCGAGATCGCTACCCCGACCATAATCTATTTCTCGTCGTTTATCTTACGAGATGACCCGCCATTGTTTTTGGTATTTCGACCATCCTATTTCCATTGGATGGGAACGCTTAGTAATCAACATCTGTCCTTCAAAATTCTGTCATTCCCATGTTACCAAGTAGCACCACACTTTTAATAGGAGGCTTTTCCTCGACTCTTACGCTGTGACGGGTACCACTTTCCATGCATCTTCCCCACTGGGTTGTTTTCTCTCTCTCTCGCTGCCAGAGATCCAAATATGGTCAGTAATGATATCCACCACTTTCGATGGCTCTCATCACCCATGGACTACCCTGCACCCCAAACATTGATTCTCATGAGCACCGAGCACCCGCCCGCCCGAGTTGGCTCACTACTATCCAAAATTACATCTCAACTTTCTCCACCGCTATGGTTTTCGTTCAAATACAAAATCCTCCCACCACCAGCCTTTCTAATATCTCTTAATAAGTCTTTGTCAACAGGGATAAAGCTATTTAGACCAGCCCTAGAATAATGACCTTAGGGAGAGCTTCAACACTGCTAGCTTTCTCATGATCGACCTTAGATGTGATAAAAATCCCATCCTTTGACCCACCTGAGATGGCTGTTCCCTCCGCTACACGTATTTGTTCAAACTTATTAGATTCTATGCGAACATGGCAATGTTTCTAAGACAATTTCTATTTATATCCTTTACTAAAAAGGGTATCGTGAAAATTTTTTATCTTGTTGCATTAACCCGAGGAAACCGTAGTGCTCATCCTTTTCGAAGGAATCGCAGACGGGTCAAGCTATTCGCACATGAAATGCTCGGCATAGATCCATCTATACCAATAATAAAATCAAGATTATTAATGCTAAACCACCTACAAATGATTTAGACCCGTTCACCCACGGTGCCACCATCAAAATTGAGGTAGAGCAACTTTTTAAACTGTTTGAGTATATTCCACTACGTGAATGGCTTCAACTGGGCCCCGTCATAAAAATACACCATTTCATTAGGTTTTTCTTGTTGACTATCGGATCTCGAACACCATTTGTCCCAAAGAAAATTAATCATGTTTCGCTCTTATAGATTAGATTCGACATTGTGCCAGAGGCCAATCTTTTTCCTTTATGATGGATTCCTGGCCATAACCGTATTTACTAAGAAAGACCATGACAACCCGTCACCATCTGTTCAAAAGCATTTTCATATCGTAACTTATTCACCAATGGAGAAACTTTTCTATTGCCATGGACTAGGTTTTCACATATTCGAGACATCAGAAGGCCATTTGGATGACCTTCCTAATTTATCTAAAGAAACAATTTTACCACCAATGTATCCGAAAGAATTTTTTGCTAGGTGTAGACTTTAACAATATATACCGCCTAATCCTCATAAGTGTGTACGTGGCATTGCCCAAGGCCCAGTTTATTATCTCTGGGTTATTTTGATTAGGTTGATCCAATAAGGTTAAGGCAATTGTTGAATTTTCGCACCAAAATCCATCCTCCAACTCCAACAACAAGGGAAGGCAAACTTTTTCGTATCAGAATTCACCAAATAGCTGGGATGAACATCATACGATGAAGGTATGAACACCATACTGTGGGATGTACGTTCACAACTCGCTATTTCTGATGCTTTAAAACATGCACTGCGCCCAGCCTCCCACCCTTGGTGCCTCTATCATCACGCACTTTCTCCGCTACCCCATGCCCCATCTCACTGGCCTAGGTTTCGGTTCGAGCCTACACGACGACAAAGGAACATGCAGGATATGTCGACAAAGGTTCAATCGAACCAACTACGAGTTCAATACTTAAACCCTCTAGCAGTTTTTGGTTGCCACCCGACCGACACTATATATGTTGTTAGCATTATGGTTATTGCTTTTTAAGAATTTCATGACACATCTTGTCCAAAATTGCTGGAGAAAATATTCCAAATGGACTTAATCATGTACCACCTGACCAATTTTCACAATGTTTGGCCAGAAATTTATTTCGCCAATTATTATTTTATCTTCCTTAATCGACCCGAGAAGTTAGCCTGTGATCCAGCTTCGATGAATCGTGGCGCATACTAATATTCTTTCCGCACCTGTTGCATGTGGACATGGTATTTGGTTCATATATAAACCAATGGCCTCTCACTAACTTCCATGTCCGTATTATCTTCGGCCACATCCGCCACCAGGGAGAAAGCATTACCTCTTAATAAATGACACATTATATCGTCGTGGTATCGACATTTACTCCTCCATGTTATCTTACCACTGTTGGAAATTACTGTTGATCGCCATGGGAGGGGTATGGTCATTCTTGCTGCAGAACACGTTCAAAAATCCTCATGGTAGTACATTATTGGCTCCACTTTGACAAATACTACATTATATAGCTTGTCCGTATGCCACTAACAAATTTTCTTCACAAATAAAATGCGTGCTCACCCTTCCCCCTTCATCCAATTATCTCCATTGGTCCTTTTCGAAGCAATGGGGAATTGACTTCTGGCTGAATGAGCAAAAGCCATTCCCCACTTTTAAGGTTTATGGAGAAACCGGTCAGCTTCTTCCCCGTTCAATCAGCACCAATTCTGCTTATTACCTTATATTTTCACACAAATCATGGATCCCATCAGAACTGAAAAGGATGAGCCATAATCAACATCCATGCTAGCTTTCGCTCGAAGACTGACCTATTATCCTCGTTGAAGCGAAGCGAACACAAGCTAAATGGCAAGACTCAAAACTGTATTTGTCGACCTGTTGAAAACCATAAAACCACACATCAGACAGTATTCCCCATTAGGCATACCCCACGTTTGAAATTTCCACGTGCTTCACGCTTTTCAATTTCCAGACCGTCCGTGCGCATTTCCTCCAATCGTTGAGGAAACTACATTCTTCCAACCACCGTTGAACTCCTGCTCCATGTACACCATCATGACAAGACACTTGCTCGCTTTTTGAAAATTTAACAAACTTGTCAAGATACCGCATTAGCACTCAAAGCACACCGTTGCCTGTCAAAGCTTGAAGAGACAAATCTATCGTAAGCCTTGCTCCTTTTCCAAGAGGGGGACCAAGTTCGCCCATATAAAACATGACCTCTTGGGGGCAGGAACGTCCAACCATTATGGTTTGTCTCACATTGTCAATAAGTCTCTCAAAAAGGGCTTACGAACTTCGTGATCAGAATAATTCCATTTCCATGGAGCATTTCAACCGGCTCTATCTCGAAAGGCTTCTAGTTTCATCAGGCGCATGCTTAGAATTTCATGTATATAAGTTTTTCCTATTGTTGATGTTTTATTATTTTTTATTTTGTAGGTGCTTTTCTCATGTGTAATATTTTTTTCACAGACAACAATGTCACCCTCCTTATCATATCGCTCGAATATGCCACGTTAGTCAGCCACACTAGACACATTGCTTCAACTCGCTTGCCCCCACCCCGAGCGATTTTAGACTCGGGGGAACATTCTTAGAAGCACCACGAATGCTGTTTATGCATGTCGATGATCCAACTTCCTCACTTAGCGTTTTCCTGACATCTCCAATTTAGTGATCAACATCTAAATCATTATTATGCAATTAAATAATCAATAATTAAGGGTTCCGTCATCTGAAGGTTCTGTTATTTTATTTTTAAGGGGGTAGCACTTTAGAACACCAATGCTAAATAATGTATTTGAGCATGTTCCTAGAGTAATCGAACAATAGCCACTGTGCGAACTACAAAATAATTGGTACTTTGTCAGACGACAGGTACATCTACCTATGAGGTATGTATATTTTTATCCATTATACATACAAAAATAAAAAAACACAAAATCACCAAAAATTATGTATATATATATATATATATATATATATTTACCTCCAACACATTAGTTATATCAAAAATCTGTACCTAGTTTTTATGTAATTTGGTTGCATACTGTCAACACCGACACTTACAAGCACCGTTCTCGCCAATTCAGTCCGATGATCATGACAGATATAACTACTCCGTCAAGCATCCTCCTAAGAGGCACTAAGTATCTCTCCGGCACACCCACGGTATGTCACCGCAAATGAACCGGAACCTCCGCATAGGAAGGGGTATACCCATACTCAAACCCTCCAAGTTCTCTGGGAGTTCATGAATTCAGGGTCATCATCCCCTGACAAGCTCGCATCCTCACCGGTGCCCCAGCCGTGGTACTTTCAGCCTCGCTGCACAGCAAGGGGCTCCTAATCTGGTAGACAGCTTATCTGTCAAGAAAATGTGTCATGTAAAAACACAATTTTCACCTTAATTCTATCAAAAAAACTACAACATTCACACAAAAACAAAAGTACTCACTTAGAGCACTAATCATTTCTTTCACCATCGAGTCCCCATCGGGTGCCGTGGGCAGCGCTAATTGGACCTGCGAAGTTCATCTCCGCCCAGGGATAATCCTCGACCGTGACCAAGTTTAGCGAACCGGCAACTATCACCAAAATAAAGGATGACCTTCTCCGCCTCCGTTGGTTGCAGCTCAGGCTCCAGCTTGGGTTTTCGCTCGTGTCCACTGGTGCTACAATGATCCCACCACTGCACGCCCACTCTGGGTGGAGAAATAAACAATGGCTACCATACCCAAACTCCCTTCCTGAGTATGGTTCAGGCGTGAGCCACCACCCGCGCCCACAACTCCATCACCTTGAATCAACACCGAGGCTATACACAATCTGAGACAGGTCCATTTTGCAATACGCTGGCCCTGCACCTTCATGTACAATTCATCTAACAGACCTTTGGTTCTGTGCTACTTCCGTGCAACAGGCACCTGCTCACAAATCCCCACCGGGTATATGTAACAGCAGAATGAGACTCACGTCAGTGGGGTTTGATCTGCTCTGGACCCCGTCACCAATGCTCACCACACATAGTCATCATGTTATACCATTTCTAATTGAGAGCTCATTGCCCCCAATCCGAAAGACATGTTGTCATTCGTCCCATTGTTGAATCGCTCACCTCCTGAACTTTGACTTATCATTTTTTAAATCATATTTATAGCAACCACTTCATGGACAGCCATCAATATTACAACACAAATAATCATTTCCCTTTCTCTCGCTTCATGTTCTCTATCTCGCAGATACTCATGATTACAGCCTCATTGCACACTGTAAAATATTTTTAACCATTAGAAATTGTCTGGGCCACTTCAAATTACAATAAGTTCAAAATGGTATAACCAATCACTCTAGTGCAAAACAAGAGCATGCTAATGCACTCTTCCTCATAGGAAGTGCACTTAACGTGAAATGCACTCTGCTCCGTGTTAGCTGCCATTATTAGGGGTCCATGTACTTCTCCATTTAGTAGTCCATGAAAACTTCATAAGAACAATTAAATGACAAGAGTGAGGTTCTAGCTCCCACCGGGATCTCAAGGAAAACTACCTACCTATCACAATCAATAATGTTTTCTGTCTTTTTTTCACCCAAAAGCCCTTCATTATAAGCAAACAAAGAAAACAAACACCTTCATAGCCACTTCTAAAAGACTCTCTTATCTAAAAGTTGTGTGTTGTGAATTCTTTGAAGTGTATAACGTAAACTATTGATTTAATAATTATGTTCTAATGAGTGATCAAGATACACATATATATACATGTTTTAACTTTTTTTTCAAGTATTATTTTTACGTATTTTTCTTGTCAAACCGAAAACCTGAGTTCCCCTTCAGACTCATTAACTTATACTTAAGACGATTTTTGAGCATTTTATGGTATTTTTCTATTTATTAATCCGAAAATCGGTAGTTCTTCACTCATGAAATTAATATGAAGAAGTTAATTTCTCTTTTAGGGACCTTTTTCTAGCAGAAATCAAAAACCGCAGTTGACTTTGTCGTGCTCACTAAACCACTACTTACGATATAAGGAGCCATTATTTTCCCTCTTTTTCAAAGCTCTTAAACCAAAAGTAATCGAGTTTTTTTTCCCGTGATTCGTTAAAATTTCACAAAGATAATCGAGTTTACTCTCCTTCTTACATACTCATAACAAATGAGGGCTGTCATCAAACAGATTTTTACTTTTCCGTTCAGATGGACCAACTCGTTAGAAATGAACTTGTCGTTTACTATTCTCCCTTTGTCGTGTTCAACATTTAAAATACGACAAAGGTACTCAATGGAGTTTGTTTTTAAAAATATTTTTTTCAAATTCTAAATATGAAAATTCATCATTTTAATTTATCCGTACTCCGTTAAACCTAATCTCAAAGTGTGTACGTAAAGTTGTCTTTTACAATATTTTTACCTTTCAACATGAAAACTAATTAAAGCATTTCGCTATACTGCGAAACTAACTCGTACTAGAAAATTGACAAATGGATACTACTTCCGTTTACATTTCATCGGTGGATTTAAGAAGAAAAATATTGAACATGGCATTCTCCGTAAAAATATTTTCATGATGAACCTACCATCTATGATATAATAGTTTCACTCCCGCATCCCTAATAATTGTAAGAAACCTAACAACACCTTGAAATTATTGTTTTAAAGGTTTCATAATTCTTATTACAATAATGCCTTCTGTCATTTTATGATTCTACTATCATCGTTTTATCAACCTAAAATCACCATGCACGAAATTATTTGTCGCCGTACATCCCCATTTACTCTTTATTATCTCCATCAGCAAATCATTTGAGCCTGCTTTCATGGTTGACCCACAGATTGCCTTAGTGTTTACCTTTCAAATAACATCTCTTCCTATCGTACTTCAACATCTGATAGTTGATTCATAAACTACCCACTCTATATCGTTACACTTAATACAGTAGTATGTTCATTGTGGTTTCACTATTGGCTCCCCATCAAACATTCCATATGTTTAATTTCAACCTATTCAACATAATCGCTGATTGCATCACAATTAGGGACCATCATCATTATTTATAACTGTTCTTCACAAATCATTGCTTCATGTGCTTATTTATCAACTCAGAATTTACACTTTCACATGTTCAACACATGCCTTTTCATTCCATGTTGGAGAACATGTAGTTTTGAAGGAAGCAGAACAAGACCTCACCACAGCCACCAATAATAAAGCTATGTCCCCTCCCCTGTTGTTGCGATATTGCTCATAGTTTACCCTTCACTGACCACAGTGACAAGATATCTGCCATCGTGCTCATCGATGGAAAGTATTCTCATATCTTTATCCAGAGAACCATGTTGAGCGTAAGCCACCATAATGCCCCACCAAGGTGAGCATTTACATTTTCTGGACACATGTTGTTTCATGTTTTCTGTTTAATCTCTGTCTCTGCACACAGCACAGGTATTTTGACATCGTCTTTCTACCTGACCCTGGGGCTTTGGGGGTAACGACACAGCCAAACACTATCACCCTCTCGCAGGAGAAGATAAATATGTGGAAGGAACACAAAGACCTAAACGAAACCCACTTCTTCCAAGGTAACACCCACTATAATATCACAAGAGCAAGCACAGACCACCCACCATGACAGGGCCATGTTAGTGGCTAGGGAAATGCTCTGCTATACTTGAGGGCAGTGTTACTCCGTGTTTTTGAGTTTGGTACAAAACCCGAGGAGAATGACTGAATTTTCAGCTTTTTTCTCTCATGAAGAGAGTTTGCCATGAAAAAGAAACTACAAAGTACTAGTCTCTTATTAGTCTCTGCCAAAAAAAAAATGAGCTTTCAAAGAAGCTGCCAGAAAAGGCATGAATTTGAGGAAACATCTTGATTTTTTTCTATTCCGTAACTATGGAAAAGAGTAGCAAGTAATGATTTTCCACCTCCAGCCTGAGTCAGCGGATCTTTGCTCAAAGGTCGATGTCAAAGTTGAACACGTAAGCAGAGAGACCATAGTATGAAGGTTTCCAAGCATTCAAAGAGGTTCTTTGGAGAACTTGCTACCAAGGACACTAATACTTAGAGACAGACGAAGTGCTGGAGGGCTTGCACAAACCGAAGGTTGTAACTTCTCCTTTTTTAACCTGTAATCCATATTCATTTTGTCCATTCTATGCATTGATATTGTCATTGAAGGCTTAATTTGAATGTAGTAATAGCATGAGATGAATAAGCTTAGATGTGCATAGTTTAAATGTTTATATATATTGATTTAATTGATAGTGAAATACAAAGCAGTGGTAGAGATTACACAAGTTTTGACCACTCAGGCTGCTGATATTTGAGCTCTGCAGAAGTGATCCGCCCGCCCGTTCAACGTCCAAACTACTTGGGAATATCATTAAAGAGGTAACATTCCACCTTATTCCATCAAGTTGTTTTAAGTTAATATGAATGTATGTGCCATCTTTGTGAACTACACAAACTAATTCATCGTCTCCATTTTATACCTGAAAGCCCCATGAGAGGGATGGTTCAACTAACAACCCACATTTTACCCTATAGCAACCTACAAATGAATGTCCCAAATAATAATAATAAAAATATAATAATCATGAGATAGAAAACTACTAATCAATGATAAAATATTTAAACAAATAGAATATCCAAGATGAATAATTATAAACTAAGAAAGCAAGAAGATTTCAGATTCAATTGAAAGATTTCATCTTCATATTTTAAAATATATAATATAACAAGAAGAATAGAATTCTAAACAGAGGGAAATCTTAACATCATTTGATCAAGCTACAAATAACTGAGCAAATTCCTTTGTAATAGACAAGGTAACATCAAAATATGAAATTAATAAAACTAGTAAAGTAACATCAAAGAGAGGTCTCACAAATAGAGTTTAGATAGCATCAAGTAACTATGATAACCATAAAATATATTTAAAACTACCTTTCAAACTATTAGTGAAACAAACAAGCTGGTGGTTCTAGAGCAAACAACAATTTCAACTAACCCACTGTGAGGAAAAAAATATAAAGACACAGAAAACAGTTTCAAACACTACTTTTTAGCTCATACTTTTCTCGATCATAGCATAGAAGGATGGACAATGATAAAAAGAAACATGAACAAATTAGAGACACACATCACCATTAACCAAGCTTAGGATCTGCAAGCAAGCCTTCATCAACACCAACTAAAGGGAACCATTCACAAGCTCAATAAATAATTGCTTCTCTTCAACCTCAAAAGCCATGTATTGTTTCTTAAACTCATCAATGAAACATTTAAAATGAGAGCCCTAATGCTCTATTTAACTTTAAAAGGAGGGAAAACTGACAGTTTGGAAATGAACAAAATTGACCATAAATCTCTATAATGCTCAAAGATATCATAAGGCTCATGAAAAAATATCCCATGAAATAAATGCCAAAATAAATTTGTGCACCTAATTCCAGTGATTTGCCTAAAAACAAAATATACTATATTAAATGAGTGTGTTTTGTTGACTTTGTCCAAAACACAGCACAGCTATTTTCACAATACACCGTAATAGGTCTTATTGCAACCAAGTTTTGACCCTCTCAAGGCCTGAAAGCATTCCGTATGTCTGTTGAATATTGATGAGTCTAATTTCCAAAAACAATACTTATTTTCTGATCTAGCTCTAACTAATCCAAAATGTTAAAATCCCAACACTCTTCCAGCATACCAGCCCTAAAAGTGAGGATGTAGGAAATTGTGTGTTTTTTAACTTTGAGGTCAAAACTGCTTTTCCAATTTTCTCACATTTCCAGAGTAGTACAATATAATAAACCAAAATTCTGATTTTTTCCCTCCATGATGCTCATGGATTAATGTAGCTGCTGTACCAGTTAATAGGCCTTCAAAGACAGTTAAAATGTCCAAATCTCTCTGCACTGTGGAAGTATCCTTCAAGCGGGGTTCGTGAGACTTGTTGAGAAGATTATGCCAAAATTCTTAAGTTTTTCATGACCTTTTCTCCTTTTGCTACTTGGGATTTTAACAGATTTTTTGTTTATGCACAGAAGCAAGTTTGTTTTTCATTGCATAATGTTTTGGTCATATTTTTCCTGGAGAGAAAGGCCCCATTTTATCTTCTTAAAGTACTTGTGTTCATTATTTTACTTTCAATTCCATATTTTGTGCTATTTGAAAAATTCCCTCCACTCCCCTAATTTGTGCATATTTGTCAAGTAGGTCTATGGCCATTCCTTTAATTCTTCACGTATTTAATTGCTTAGCGCTTACTAACTGGTTTCGTTTGTTTTTGATACCTCATTTCTTTTATCTTTTCATATTTTCTTTATCTTATTGCTTTGTTAATATTTTATAATGTCCCTTTGCTTTTTGAGGCAACAAAAACTTTGTCTTGATCCTCTCCGTGCTATCAGTATGTGTATGGTGGATGATCCTTTTGGTGTCCTTACCATGGTTTTGATCTTCAATTTGATTAGGTCAAATTTCTTCTCTTTTTTCACTACCACCATGTCTATAACTGCTGTATTTATCACATATGTCATCATTTTTCAGTTTGTTGACAGGCTGATTAACATGACTAGTCATGATAAATGCCACACCGTGATAGTCACTGTCACCAGACTATTTCCTTTGTTATTTTCCCTTAATGATGCCTAATTTCAAGTGTTATTCAGCCTTTCATCTTTCCCATTTTCCTTTTATTTCTCTGTCACTTTCATTATTTTTCTTTATTTTTGCCTTCTCTGGACCTTTCGTTTCTGCTCACATCTCTCCACCAATGCTTCTGCCCATTTTGATTGTCCAACCTCACCTTTCTACCATCCTGATATTGTCACCGTTTAATTTCATGCTCACTTTCTTTCTCTTCGTCTTCTCTTTTTCTACCCCTTTCTTCACTTCTTCATCATTCCCTTCTCCTCTTCCCCATCAATTTCCTTGCTTCTCGCTCATTGTCACATTCTATTTGTCTTCTTGATTTAGACCATCATCATCATCCTCTCATTGTGTTCACTATCATTCCCTCACTTTCATTACCATCATTTCCACTGCTGTCCTTTCAGCTGACAGCATCAACATAAGGGAATAAGGGAGAGGTTTCCTTGATAAGAGGTACTTTGCAAATGAGGAGGGAAAAAAATTTGTTGATGAGGAGGCTGGGCTTGTGAAGACTTCATGGGCTATGAACACATCCCAAGGTATACCCTTTGTCTCCAACCTATGTAATACCACCATCTGACTGAAGGAATGGTGAAATACACTTTTCATTTGTTGGAAGACCTTCTCTGCACAACAGAAGAAATTGTGTCTGCTACCATAGAGGTAGTAGGTAACAAGGGCATCTTAACCCCTCTGTGACCATGAGGAGTATAAGATGATAGGAGAATAAAGCCCCAGTGTACTTCCCTCTGCTATGAATTAGCTTCTACAATAACTTTCATTAATACAAAAATTCTGCTTGAAAGTAGAAGGAAAACAAATGGAGTTATTCTTATTCTACCAGTCTTGATGAATGGCTCACATAATCCTTGTCCAATTTGGCTCTTCTAAACCATTTTTTACCACATTAGGACAGTTTTTCGTAGCATTTGGAGATGGCATTCATCGATAGTTCAAAATCAATTCCTACAAGATTCACTTTGTTGTTTAGTGCTGGGAGGAAAACAACCTTGTAAGTTTCCGTGGTGTTGTACTATTTGACCTTCTGCCACACCTGAAAACATCCCATCAGGAAAACACAGACACTCAGTGAGATGAGGTGAGGTATACGAAATGCCAGCTCAGGTTCAACCTTGTTCAGGCCTTCCCCGCATTTTTCTTGTGGCCTCGGCCCCTGCCATCGTCAAGCATCGTCTTCACCTCCCACATAGTGATAGAGATGCTTGTGGACGAACCAGGGTTTGGAGGAGCAAAATGAGAATGTGGTGGAAGTCAACTTCTCGGAATGAGTGACAGGGAGGCTAGGCTTAGACTGCTTGCTTTTGGAGCTTTAAGAGGGTTCCTTGATCCGTTAGACCAGACTACACTAACCACTCCCTCCTCTAAATGACAATCGAACTTGTTCAAGGAGGCTAAAAACAAAGGGTAAAATGGTCGATACCAGGCCCAGCACTTAGGGTTTTAATTACTTTTTAAATACCAAATTATCAAAATTGCTTGTGGGTCAGAAGGAAGAGATAGCCACCTACCACCCAGAAACCAGGTACAGGAGGCCACCACGCCCAGAATGCCTGTCAATATTCATGAATTTTTTTGTTTCTAGAAATATATATGTTACCAGCTCCATGGTGTACCAAGAATAAAGTATTCTAATTGTGAGGGTGCCTTCTTTAAGGAGGACCCACTTTATCTTCTAGTTTTTATAAGACCAATGTCATCCACTGTGTGGGCAGATTTTTCTTTTCATGTGCATTGGGACATGCTTCTTAAAGTTGCGATCTCAATAATTTGAAAAAGTGATTAGCTCAGCTTCATCTCTACCTACCCAACCTTACACCGTTTCAACATTTTCATTGGGTGGCACTTCGAACTGAAAACTTAAAGTTTTTCTTTAATGAAAAATGTCTACTTTATTTATTATCACTTCTAAAAGTTTGATTAAATAGTGAATTTCTTTTTATTCTCTACCTAGACTATTTGACTACCAAGATTAAGTTGTATACGTACTCATTCTCTAAGATATTGACATAGTACCAGTTACTATAGTTTAAACTGTGATTGTAAATTTAATTACTATGATGTATACATAGAATGTCGTTAATATTAGTTACTTTATTTTTTGTAAGCAAACAAAACTGAAAACAAGGGCTATGATTTATTGTTTGGTATGCATCCCCATCTTTATTCTGTGTTCAGTTTTTGAGCATGTGAACCGTATCTTTCATCCATAATCTATCCCTCCAATGCTTTGGAAAGCAATTGATTCGACAAGTCTTTTTCACTAATTACTTAATAAATTGAAAACGTGTTCATCCAACATTAAAGTGATGGCTTCAAATGTAAGAATTTTTTAAGGCCAGCAGGAATTTAGGTCAGTAATAATTTCAACATTACTATTTTTTGGTATGGGGTTTGTACCTTTTCAAATCTGCCTCTTTTTTCTCTTTTTCGTGGTTTGTGCTTTTAATTTTTCTAATTCCCCACCAAATGTTATATACACTGATGAAAGTTGACTTAGGACTTTTATTGCAGTAAATAGTGTTTTACATCATGTCCTCAAAAGGATTCTCTCATTATCTCTTGTCCACTCAGCCCTTGTAAATAGAAAACATGAGCATTTCATCGAGGTGTATGATTTTTCTAAAAAATTCAAAATAGGCAATGATCTCTTTGTCCTCTTTGATTTTATTTTGCAACTTGTTTTATCAAAGACCTTCGTAAGTAATTTATTTTATCAGTTTAAAAAGAGATGATGATTTCTATCAATGTATATCATAATGAAGAAGTTGAGAACATGGCCATGACTCTTTGGAAGACACCGCAGACTTTTTAACCCAAGAAGCATTTAGTCAACATGTATTTGTTCCAAGGAACTTTGAATATATTTATGATGATTGACCAAGAGGCTATCATTTGATGAGCAAATCAGCACTATCATGTAAAGACATCTTGTTAGAAATTCTTAAATCCTATGTGATGATTTATTCTTTGTTAGTATTTGTACTTCATGTGAGGTTTTGTCTAGGTACCTAAAGTCTACACAAATCGTATCCTTTTTCTTTTCTTTTTTTAGTGACACAACTTGCCAAAGGGTTTCATGGTCTTTCTTTAAAGGACTCTTGAATAATATCTATGTCACAAGGCTTTAAGATTTCATCATTATACATACAAGCATCCTGAAACTTTCGTATACCTTATGTACTCTTTAGTTTTTTGTGTAATGAGAGTTTTGACAACTTAATCATTTTGCTTTAGGCTACCCACATTATACCCTCATACTTCTACTATGAGACATTTTTAGGGTCCATATGCAAACATTTGTGGACCAACAACTTCTTCAAGGGAAAACTCTTTGATGATGAGGGTGTCTGTGTATGAAAATAAAGACTTTTATCCATATTCAAAATATTTATATGTGGAGACATTTCAACATCGTACTGACACAGTGGTGTTTTCATTTTTTGAGGTTTATCCTTCTGGTTTGAGCCAACGTGATTCGTATTCAAAACTAATTTTTGCTCTTGAAATTTCATTTTTCAATTAACAGTTCAATTTTGAGTTTACCATCATGGTTGTCTGTGGTCATGAGAAAGACCTCACTTTCATGCAAAAGAGATTAAGTCAACATTAGTGTGTTCAGATGTCTTAAATTAATTTATATCTCAATAATGTGTTGAAAGTTATTAATGCAGAGTGCTGTCCTTGATGGCAGAACTCACTTGCAGAGTGTTGTCCCTGAATGGCAAACTCACTCGATGAAGATGATGGCAACCTACTTGATGAAGGCCTGCATTTGATGAATTTCAGAACATAAATAAATGTCGCATGCATGGTAAGAGCATGTCTCATGGCACACGCGGATTTGTTCAGGACAAAGTAGCAGGCGCACGTTGGGAAACAACGTGGCCAAGTCACGTATGGGAAAGCGCTAAATATGTGCAAAACTGTGGGACCACCACAGTATTAACTGTCATGGCTGAGGAACATCTGCCTATGTGACCTGTCCAGGAATGTCAACGAAGAATGAAGCTTGCCCAGAACAGTAAACCCATACAAGGAGAACAATTCATCATGGCAAATAATGAGTGGGGGTGCAAGTCCTATTTACCAATGCTTTTCCGATGACATTCTAAATGAAAGGTTACAGTTGAATGATATATCCGAATACAAAGCACCTAAGGAAGAAATGATGAAGAAGGAATCTAGATCTGAAATGTATTTGTATTTGCTAGATCCTTGCCATGGGAATGATTAGATCTTGAGACAGCCACATCTGCTGACGTAAAGGCAAACAGGGCATGTGTATCCGTTTCCGAATAATTGCAATGACTTCAAATGTCCGAAGAACCATCAGTCTGTCACAGCAGGGCGCGCATGCATACGGGTCGATCGAAGAGAAAGCAAGCGGAAAGCAGAAATTAGCCCCGGTAATATTTAATATATGTATACGCGGGTTTGTATAAAGCGGGGCGCGTATATACGCGGATCAATAAAAAAGGCACAGATGAAAACTAGGTTTGGCCATAAGTACATGGGTGAAATGTCTGCATCTATTCTCACATGCATATCGTTTATCCTGACGGTAAGGGCTCGGGATTGTCCTAATTGATACTGTTTTTGATGTGATTGAGCTTAAAACATGGGAAGTGGAACCAAATCAAAACATGATGAAAAGTGGCTCACAAGTTGTGGCTCAGCTGAAGTTGTTGACTGGCGGCAGTTCATGAAACGCAACCATAGAGTGTGTCGAGGGCGAGCTTTAGTCCGGGTTGAAGCTTCCTTCTGTGAGGATGGTAAACGAGACAAAGCGAAGCCCCCTTCAAGAGACAAACGAAAGTTAGGCTCACATCACAGGAGAGGTCGAAATGAGCGTGTGGGTGCCCGCGACTTGGGCGTCCGCGCTAAAGACATTGTTGTAAGATATTTTCGAGAACAAAAGGCTGGCTTTCGACACGGCGCCAGTGGTTTTCCCGTACTTGGGTTTCCACCAAAACTTGTGTTCAGTGTGATGATTTATTCGGCTTCTTACTTCACATGTTTATCGAACATCTAATGAATGAATGATGAACGATAAAGTGAAGAATCAATGGGTATAATTAGACCTTCGTGTATACGTACTCGTTATTAGTATACATGGTATATTGAAAGTTGGCTTTAGCAGGCGAAGTAGCGTGCGGGTTTAAGTGAATGAAAAGTAAAATTTTCAGTTTGTTTTAAAGCATCTATCCACCCCTTTGTGTTACTTTTTCCCAATAATTGTATCGCAGGAGTGTCCTTCTCGCGAAGCTTCGATCGCTTTGAAGGATCTTATTTAATGGGAAGTCATGGAAGGAGTAATGTCTACAAAGCTACCCCTATTCAATGGAAGCAACTGACATTTCGGAAGGTAACGTAACAAAAGAATATATGAAAAGTCTTTAAAGAAGAATTGGTGAATATCAATATTCCGTATATTCTCAACGAGATGTATTGTGTTAAAGGCGCGAATTTTCACTAAACAGGTGAATGTCTTATTAGGAATATGTGTTAATCCAGAATTTAAAGTGATGCAACAACGTATAAAATAAATATGACAAAATTATTCTGATATGAAGGAGATACAAAGGTAAAAAGTAAAAACTCAAACTTAATTTGAACAGTGAAAATTTATGATACAGTGATGATATATTGCCATTATTTTACATCAAGACATTAAATCAACAGAAATTAAAGAAATGAAGAAAACCGACATTATCTGTGGAAAAAGTCTTAAGACCGACTTCAAAATTTGACCTCTAAAGTTTCGTACTATTGAAGAAAGGCAAGATCTGCAAACTTCATTATTGTTCATTTATATAGTATCCCTAATTTTTTCGAATGATGTTATATGATTCTTCAATCGTAATGAAGTTGTTTTAAGGTATCCTGCAAAAGGAAAAGAAAAGTGGTTATTTTTAATCCGACAAGATCCATAACATATTAATTTTAGAGAAATTCAATTAGTACCGAAGATCTAAAAAAGCTTCCTTCAAATGTTTTATCAGTAAAGAGTTGGTCACTATGTCGCTAAAATGTCTCATAGAGAAAAATACAAGGAAAAATTTAGAAAGATAAGATATTATGAATGAAGATGATGATGAAGTATCCGTTATATGAAGAATATTTTGACGGTTATATGTAAGTGCTTAAACAAGAAGCAAAAGAAAAAAGGTTACTCAAGCGAAAGCGATACCTCGTAACTGGTGTATGTAATTGAAGATAACAGTAACATCACCGTTTTGGTCGCATTCTCATGCAAAGGTAAAGATAGTAAGTACAGATGACCTTGTATGAAGTCGCCAAGACCAGTTGAAGACTACAAAAATGTTCAAGGAGAGCAACCCATGATAAGTACTGCTTTGCTGAAAGACTTCTTCCAACTAATGAAAAGGAATAAAGCAGAATCCATTAATGGTCAGTATATCAACATCAGGCAATATAGTCATATTCGAAGCTGAATCATCTCTACAAGCAAGACTCAAATATCAAGTATAGCAATGATAGAACCCCCATAATCATTTAGCAAGGAAGGTCTGAAGAAGAAATTGTTTCTCAAAAGAAGACCGATAATCAATAAGAATAATGCAGACTGAATAAGAAAATCATATTTTGGTACAATCTCATATCAAAGAAAGAAGAATTAATAACTTTACAAACTTTTTAGATGTGAAATAAGCGAAAGAATATCTTAAACTTTAATAACCATAGAAGACTAAGAAGGAAAGAAGAAAGGAAGAATTGTTTTTTTGTTTCTGGAGGGAGGTAAATATATTCAAAGGTAATTAGAAGAAAAGATTTAAACTTGAGGTTTCAAGATAGTAATGAAGATTTTGACATGATCACAGAACTGAAGGTTCCTCTATTAAATCGGTATTCTATTTTCAAGAGGTCCGTCAAAACAGAATTAGTTCACAAGGAAAATGCTAATGATTCATAACAACAAATCCAAGGCTGAAAGAAACAAAAAAGTCAACTAACAATCAGACCACAAATTGGAAAATATGTAGCTATTAAATGTCATGAATTATGGTACAGAAGAATTGCAGAAGTAGATCAGTTTCAATTATCAACAATCTGTCTTATAAAGGTACCGTAGTTTTGATAGATATTGCTTATGCAACAAGTATGGTCACAAAGTGCCTAATTGCACAGACAAGAACAGTAGAAACACACATCATGATCCTTATGCTTATCGGGTCACCAGAGAGTGTTACGCTTGTAATGCTATAATGTGGTACAACGCAGACGAATACATATATAGTAAAATTGGATAATCAAGACACAAATAGAAAGTTCAAACAAATGTAGAAAAAGATGGATAGACCAATCAGAAAAGAGAATATTGACCATCAAATGAACAGAGTCCGCTCAAATTTACTTCTTATTTATCTAATGGAGATAATGATAGGGATTTATACCATACCATAGGGGATAATGTATGATGATCTTCGCGATTATTCGTTAATTCTGCGCTGTGTTTATTTTTGATCTATGAAGAAAACAAGCATACATAAATGGTGGGGAGATGGAGAAACGTAAATTAAGACGGATTTTCTACATGGTCTGTTTAACTAAATCACGCATATATGTTAGAAAGCATGGTACAATGTGCAGAGGTATTGATGATAAGAGAATTGATATGTCGTACTCTTTAGTCGTGATAATCGTTCGTGGGGAGCGTTATTGAACACTAATGATTGCATTTTAAATGAATCGCGTTATTCTTTACAAGGTGATACTATGATGATAATAATGACATATTAACAATAGTGACTTTGACAACTCGTTGCTAAAAATGTTGTTTCAAAGAGATCGTTTTTTCAGTATTGTATTGAAAGAAGAATCAAGGCTAAAATAACGCTGATGTTACAACCATCGGATGACGTCAGTTATACAAACAATGTTCATTGACCAGATTCGCAAGCATTCAAATATCTCAAGAACAACAATTGGTCACCATGAGATCGCATTTATTAAAATATAGAAGATGGTATTGACACGCGGATTTCCTTGAAACACAAATATACAGTGTAGTTTCACAATAGCAAAAAACTGCCAGGACAAAAAGAAATTTGGTGATGGAAACCATTTTAGAAGTTTTAAAAAATGGTTAACTTTACTAATAATATGCAAACTTATATAAAATATTATTAATATTTAAAGAACATTCAAATTTATAATAGATATTATATATTTTTTCTATATAATGTTACGTATTTTTAACAAAATAATTTTATATTATAAAATAATTTAGAAAATCATTTTTATAAAAAAATAGAAATTGGTTAATCTTTTAAAAAATTATAAAATTAGCCCATCAAAATGAAATATTAGCCTCAAAATTTTCCTCATATGACTTTACGTATGATTGTCATACCGTTTAACAAATTTTCTTCGCTATGTTCGTTATTTTTCTTTATAATCGGTGTTCCATTTTCATAATATTGTTTCAATCTTCATGTTTTGATAAAGATGCCTTGATGATTGTTGATGTTCAAGATGGCGTTCATAAGGTATCTTGTTGCACAATAGCTGCTGATGCATACATTCAGGGAGGATAGCCCATATTTTATATAACAATGTTGTTACTATGATGGTTCTAAAATATACCCTTTCTTAAGGTCTTTCCGTATCGGTCACAAAAATCCATCGTAATTAGCAGTGCGTCCTTGTTAATCTGCGATAAAATTAATATTTCAAATGGCGACATCAAAAATTTGTAAACCACTCTGCTGGTATGAACCAGAAATGCTTAAACCACTGGTTAGTAATGAGTCCCATAAACCATTTAGCGTAGATCTTTAATGCGGCAGGAGCCCTTAGAGATAAAAAAATGTTGCCACTTATTAACAGATGGATGATCGTCGCGATGAACTCTGCGAGGACAGCGTACCTTTAATATCGACTGCGCGCTTTATTCAGCAGCAGGAGAAAGGTAGAGGTATTAGCTGGATCTCGCCAGTTTCTGGATGCGTCGCGTATAAAGGCGGTGTTTGCCAGCGAAAACACGGGAGATGACAGTTGCCAGATTTTAATGTATTCATCTGCCAGTGACCGTTGTTCGCCTGGAGCAAAGCACTGCGCTCAGCGGGGAGATTGTCAGCAATATGACGCGGCAGGGTGTTGTCCTGATGGCAACCCACTTGATAGAGTGTTGTCCTTGAATGGAAACTCACCGATGAAGATGATGGCAACCTACTTGATGAACTGGCTCTATCACACCCGGTAATGATGTGGTAAGAAATGTCGGTGATGAAGAAAAAGAGATGCCTGGCGGCGGCTGGATCAAAGAGTTCAGCCAGGCGATGCGGACACGGAAAACAACCGTTGCCCGCGACAAGGCGTTGACTAAATATGGCAAAACGGTGGCACCACCGCGAATAACCATTGTATTGAAAAGAAGATTCGCCTATGGAACTGCCTGCGGAACACCATCGGGCGAACAAGCTGGTCGGCAACAAAAATAAAACGGCGCGGTAATCACCGCAAACCGCGATAAAAAGAAGTATGAGCCAGTTGAATGCTTTCCTGCTGGGTGACCTGAATTGCGCGGTTACGGCTGAAAGGCGATCTGACGCAGCAACACCTGCGAAAAATGATGAAGGTAACCGGACCTGTGCCTACCATTTGGCGCAGATCCGCTATATCGACGGATCAGATGAGGCACGATCACCCGTTGCAGCGGGTAAAACTGGGTGATGTATCCGTTCGCAGAATTGGTAACGACCGGGCCATCCATATTCGCTATCTGCTGCTGCAGCAAGAGAAGTGGGAGACAGCAACACCCATATGTTACAGAACCATCCGTGTTACTTACACACACACAAGTGTGTTTATACACGGACCGGGGGCAGCGCGTATATGCTCAGGATTTTGTCGAAGCATGAAGGGTGTTTGTCCGGACCGTTCAGCTTGCGATCGCGTCCGTATTTTCACGCTCGGGATTGTCTGAATTGACAAGTATCACTTTGAGCACGCTTATTTGTTTGCATAATCCAATTAAAAACAGAACAGAAAGTGGACTGTGTGTTGTGTCTATTGAAGTTGTTGGACTTAGTGTGAAAATTGATGAACGTGATCTATAGAGGCAGCCGAGGGTTGTAGCCTTCGCCTGGGAAGCAGTTTCCTTCCGTGAGTACTGTAAACGAGAGCAACGAGCCCTTCCGTGGAGAGGTCGGTAAACGAAAGGCAGTGGGCTCGTGTTTCCTTCCAGGAGAGGTTGGTGCAAACGAGGCGCAGTGGAAGCCCAGACCGGGTGGTTGCTGAGCCTGCGCCTGCAGAGCATTGTTGTAAGAGTACTTTTTGACACAAAAATACTTTTGGAAGGTCGAGACAAATTCGGCAGCGGTGGTTTTCCGACTTGGGTTTCCAGACCAAAAATCTGTGTTCTGCGGTGATGATTTATTCGTTCTTACTCACATGTTTACTCTTTATCGAACATCTATCGAACAATTATTGGAATGATAAGTGAAGACAAATTAATGGTACAATTAGATCTCTCGTGGCATACTGTGCGAGTTTTATGAAGGATACACGCGTGTTGTTTATTTGGCTTACAAGTAGCGTATGGGTTTTTAGTGAATTGAAAAGTGCAAAATTTTCATTTTTCTCGAACACCGATTCACCCCCCCCCCCCCCGCATTTTTTCCAACACATGTCCCTCTTCATTACGCGAAGATGAAGAAACTAACATTCATGAATGAATAAAGAGGAGTTTTATCCAATTTCTCTCTTGATCACAACTAACAGATTAATGTGACTTCAAGATAGTCTCCTTGTCTTGCAAAATAGACAGCATAGGACAGCTTGTTGGAGGTCTTCCGTGTTTTAGCTTCCCAACACTTAGATATAATCATGCCATACTTAGGGGGAAATGTCGCAACAACTATGTGTGTCCACACTAGGTCTTTAAGAGGTATTCGTCTCGTACTGCACAAAGATCCTCGATTAGGCCCAAACAATTGACTCTACCGAATTGAATGAGGCATGATTGTTAAGGTTTAGCAATTTCTAGGTTTTATCTCCAATGCCCTTAGGGCATGAGGTTGTGAGAGTGCACCGTATCTAGCATGGCATTGTGCAAGATTTGGCTGCAGGCGAAGCTAACACAGAAGGGGAATGTGGCTCCTCTTGGTATTTTTCCTTCTACTCAGACCGAACAAACAACCTCGCTATCATCACCAAGTTTTACATCAATATCATTTCTTATAGTGTTTAGGACCTTCAAAACTTGGGACCTTGCACGTGCTGAGAACGAAGCCAGGAAAATGGCTATTCTTATTTTGAAATCTTCCCCAAAGTTTAAAGTATTTGGGTTTTGAAATATTGAGACCAGCTGCATTTTCACCATGAATCTTTCTACATTTTTAATTTGTTGATTTTTATTTGGATATTTAGACAAAATAGCTTTCAAAGCCAATGCATGTACTAGGACATCTTGGGCTGTTGTTTTGCTAGCTAATTTTTCCTTTGTTTGGATCAGTTTTTCAGGGCCATAAAGTTGACATTCCTCGATGTTTTCTTAGGAGCACAGTGTTTTCCTAATAACAATGTACATTGTTTTTCTGTAGGGGATCTTGGTTCCTTTTTTCCTACAATAATATTTCATGACTCATTATGTATTTTTCAAATCCCAAGCGACAGTTCCCTAATCTCATGGTTTATTTAGTTGATCCCAGGGAGAAAGAACCTTGTCTATAATGAGAAACATCATCTTTCTAATATCACAACTCTATTAAGCTAATGTATTTCTTCACAGTTCTACAATTTCTCCTTCTTCTTCATCTACGCTTTACTTAAAGGGAGTGTCCGATTTGTTGGCAATTTTCCTTCGAGCTGATTTGAGAGTGTTTTCTCCAAGTTTTGTGCTCCCATTTAATTTTTTAGATTGCCTAGCTTTTCTAAGGAGGTCTCTTCATTCACCTTATTCTTCATCATTCTCTCCATTGTTCTCATTAGCCATCTATTCTAATTAAGGATATGCTGAGGGCATGGTTTTCATCTTTGCAGGTTACTCTCTTTTCTTCATCTCATCCCAGTTCTTTCTAATTAGTTTAATTTTGCACTAATAGTGCTGCCTTTGTGTATTTTTCTAGTTGTAGTCTTCTTCTCTAATTGATATGTCAAAGTCCAGCATCAAAGCCTTCCTGGTAGCCCTCACACAGCCCTTATGGGGGTTTCATGTGAGGTGGAGGCACTGTGAGACATCGTTAAACCCAGGAATAATCTTGTATAATTTTCACATTCTCTCAATATTGCCATCTTAAGCACTGATAAGCTTTTACTTCACTGTTTGTTATGCCCATAGAGAAGCAGATCATGCTGTGTTAGGAGTACCCTTGAACCATTTTTTGGCCTTCTCCTCCTGCTATCAAAGATCCTCATTTTAATGGTTTTTCTTCAATTTCCATGATCAAAGGTACCATTTATCCATCTATGTTGTTGGGGCAAGATGACCAGCCCTGGGAACAGGATTCACTGCAGTCATTTTACAAGGTACGCAGGTTGGAGGTAAAGCCAGGGGATCACAAGTCGCCATGATGTGGGAGATAATGGAGGATTTACAATAGAAGAGGCTGTGAAAGGAGGTGCAGTGACGTGTCAGAGTGGCTTGGCAGGGTGGTGTTTGACAGGTAGAAGCACGGGACCGTTAAACCGATTCTGCAAGACTGAGAAAGAGCCGTTGATGAGAATCGGTGTTAAAAGAAGGAGATGTTTCTCTGCACCGGAACCGTCGAAAATCTGGTCAATGTCGGGCCATTGGAACATCGTCTTGTGACTTGGTTTGAAAGGTTCTTTGTGATGCAAGCCAAATCGGGATCTTGCAAGGCTTCGTAAGATATTCGGTGACAGAGTTTACAGAATGGTTTTAATAGTATTTAAGTTTACGTATCCATACCTTTTCCAATGTATTTTCTAGCCACCAACCATGGTGATAAGCCATCCCAGATGATCTCACATCGATCTTTGTGAAGCCGCATTTCTGCATTTCAAATGTAGAGAGGCTAATTTTAGGATCAGCTTGCTGTTAAACTCTCTTAGTGATCGGCAAACTCACACAACAGGACTGACCGTAGAACTTGGTGCTTAATTTTAGTGTATAATCCTGCAGAGTCTAAATGAGAACTAGCAGAAGTAACAGGCTCACGAGGCCAGGAGTTCCAAGAGATGTTTTTGTGTTTTTTTTAAGATATGTGTGTATGGTCCACTTTACTAATAACTTTACAAAAATAACCAATCTAGGGATTTTTTTGTGGTTTTTTGAGTTCTTTATGTAGCCCCAGTTTGCATATGAGTGTTTTCTAAATTGTGTTAATATTTTACTAGGACAGTGAAACAGAAAAGTATACTTTAACATGAAGCTGACTTTGAAGCTGAACCAGGGAAGTTGAATGAGTCTTCAAGATTTTTTAGGTATTTATCGTGATGAACTGCCCACATGATCGCTTAATGTTAGGGTCCTATGATTTAGCAAATTGTGAATGGGGTACCATTGTGGTAACATGAAATCAATTTTTTGAGTCTCAGGTTCCATTTTGGGATCCGGCAGGCTACTTTCATTTGCCATGTGACGTGTTTTTTTTCAGGTTTGATTGCAGGCTAGTTGTTAAGTAGGTTTGTTGTTTTTTTTTTTTGTTGAAGAAGACAACTGAAAGAGACAGTGGAGGAGAGGTCATCAAACCGCTGGGCTACAGTAGTCTATGAAAGTCATGTGATATTCTGTCACTAGCCAGGAGGCATCACAGAAAATATAGTATGGTCAATGGATATTAGGCGTGCTGAAGTGGAACACATTAAGTTGGTGAATCAGAACGATGGCAAAGGGCAAAGAAATATCCTTTATTACACCCAGCAAACAAGAAGGTTCCTTCAAACATCAGTGAAGAAAAGATAATAATTGAGATAGGAAAACCATTACCACAGACAATACTTAAACAACAGATATCCAAGATGAAATACCTAGTAAAAGAAAGAAATAAGACTTATCTCGACATTAGTGATTTCACCCAAGATTGAAAGACATAAGATATGTAACAATAATCAAATAAGAGGGAAACCTACATCATTTGATCAACCAAAAGAATTAAGAGGGCAACTTCTACATGGACAGCAGAATATCTGGAAACAAGACCCTTTGGTTAAACCTAGCAAGAATACATCAAAGAGAGGTTCAACAACAGAGTTTAGAAAGCATCATAAGCATGGTTAACTATAAAACATATTTAGCAAATATTCTCAAACCAAGAATAAACAAATAAGATTAGTGGTCTAAGGAGCAATTAAGAATTCTCAAAACTAACTTAGCAGAGAAAATAAATACAATAGTAAGGCCAGGTGAAGGACTAAGGTGCCTCAAACAACATTTCTTACCATACTTTTCTCGATCTACTCAAGAGAAGACATACACAACATAAACAAGAAAGAAAAATTAGAGACACACTACCATTAACCAAGATCAGTAGATCCACAAGAAGTACCATCATCATCAATCAATTCAAACTATTCAAAAGCTCAACACCAAATTTCTCTTCAACCTCAAAAAACCATGTATTTCTCTATAGTATCCTACAAAATCGGAAAATCAACAATACTGCATGAAAATTATTCTTTGTATAAAAATATACACCAAAAGGAAAATTCATTCCATGGATCCAATATATATCATTATGAACCCAATCCAAGAGTAAATCATAGAAAAAAATCAATACAGTCACTAGTCACTTCCACAAGCAAATAAATGAAAATTGATAAACCTAAGATAGACCAACACAAACATCAGAAAACAAATGCACAATATCAAGAGTTATACCCAATATAGAGAAAAATATATATCTTTATACTAAACTAATATAATAAACAAAAAAATGTAGACATAGTTCCCTTTTACATAGATCCAAGATGACCCCGCAAGGGTTTCTACGTAAATGACATACATGAAAATTTCCCATACCGTATATCTAGCATGGTTGAATCATGCCGTATAGTTTGAATATTTTGTACAAATGGCCAGAACGTTCAAACAAATGGTTGTATACTTCTGCTCAGCTCAAATGGCTATTGATCCCTTTCATCCTCAGAAACTAGTTCATAAACGTGGGGGTTTTATCCGCCCCACCCAGCCCCAAAAATAACATAGCCTTCGACAGACCGTGTTGTGGCTAGGTGAATACTGGGCGTGTTCTTGATAGTGTAAATGTATTTAAAAAAGTCTCTCAGATCTCTTAAACAACATTCCAAGAAAAGAGTAGGAATCCCCCCGCATGAAAAACCTCACCAAACAGCGCAAACTTATTAACAATAGCCAGCAATGAGAAGAAGCTCCAAATAGACCACACAAAAATATTATTCAATTTTATATGTTTCCATTCCCTCCATTATATATTTGATGAGCTTCCTCACCAAGGGTCCCACCCAACTATGAGGTTGTTTCTATGCAAATATTTCAACCAAATTAGTTTTCCATTAATCTCCCATATTTTTGCTATTTGATTTAGTAAATATTGACTCGATCAATCTTCGACCGGATCAACCTTGACCGGATCTTTCATGCATTGTTCTTTTCACCTGCTGTGTCTTCATTTTGACTAGCTAGATTGATTTTCATTCACATTGAAATGTCTTTACTAGGATCCACTCTACATAATAATGTTGTTGAATTGTCAAACTTTAATTTTTCCACACATTTTAGACCTCTGCTTCGCCACATGAGGATTTTTTATCTAGTTATTACTATCCATTTCTGTACGCTATGAGGATTTTATTCTACTTAAGCAACTTTTAGCCCTCCTTGCCCATTTATTCATCTAACTAGATTTTAAAGGAAAATAAATATTCTGTTTAGCCTATTGATAATTTAGGAACATTGTGTCTTTCTCTCCGCAAAATGTTTTTTGTCCTCATACAACTGTAAGGCCTAAAAATCTCCCTCCTCTTGGGGCTCCTCCACCAAATATTCTCCACCATTGCTTCTGTATAGTCTCAAATGGCAATTATGTTCTAATGGTTCCTCCCAAGTGTGCAAGTTGGCCTTTGCATCAACCAAATGGCTCTCATCATGAAATAAATTCAAGGTCTGCAGTGGAAACCTCCTTGCTGTCACCAGCCCTCATGAACTGATGACAACTGGGTGGGGAATTAAATCATCACTAAAAGGCTCCCACCTCCATGTTATCATCCAAATGAAAACACTAACCACTCCAACCTAAGAAATTCATAGAAAAATCCTCCCGTGTCTTCACAGAGAGGCATATTCCAAGTGTTCAACAAACACATACTGTTCTTCATATAAAGAAATGTATGATCATTATAGTGGGCTATATAATCTCCCATGTTCCCCATGAAACATGTAGTGCAAAAGTGTGAAATTTCTCCCCAAGGACACATCCAACCAATGTGTATCTCTCAACCATGTTCCTAATAGAGATAAGAACATCTTCAATATATGATTATAATTAAGGTCATGCTAGCTGCCACATGCAATAAAGGAAAGGACAATGATCCCTTATGTGCAACCAAATGGCTTTTGATTCTAATCATGGTAGGATAGACAGTGTCATGTTTTCCCACTCAGGCTTCTTTGTTATCCCACCTTTTCTGGGATGTTTCGTAGGAAAGGTGAAGTGAGAAGAAAGTGATGAAGCACACCATGAACAACACACACTTCCCCAAAATATTTTAGGATGGTCAACATCTCCATTGCTCATGGCCCCAAGTAGCCCAGAAGCCTACAAGAAAAAGTGCCCCTTCTGGAGCAAAGCCTCATTCATGAGGTAGTAAATATAAGAATATAGTAGATATATCAGATTTTCTAAATAAAGGTCTTACCATACTTCATTTTAAATCAGTCAGATAGCTCATTGATGATCTCCTCTCACACCCAATGAACGAGGAGGTGATGATGATAACTTTCCCAAGAGCTATGTTCCTCCTCAACCAATAAATTATCCATGCAATTTCTCATATGAGAGTGCATTCTCTTGAATTTTTTCTCATGAATCTATCCAAGAGTGTTAAAATATTATGATATAATGAACGAAGGGTTTGTAAGTCAGATCTCACATTTCGTATTAAGTAGTGAATCTTTAAGCTTGAAGTCTCTAGCCAAATAGATTTACTTTAAATAATGACCTAAATAACCGTCAGAGTACTTCCCATCCATCACTTTCCCCATCAACAACCTTACATGCAATATGCCTTGAAATATTCCATCAAGACACCCCAACATAATTCAGGCCCTCAAATATAGACAGAACATCATAGAATTGTTTGTAGCCTTCATTATAATAGATGGCTCTCTCTTTGATGATGATTATTTATGCCAAAGTCACAAAGTTGACAGCACAACTCTATTTTGCTGTTTCTGCACGGATCTTGTTCAAGACTATATTTGGGCGTATGGACATCGAACTTCCCTTTGGAAATTTTTTTTCTTTCCAAACTCTCCCCACTCTGGACCATGCATGCAAGAGCAAGTTGATATCCTTGCTTATGTCTGTGAATCTTTTTTATGTGCAGGTTACTAATGATTCCCAAAGACATGTAGTTAACACACACTTCCATCCATACACACAGACCGAACCTCCTTTTTCAATGCAAATGAGATGGAGTGTAGATAGCATCACTTACAAAATTTCACCCTCGTGAACCCATAGAAGATTTTTGCGCTATGTTATCTCCCCCTCCCAAAACACCCTCCTTACTTTTCTCCAACTGGGTGGGGCCTCCACACGTTCCACAGACACTGTCAAGGCAGTGATGAATGTGGCAGCACCGGTCTTCGTATTCATTGCATCTGTCTTCCTGCCGCCTGTCAGGTACCAACCTTCTGAAATAAGAGAGGGATGTATGCTCTCATCATATGATGTCCTCCGCTTTATCTTTTTCTATTTTTCAAGATCTCACCATTTGATAAGGATGGAACATGTCGCTTGATTTTGTGCCATTATTCTTATATGTGAGATTCTTTGGAACTCCCTTAAAAGAGTTCAGAGTTTCCTTGGAGTGCGTCCACCTTCTCATGAGGTATTGGATGTGATCTTGATATGACTATGTTTTTTATTCTCCAGCCTTTCTTCACATTCTCTTTCATCATTGTCAGAAAATGCTCATCAACAAGACCTTAGATCTTGGTCTTCTCCTTTGAAGAGTGAATTTCCATGTGTTTATTTTGGAGAAGAAAGTTGCACATCACAAATGTGATCTTGGCTTTGCTTAGCTTTTACTGTCTAATTTTTTTTTCTGTCTCTTTCACAATGCTTTTCTGAATGGAGTTGAATTTATAATCTCCCAACCAAGAAGTGCAATATTGTTTGATTTGGATGGATAGACTCATAGAAGGTGTTGCATAAAATTTTCATCAAACGTTTCCACTATCCTTCTAATGAATCACAAGTAGATGTATTTGTGTTCTTAAGGAAAGTATTCAAACAACCACCATGACAAGTTTTACTTTCAAGATGAAAAGCCACATTGATGGATTCTTCTAAATTAATGATGTTGTGCTGATAAATGCTTCCAGCTCTACACCAAATTCCTAGCTAGACATTTAGGTGATCCATCAAAAAGTTAGATAGAAAGAATCTACCCACACGCAGGTTACTTCGTATCCTTGTGTTTATTTTCTTTAATATTTGCAACTCTGAAGCTCAAGGATTTTGAACCCTTAGATTGAGCTGATACCTTAAAAATTATCACCAAGAGTCTCCTTCTTAAGACAAGCAACTCTCTCCATCTTCTTTGTCATGAACATATGTATTTGTAGAGAATTTTGTAGATCTGAGATGCGATGAATTTTGTACCACAAGATGAGGAACTAGATCTTCTCATAGACTTTCTTGTTGAGGGACTTCATGCTTTCCCCTCATTTCTTTGATGTTTTCATTTATACTTCCCCGTAGAGCGTAAGAGAAGTTTTAGAACCTCTCCACAATATGGCTGGTTAATCTTCATATTTCTCCTTCCCATGATAATAATCCATAATGCTCAAAGTTGTTTATATTATTTAAGATTATGCTCGATACCACTATAGTATCCAAAATGAAAACGAATACTTGCATAGAAAACGTATTTTTTCTAAATATAAGCAAAAAATCAAATAGACCCATTATATATGACATTATTAAACTTCAATCCAGAGAAATCAGAATAAAATCATCATAGGCTTCAGCTAAACAAGCCTCCATGGCCAAAACACCCAAAATTGATGAAACCCCGCATCACTTGAATACAGGTATTGGTTAAATAAATAATCATGGGGCTGGATTACGTGTTGAAAATTTCCGTGTAAACATAGGGATATATATTTCATATTTAACTATTAATGTCAAAAACACAGATCTACATTTTATATAGATCCAAGATGACCCAAGGGTTTCTTGACAAACATAGGCATGAATGCCTACAGACATATGGTTGAATTCACGTTGTATAGATGAATATCCATAAAAATTGCTGAACATAAATAAATGAAGCCAGAATTTACTATCTTTCTCTTGTATACCACCCTCTCTCCTGAAACTTGCTCATAAAAGTGGGTTTGATTCCCTTACACCGCAACACCGAAAAATAATGCGCTTATCCAAGGGAATTAATTAGAAGCATAGTGAATACTTTTCCAAGTGCCTCGATATTGGAAAATTTAGCTCAAAAAAGACAGAACTTACGAGAAAACCTCATAGCTAAACAACGCAAAACTTAGCTAAATAGCCAAAGAACGAGAAAAGTCCAAACACCACAAATATATATTCTTCAGTCCTATATGTTTTCCATTCCCTCCATTATAGGCTTGATGTGAGCTTCTGCACCATGTCCCACCAATCATGAGGTTGCTTCCACGCAAAGATTCTTTCACCACACCATGTTGTTCCATTAGTCCCTCCTCATCCTTTTGCATTATCAGATTTACATTCAATCTTGACCTGATCAACCTTGTTGGATCAACCTTGACTATTCATACACGTTCTTTTCACACTCTGCTGCAAGCCTGCCTGACCAGCTAGATTGATCTTCATTCACATTGAGTGCCATCTTTATTTAGGATCCACTACTCATAAATGTTGTTGACTTGGTCAAAATTGACTTTGTCCACATTTTACACCCTATTCACATGAAGATGTTTGATCTAGTGATGATTAAGACCCTTTCTACATTATGAGGGATTTTATTTCTACTTACAACTTATGAGCCTTGCTCATTTATTCATCTAACTAGATTTTAAGGAAAAATTAATATCTTAATAGCTATGCCAATTTAAGGAATATTACACTCAAAACTCATCAAATTCTATTATCATGAATAGAGCCTCATGCTCTATTTAATTTATGAGTGTGTTTTGTTGACTTTTGTCCAAAACACACATGTACAGATGTCCATTCGTACGTGCCGCCATCTTAGCGCAAAATATGTCAAAGTTGTAAATGTTTGAACTTTCTATGCCGTATTTTTCTTGATGGTCCATTGGAAACTCGACATATACTCAAATATTTTGTTTTCGATCTCAGCCCTGAACTATCCAAAATTTCAAAATCCCAACACTACCCTACATGCGCAATGCTAGGCCTCGAAAGGAGTTAATGGTGACATTTTAGGTGCTTTTGTTTCTTTATGCTCAAAATCAGCCCACTTTTGAAATTTTATAGACAAAGGTACTAGTGATGAGAACGAAAACGCTGAGTTTTTCCCTCCGAGGATGCTCAATTATCAGCGTAGCACTGTGTTGGCATCGAAATTAATAAAGCCTTCAACAAAAAAATAAACAAAAAGTTGTCCAAATTCCTCAAAATTTGTAACACCGCGGGGTTTGGGAGAATTGCTGAGAAGATGATGCCAAAATTCTGTTTTTCATGACCTTTTTCCTTTAAGGGTTTGTATTTCAATGAGGGATTTCTTCGCCTTGGGCACAAGCAAGTTTTTTTTCATTGCATAATGTTTACCACATTTTTTGGGATATAAAGGCCGTTTATCTTTCTAAAATACTTGCTCATTCTTAACATCGAATGATACATTATGCCATTTCAAAATCTCTCTCCCACTCCCCAATTTGGTGCATCGTTGCTTGTAGTCGCATTCTTAGTGGTCATCTTTTTATCTTAATTATCAACGTTGGCTGGCCAATGAATTGTGTCTGTTTAGCCTGCTGTTTCCCGTAGCTTTCTTATCCTTTTTCATCTTTTTCATTTCCTTGTCAAGCCTTTTGATCTATGTATATGGCAAGGTCCCTTTATTTTTTGAGGCAGAAACACTGCCCTGATCCTCTCCATGGAACAAGGTGATGGTGGCCCTTGTATTTCGCCGCGCGCTATGATCCCCTGTCTTGACTAATATCCTCTCTTTCTCCTTTTTTTCACTATCACCATGACTATATCGCCTGTCTTTTTTTTTCTGCCATGTCATAATTTCTTTTTCTTTTCAACGATGTTGATTATTTTCATACTGTTTTGCTGTGTACTGTCATGACCATTTTCCCTCTTTGTTGCCTGTCCTCACTGCCTTAAATTTCGTGTTTTTCCATATCTTAATCTTCCCTCATTTTTCTCTTCTGATTCTCCGTTTTCACCATTATTTTACTCTCTTTATTCTCTGCCTCCGTATCTCCTCGTTCATTTTTTGATATCCCCCTCCATCAACGTTCAGCCCGCCCTCGATTGTCCGCCACTCCTCCCCACCATCCTCACATTGTCCACCTGCTTTGCTCATCGTCATGCTTCACCATTTTCTCTTCAATCTCTATTTCTACCCATTCTTCACTTTCATCAATACCTTCTCCTCTTCCTCACTGTCTTCAGCTCTCTTTCCCATTATTAGCATTCTGTTCATCTTCTTGATTTATCCCATCGTACTATCCTCTCCTCCTTGTGTTCATATCATCATTACTCTACCTCTGCCACATTTTTCAGGACTTCTCACCGTCATCCCTTCATTTGATGTGAATTAATAGAAGGTAGAAGGAGGTTTCCTTATGGTGAGGGAACTTGCGAAGATGATAGCAGCACCAATAATGAGGAGGCTATGGGTGCAGAACACGCGGGCGCGTGTTAGTCAGCCATAACTTTTTTAGAGATCTTATTTATGGCTAATTTATTTTTCAAAACTTCAAACATAGTCTTTGAAAACTTATCATCTTTTAAAGTTATTATGATACTATTACTTTGTTAATCTTTCACCGCTGTTTCTATCTTAAAAAATCCATTATTTGCAAGAAAAACCTAAGATAAAACCCTATTTTCCACTATTTTTCACTCCTACTTTCACCCATTTTTTCCTCATAAAATCCTCAAAAACCTTTTCATTCAATTTTAAATCATTTCAAAGATCTTTTTAAAACCATTGATCCCTTTTCATTGCTTGAAAAACCCCAAATTTCTTTATTTTAACCCCGTGCTTTGGTTTAAAAACCCCGAAGCATTGGTTCAAATCACTCTTTCTCGCACTATAAGGTTTTTTTTTAAGCCATCGTATTTACTTTGGCCCTAAACTCCACATGCTCTAGCCCTCGCAACTGTGCGCTAAAAATGTTTTAAAACCATTTCCCAAACCCCTATTTCTCATATTTTTACTTTATCGCTAATTTTTAAACAAATGCGACCGTTGATCAACATCTACCATCGTCGGGGCCCTAGTCCATCTTATTCACCTCGCTTTAATTTTTCTTCTTCTATCCACACATCTCGCTCTTCTTTTGATCCACTGTTTATTTTTGCATCCTACGATGAGGATTAAACTCACTAAAACCCTTTTTTCCTTTATTTTTTCATTACCTCAATATTTTCAAATTAAGAGAAGATCTGAATATCATCTTCGTACTTGGGCGCGTCCCCGAGTTACCCGATCTCATTTTACCTTTTTCCCTTTCAAATAACTCGCTCATCTTCAAATTTCCATCCATTCATCAGAAATATCCGACGCCAAGATCTTTTCCCAACCTATCCAAACTCACCCATCACGCTCACACGACAACAAACGTGGACCCCACTACTTTCTCTGCCCTTCGACGTATGCGAACCACCATTGATCTGCTACCCCCATCCGATGTACCCCCCAAACCAGTTTTGCGTTACGCGCCCATGACTAATACCCAGCAACAAATGGCACGAGGACAAAGCGCAGGCACCATCGTATTTTTCGCCAAAATTCAAAACTGCCTCAATGCCACGGAAACCAGCCTTAGTTTCGCTACCACCCGACGCGAGAGTCGTCTTTTTTCATATTTTAATCGTTATTGCCGATTAATATTTAGGATGTACTCTGTTACTACAGCCAGCACCCTGTGCCATCATGCATCCTCGTCTTCCTGAAGACTTGACCTAGAACTTCAACATTCGTTATTCCGAATCAAATATCCAGAAAGAGCCATGTTTCAACTCGTTGTCTTCATCTATTTATTATATCTCAAATGATCGCCAGTAGACCCATTTTTGATTGTTTTAATCCAATGGCCCACAGGTCCGTATCCGCCCCTACTGCCCTCCATCCATTCTCCCAACACTCATCACCATCCACCACTGCCTGAACTCGACAACCCCGACTTAATCTCACCCATTTTCTGTTTGGATTCCCAATATTTTATCCCAAGTGTTTCACCGGGAGTGATATCACCATGATATTCTGAACCAACGCCCTGATTCAACCTCCCGCTCAAACTTCATTTTGCATCAAGTTGAATTATTTTTTGCTGTGATTTTCTTGTTTTTACCACTCATTTATTCATTTCTCACAGCCTAAATCCTCTTTTCCCGTCATTTAACTTCCAAGAATGAATCATTTTCGTAGGATTTTAATCGATTTTGTCGGGCGTTTTTCGAGACAAACAGTGAGCACCCGTGTATTTGCTGTGCCTGCCATCCACGCCACTTTAGTCCAATGGTCACTTATACTAAAACCAAAGGAAAGGAGCCAGAAATGGCAACTATGCTTGAATCATCCTGAGCAGTGACCCCATCCACAAACCTCCACCCACGCAATATCACCACACCTAAAAATAAACAAAGCAACAAGAATGAAGAAATCAAGGTTAAATAGGGATTAATTAGCCAAATATCAAGACCAAATTAATCCCTGCGATTAATAAAAAGCCATATTAGAGAAAATGAAGGACCCAAGACCAAGATCAAGGCCCAATTAAGCCTAAAACATAGATAGAAATAGATTAAAGTTTTTACAAATGCCAGGGATATTTAATCCCAAAAGTACCTAATCGCCATATCAGAGAAGCAATGAACTTTTGGCTACCAAAGTACCATCTGCCCCAACAAACCAAAAGAAGGTACAGTTATTGCTTAGTCATGATATTTTCCTAAAGACAACTAATAAATATTTCCAAACAAACAATATTTAAACTATCAAATAGTGTTTAATATAAAAGACAAATAGGTCAAGATCATATTTTTATCCAGCTTGCTTCTTAAAAAGTAAATGGCAGAAGAAGAAATAAATTCACGTTTCCTGCCTTATACCCTACATGGTCTTTAATAGTTGCATTTTAGGAATTAATCTACACTTTAATCCTGAAACTTCCACTTTCCCTACTTTCCATAAATACTTCCGAAGAAGAAGAAGAAAGTTGGTCACTAGTTGTAATACTGAAACCTTGAAGCAGTCACAGTCTTTTGAATTTGAAGAAGCAAAACCAGTCTGGGAAGTTGAATATGTTTTGGCATGCTTGTTCTAGAAGGCTCTATCATTGGATCCATGTAGCTGGCTATCAAAGATGTATTCGGAATCGTCTTTTTGTTTTTCCGATTTTCATTTGTTTCATAAATTTTATTAGACAATAGGGACAGCACTAGCCAAGAAATGAATCCTTAGAAGTACCTAATCAGCCAATTTTCTACATCATTTTATGTTTTTTCTGTTTCAGGTATTTTAGAGTCTTTAATCTTTCTAGTCTCATATGCTTACTATTTTCAATAGTTCAAATAGTTATTCCAGCATGATCATGGTTTTCCGTTTGTCCGTTGCCACTTGAAATCATTTTTTAGTTCTCTAATACCATTGGTTTATGTTTTTTTTAGCTATGGAGTGTTTTTTTATCAATTTCTAGTCTCTGATGAAAATTATTTGGGTATTTATAGTTGTGATCACAGATGTGTTAGGTGTTGATTTCCTTTCCATCAACGTAATTATCAAAGAATCTTTTATGTTTTCTAAGTCCTTAAAATAAAATCTTTGATAGCAGGATGTTCCCTAATCTTGATTTCATTTTAAAAGTTGTCTTCGAAGTCATAATTTGCTTAAAGTGTGGATTTTAAATTCATGGTTAGCTCGTTCTTATCAAATACTCTCTTATTGTTCAGGTTATGTTTTTAAGTTCCCTTTTTTGAGAATTTCAACTCTCTTTCAAATCATTAATGTTCATTCTATCAAGAATTTGAAGGATCCTATGGCCAAGTTATATTTTCCTTTGACATCCTTACATCTACTGACAATCTCTTTGCCATAAACCCTCTCGACTCATCGCCCAATGAATTCCGACACTTTTCTATCTACAATACCAGACCTTTCATGCCTACTATGCTACAATCTGTTCAATAAAAAAAATACCACACTGTTTAATAACTTAAATGAAAATTCAATACTTAAAAGAAAACAAGAAATACCCTTGCAAACACCTAGAGATCTCTTCTATAGTTTATGCATTCAGATCCCCAGAACTATAACGAATGTAATTTCATGTTGCCTTGCTCCTTGGTTAGCCAATCTATCAAAACAAAGAGATCCCAGAAACACAATGGAGCATCACAAAGGACTCATTAATGTTTATAGAGAGTTTAGAAAACTATTATAAACTTTATTCCTCGCAAATCTCTAAGAAAATGCTTAAAAGCTACAAGGACTTCGTTTGTTTGAGAACCTTAGCTAAGTAAGACTGACATAACACACCTTCATACACAGAAATATACAAATCCAAAAAAATAAATTGCATTTATCCATAATGAACATGGTGGTGGAACCATAAAAAATTTTAATTTTCCACAAAAGTTTAAAATTTCTCCTAGACTCCAAGTAATCCTAAACATACCAAAGACTCTTAATCGGGAAACCTAACACAATAACAAAGCAAACCCTGCTAAGAAGATCAAGATTAAATTTTTTTGCTAAAAGAAATAAATAATTAACAAAGACCTATTAATATTTTGCTTAAACTTTTCTTTTTTATTTGGTCCTAAAACACAGCACAGTGTGGCTTCACAAGGCCTACCAGGAGTTTATCCCAACTCAAACCCTTCTAAGATAGTTGACATCCCAGGCGGTTACCTCAGGAAGTCTCCTACGTTCAGGCTTCAACTATTGTTAGACCAATCCAAAGAATAATTCTATTCAAAAATCCTTCATACTTACAGATTCACAAGTTGACTTAAGAAACTGGTCTTAACTAGGTCACTGGATGACAGACCTGGATATTTTGAGGTGTCCCTAATTTCTCATCCCCGAAGACAGAGGTAACATTCCGTAGCAGAGAAAACCAGCTTCCACCGACGATACTTCTCTATAATTTTGGTTTCTCTCCTCATCCAAGGTTCCAATGGGCTTCTTCGGTCCACCTGATTCCATTTACAGCCTACCCACCGTCTAAAACACTCATCTGTTCCCACGTTCTCTTAATAATCCACCCTAAAATCCACCTTTATCGTGGCCATATGAAGGCTCCATTATTAGTGTTGCCTACAACTTATGATTCCCTTACCAAATGATTACCAATCCAAAATTTCACGACCAATGAACCACTACTTCCCAACAGACAAGAAGTGGTGATGAACACGTTTTGATTATATGTGGAGATAGAAGAAGAAGAATGGCATATAATATTTTCCTATGCTTATAGAGGAGAAGTAAAAATGGTTTAAAGCCTAACTCCAGCAATGACCAATGACTTTTCTTTGCATCAAACATTCATAAACAAATGGAAATAAAAATAACCCTCTCCAAATATTACAGAGCACGTCTTAAAGTTGAACTGTGTAGTGTTCATGATTGGTCTACTTAGGCTAATAAATAGTCAAAATGCTTTTCCACCTCACATGAAACCTCCCCAAGGCATGGCCTTAATAATATATCCTCAGGATACTGAACATGTTGAAATGGCCTATCAACTTAGAGAGAGAGATTGCTTAACTCTAGAAGAACAGTAACATAAAATGCTCTGGAGGTAGAAGCAACATTATTGAGAAAAGAGCTAGGTTAATATCGCAGAAAAGGGTAACTTAGCAGATGATATTGCACCCTCAACCTCATTCTCTCATACTAAAATTGACAACAGAATAAAAGTAATGGAGAAGATACAAGGAAAGACCAATTAAATGACAGAGTGCCACCAAGAGAAATCAAAACACCCTGTAAAACGGAAAGAACTATACTGAAGAGAAATAATCAAGATAGGCAAAGAGATGAAGACTAAGTTGTAAATTAACTTCCTTTCCAACAAAACTATGTAGATCAAGAGGAAGAAAGGGAGATTGAAAGGTTGGGAAGACCATGTAATTGATTGATTTTACATGGGGATGATGTTTTCTCATCACATAAACAAGGTTCTTCTCTCACCAAATGAAAACACCTATGAGATCTGGTATTTATAGATTGGGGTTTGAAAATGCAATCATGGGAGGTGCACAAACAAAGATGATCTTAAGAGAAATAATGATAGATAATTCAAAAGATAAAAACATTATATCAGTAGCAGAAAATGTGAAATCACTAAGAACACATAGAAACCTAAATATTTTGACTAAGAAAATAGATTTAAACAAAGAGAAGAGCAGCCGCCCAAATGTTGAGCAAAGGATTCCAGCACTTCAGCTAGTAGACCTAATAAAATTGTCCAAATAGCAGCTTTAAATACAATGCAATCAAAATTACAATAACCACTTCAAAAACAGAGAAATATACAAAATCCACATAGTTCCTTTTCTGTTTTGAAGGAGAGATTGCAAAGATAAAAATTAATGTGACACTTTTCAGTTAACTTAGTAACCCAAGAAGTGAAGGCCAAGTTTTTAAAGCTTTGAACTTAGGAAGTGACATTTAACACTTTAAACTTGACAGGCATGACAAACCGTTATTGTTTGTCCAAGATGCTGAAGAAAATACGGAAGAAAAGACGTTCTTCATGTCACTAACATATATGATAAGATATTACACAATGCAATGTTGTACCCCAGAGCTTTGGTATAATCTTATGCCTGTATATAATGAAGCTTAGTGTCAGAAATTACTAAACCATACATGTGATTTTTGCTCCTTTCACATTCACAGAGAGTCAAATGTCAAATAATCAAAGATTTATGTTAACTATCTCAAATCCCTCACAGCCTAGTTTAGTGTAGGTTGACATTCCCCAAAGTATGGCACACTTATATCAAGATCATGGGGAGCCAAACTCCCAGAAGCTTCAAATGGCACTAGAAAATTTGGTCACACTTTGCTACCATCATTGCCATTCCGACACATATTTGTCGCAAGAGCAATAGTTTGAGAAAGCGTATGAAGCACACGCACTGCGCTTTTCCAAAGTGTCACAATACCGATATCATCAACATTTTTCAGTGTCTTGTCCACTGTTGAGGAAAGCTGCTTCTCCAATTCAACTCAAACTCGTCGATCTTTCGACGTATCACCAACCTGCTTGCCTTCCGACACTTTTCGTTTTTTAAATGCTTAAATTTAATGCTGTATATTTCTAACGTTTAATTTCGACATTTTACAAACTCATGACTTGTTCTAAATATCTGACGTTAATTGGGCTAACTGCTTAAAATATCATTTCACTGTATGTTAAAACATTTTGGAGAAAAACGCCGTCTTTCCGACGATCGAGGCATCGGTCTTCTGAATAAAAGAAAATATTAAAAAAGTAACGTCACCTTTACAATCAAGGTACTTCTGCCTTCCAATGAAATGTCAAAATTGCAAAAATAATGTCGTCTTCCAACGCTTTATGAACTGCCCAATATTGACAAATAGTTAAAAAGTAAAAAAAAAGGAAGAGATTCATGCACACAAGCTCGATCTCATGCTACTTAGATTTGCCAGGTGTCGGGGGTGATTATGGTCAAATTTTGTAGCACCTCGCTCTTGATCTCGTGATTTGGTTGGCAGGTCAAAGGATTACATTTTCAAATTTTTTGGGAAATAATTCCAAACTCTCTCGATCTCATGCCATGGATTTGGTCACAGCGTATCATATTTTCAAATTTTGTGGGAAATAATTTCAACCCCCACCGTGCTCAACTCTTCCACAATGAGTTTATATGTTCTTAAATGAAGATATATTGAAAGGTACAAAATATTGCTGCTTTTAGGGATTGGTCACAAGAATATACTTAGATTTGGGAGGGAGCCTGGCTCGCCTTCACCCCATTCGAAACTACACTTGAACTTGGAAAAGGAAGATAAAGGAAAGAGGAAGAAGAAGACCAGCAGCACAGAAATAAACCTAGGATTCATGGACAATTCACAGAAACAGCCTGACATTACACTTGGGAAGCTTCTATTTGACCGATTTCTCTCCTCATACACTTCTGACATTCGTTAAAGCATGAGGACTGCTACTTTTGCCACTATTATTTCCACTCCTTTCGCATTCATTCCCAAATTTGTATCAATAAATTAGCTCCCATCTTGACATGAATAACATCTATGCTTGATGTTACTATGGTTGGCTATAGAATGGGTTCTCCCGCCTTTTGCAAGACAACAGGAACATTTCTAACACCCCGAATATCTAAAGATGAGTATACCAAAGCATCAAATTCCCGCATTGTCCAAATAGTAAAAATATATTATACTAAACTTCAAAAACAAACACATAACTTCACATTGTTCACATTTATACACGATTAAATTATTTGTTACTCAAAGATCCATCTACATGAATCCCCGTGAATAAATGTAAGGAGGCAGTGCAGCATGGGCAGAACAATAAAGAGATAGAATCATGATCATTATTATAAAGAGGTACATTGGATAATCAAATAATCAAAGTGATCCCGATGTTATTAATCTCTTGGATAAGAAGACTTTCTAAGTTGTGGGAATTTGATGCTTTAAAACCCGAAATAACGGCATACTTGCTATAAAAAAACAAGAGTACATTTAAAATCAGAAGAATTTCCCCCGTATGTCAAGAAAAACTGAAAGATTGAAAGCAAGGCAGCCTCTCAGATTTCCATCCTGAGTCTCGTTCCTATGAGATACTTTGAACTCATACTTGCTGGCTCTTTGAGAGGGGCCTGTACACAGACAATCGCACCCTCTCCTTCAACAGATCTTCAAAAAACTGCTTCACTCTTGAGCAAAACAGAGAAGCTCAAGATCATTTATGCTATTTGAGCAAAGAAGCTTTATTTCCTCATTCACAAGATATAATGCTTAGACAAGGATTCCCCCGAATCACGTTACAAAGCTAGAAGCTCAAGAGCAAATACAGCAACACAGAAAGAGAACAAGGCAACTGCCTAATCTCAAGGCAATCATTTGGGACCCAACCATGGGTGGTCCCTGGGTTCTCTAAACAGGCCCACCAGGGGAGAGGAAAAGGGTAAAGGATTTCAATGGATTTTTTAAATGAAAAATGATAATATATTTTTGTCTTTTTCTCACACAACATTTGAATTATATTCTAATAAAATATAAAGAAACTCACCACAAAGCAGAATCGATACTTACAACATTTGAATCGAATATGAAGAACAAAAGTAAATTCAAGAAGAAAATTAGGTTTAGTTGAACATAATATAACCTATAAAATAAGTAATTTAAACACAAACACTTTGGATAAGATAATACGAAACTCTGCAAAACCATACGAACACTACTTTTGTCTCAATTAGTCCTTTCCGTGACAACCTGCAATAGCATACTCATACACTGACAAAAAAGCTCTTATTAAAATTCCCAAGAACCATTTTGTAGGTGGTGTTTCCACTCTTTAGAAAAGGACTCAAAAGGGCTAACAATACTGTGTATGGCCTGCATGCTGAAATTCTGATGCAGAACATCCGGGGGAGATAGGGTGTTTTTAAAAGAATTGCTAAAGGTGATGTCAGTATTACTCAAGTAACAATGAAGCTGGTTAGATGCAAGATTAATAACAACATAAAGGAGTTGAATTAATACTCACATTGGCATTTTTAATATTTAAATTTAAATGAAAGAATTTTTATATTAAGTGAAAATATGTATTTGAGCAATATGGCTATACATCAATATACATCAAGAGGTTGCAAATAATAGAGTCAGACTAAACAAAGAGATTTTCCAAGTCAACAAACAGTCTCAAAAATTCTCAGCTTATTACTCACCAAACTAATCACTTAGAATAAACACTTTCCAAATTACTCTGTACCTATGTTTAACAAACATACTGGCTAGTAATCAATATGGTAGTGACTACCACAGTTAGACCACATCCCTAATAAGCAAGTATGTTCATTAAGTCCAGGACAATGAATTGATTATGTTTAATTTATAGCAACTTAGATTCCCCCCATTTTGGTGCATCTAGTCCAACATATTGATGAGAAATTTCATTGACATGTGGGCAAATTGAACCATTGCTCGAAAAATCCTTTGAAACTTCAAACTTAAGATGAATCACCTAAATCTACCAAGTCAAATTCAACACACATAGAAGTAACACTTCAAAATACTCTCAAAATTTTACATGCTTTAACAAACATACTACTTTTTGCAATTTTGCCTAATTTCTCTGCATGTAAATGGGCTTCTGAAAGATGGATAACAAAGCATCAAAATGTATGTATTTTTCTAAACATAATATAGCAATTATTATAAATAGTTTGGTTGTAAAAATATATTACACTAAACTTCAAAAACAAACATATAATCTTCCACACTTGTTCATATTTATATGTATTATTAAATTGTTTCACATCAAAGATCCATCTCAGGAACTTATGAATAAATGTAAGGAGGAATCGTAATGAGAATTTTTATATTGAAGAAAATATACTGAGCACAATCGTTACATCAATATACATCAAGAGGTTGCAAAGACGAGCTATGACTAAAAAAGAGATTTTCTCTGTTACCAATGCCCCCAAAATGCTGTTCATTACTCACTAAACTCAATTTACCTAGAAGCAAACACTTTCCCAAAATACCCAAAATTTTACAAGCTTTAACAACATATTGCTTTGTAGATTGATGGGTAGGATCACCAATAGCACCAGTGGTCCTTAATAGGGGCCTGCTTGGCTAAGTCCAGGACAAAAACTTGACAAACTGACAGACACAGCAGGAAGGACCTAATGATTCTGACCAAAAGAGAATGGCAATTCATCTAATTTTTATGCCAATTGGATAGTTTCATCCTGATTTTTAGATTATACTTCTCTTATGGCAAATAAGAACCCTCATGGTTGTTAGGATACTAAAGGCACCATTGATTATGTTTTCATTGAAAAACTTGGATCTCTCTCGCATTTGGCATCTAGTCCAACAACTATTGATGAGAAATTTCGAGCTTGACATGTGGGAAAAATTGAAATCCATTACCTCGAAAATTCCCTTTGAAACTTCAAACTTATATGAAATACCTAAATCTACCAAGTCAAAACTAATATAAGGAACATTTGCACATTCTACCCTGCAAGCTGAATAAACATACTATTTATAGAATTAGATGGTAGGATCACCATGGCTAAGAACCAGCCCTCTCCCTTAACATGAGCCTATGTGTGAAGGTCGTGACAAAAAACCTATTAAAATCATAGTTGTTAATATAGCACTGCATGGAATGACCAAAGGAGACTGCAGTTCCTCCGCTTGTTGATGTATTAGAGACTTCATTTTGGATCTTTTGTTTAGAATTTGATGGCAATAAAGTTCATATTTAAAACACAAATTAACAAAAGATGGTATTTATCTCGCATCACTTATTTCATGCAAGAAATTCCCTGAGTGGGAGATAAAGTAAAAAACAAGGGGATACCTTTTATTGCTATGTGTACTTTGTTATTGTTGCATCAAAAAAATATTTTAAGAAATTGCAAGTTATGGGAGATTCTAAGTTCATAGTCGACTTGGTTAAAACAATAAGGTGGATGTTGAGAATTTCTTTGTTCAACCCTTGATTTAGGATATTAGAGAACCTCTTCAGTCCTTTCAATTGACCTCCTTCACACGTGTGCTCAAAGAATTAAACATGAAGCTTTATGCCCTCTCGAATGAGGCTGTGGAGATGCCTATAAGGTCTTTTATATAAATTATGGATGGAGAAGAAGTGGATCAAATGGATTTCAAAGCTAAACCATGTGAGATACCTTGAAATGGGGACCAATAAAAAATACCAATATTGCAAAACTCGAAAGTGCATACATATCTAGGAGATACACGCAGATCTGAGGTTGAAATGGATGTATCAGAGTTTCAACTCATTTCGTTGGTTTCTCATTGTATAATCAATCAATGCAATCAGCCCAAGGACTATCAGTCGGTGATTTCACTGTTCAAAGTGCTTTCCAAACAAAATTTTTGCACTTGAATACACTTCCAAATGCAATCTACCAAATGTAATTTCCTTTTTGCATACATACATAACAAATTGAGCTTGAAGACGTGTTCCCAAAGAGATGTAGAGTCATCCTCGAAGCCTATACATGTATTTCCTTGAGATGAAAGTTCTTCTAAAACTCATAGATCACTGCTCTTCCTCCAACATGAATACAAAAATGATCAAATGAAAGCTTAAAATCTAGAATATAGGGTTTTATATTCATATTGAAGACCTTTCTCCCAACAACGCTGGCAAAGAAAAGTAATTTCTCACTAATAGGAAGAAAAAGAGGTCCCAGAGTTGTGATATTAGTCTTCAGTGCTCCTCCTGCATGGCTTGGACCTGCAAGATGAGAAATAAAGGCATGTTGACAGGCCATCTCACATAGACCTACCAGGACAATGAAATTTTATGGCAAACAGCAGCGCAAGCCACACAGAGGTCAGGATGTACACAAGAGGCAAAGATTACATTGGCTAAACACAGAGCTTTATTGTTTGTTTGGATTTATGTAGGAGGCGGAGCTCTCGTATAAAGGTACCTTGATCTGATCAAGTCTTAGTATCTGATCCCGTCCTAGTAGTAGTGGAGTTGAGATCATCTAATATTCCAGTCCTAATAGTAGTGTATTTCAACAATTAAAATGGTATCTGCAATCCAAGTTATCTCATCCCTGAGCCCCTCCAGTTTAAGAGTTCTGCCTGAGCTTTTTTTATAACATTTGCGGGTAGATTTTTTGGCCCTATAGCGAAATTGAACATGTGACCTTCATCCTACACTGGATCTGAGAATCTTGTTCATGGGGTTGCAGAAGATGGTGCCACGGCTGTGCATGTGATAGACATGGTTTTGTGTGATAGGTCGTGGGTTTTTTCTCTCAGGTATAAGGATGGTGTGCATAGCTTGTTACCTGTGATTGAAGACCAGCATGGGCATAAAGGGTTATCAGTTTTTTATGTAGGCTTATCAGTTTGACAAAAAGAGTTGATGAGTTCAGGATTCAAAAATGGGCATATCATCTAATAAAATGCACCATAACCAAATGGGTAGAAGTAGAAAGTAACAAAACCAATGGGAAAACAAATAACCAAAGAAACCTAAAGGGCATTGCATTATCATTGGATAAACACATAAACTTAACTTACAACATCCTTCCTCCAAACCTGCAACACAATGGCCGCATCCTTCCTCCAAACCTGCAATAGTATGGCTTCATCCTTCCTCCAAACCTGAGGCAGTATGGCCGCATCCTCCCTCCAAACCTGAAATAGTATGGCTAAATCCTTCCTCAAAACCTAAGGCAGTATGGCCGCATCCTCCCTCCTTCAGTGGAAAAACCATGCAATCGGAGAGAAATGAAAGAGGGAAATTAAAACTTTTGATATTTGAAAAATTTAGACATTTTTTAGAGGGAAATGAATTAAAACTTTTGATATTTGAAATTTTTTGACATTTTGAAATGAAATACGTGTGTTTTTTAAGGCCACTCAAATTCCATTAAATAAAATGTGTGAGACTTTTCTTAGGGTTAATAAGGGATTTAGGTAAGTAAGTGGTATTGTTGATTATAAATAATTATTAATGAGGTTAGATCTAAGACATTTATTTAAATTATTAATTATATAAAATTGTTGAATTTTTATTTCACAAACTACGGATTTTGGTTTATTTTTTAATCTAATTATGTGATATTAAAGATGAATTATGGTAACTTAAAAATAAGTTTTATGTGGTTAAAATGGAATTAGTAATGTTATGGTATGAATGATTATTTTCAATGAAATTTTTGGTTTAGTAAGGATAACTCATCTATGGACATTTTCCATGATTTTTAAGATGGAGTCAATATAGGAAAGGTGATACTTAAAGGGCTCCCACATTCTTTAGAAATTTTATATCTATTGGTTTATAAACATTAGAGGTGGAAAAATATCCTAAGCTCTAGAGCTAAGTTTGTTCCAACTTAGCTATATCTTGAACAACAAATTGTTGTTGACGTCAAGGATATGATAGAAATTTGGTGGGTTGTAAGGTAGTCTTGTCATGAAATAAATGTATTGTAGTTACTAGGTAGGTGGGGGGAACCATTTTGGTGGAACTTGGCCATAAATGGGACATCTATCCATGCATAGTTTTTTAAGAACAAATACACCTAGTGGATTATCATTGTATGGGAATCACTTTAGGATCTACTGTGCACACAGTAACTAAAGGGATATTAGTGAAACCCACATAAGTATTATAGGTGTTCTTGTGTTCTCATTGGTTATTTATGGGAAAATGACAATAAATTAAGAGAAGTTATAGGTGATTTTATAGAAATAGGTGTTCTTGTGCTCTCATTGGTTAGGTATGGGAAAATGACAATAAAGTAAGAGAAGGATTTGAATACTGGACAATTAGAGGAATGATTCCACACAAAAACAAGCATGGTGCTGCAGCACTTTCTAGGCTAAGGGATTTTTAAGGGGTTCCCCCACCATATGACCGGAAGAAGAGAATAGTCATTCCAGATGCTGTGAAAGTGTTGAGGCTTCAACCAGGTCACAAGTATTATCTGCTAGCTAGGAAGGCTTTCCAAAGAAGTTGGCTAGCATCGCTATGACACTATTATAGAATTATAAGGGAAGAGAAAGGCAAAGGCTCAGGTATCATAAGAGAGAAGGAATTAATTAGAAAATTTGAGATCAAAGGCAGTGGAGTTAGTCGAAAAGCAGCTTGCCCCAAAGATGGAGCTGTTAGCTTCAATAAATTATTACATAAGCTGCATGTTGGGCTCAATGAAGAAGAAAATTTTGAAAATGACAAGAAAATATTTCTGAAGATGAGGTTTTTTTAATAGAAATATATAACAACTCGGATAAATTTGGAGTATCAAAAAATGCGGAAAATGGATGATGAGTTTGGTGGGGGACCTAGGAAACTCCTACAAAAATCTTTTTCTACCCAAAATTCCTCGTATAGATAATGAGCTTCAAGATAAAAATCACATAGACATGAAGAGTGTCATATGCCTTGTTCAAAAATTAGTAAATGAAATTGTGGATATAAAAAAGAACTCTAGAGAAGATACCTCTATTTAAATAACTTACAAACCATATTACAGAAAACAATTACTTCTTCAAAGCTATTTCGAATTTGGAGGGCTTAGGGGATTGGGGGTTAGGGGTTAGTGTATTTAGGTGCATTTAGGGGTTAGGGGTCAAATAATGAGTTATTAGTTAAGGGATTATGTATTGGGGGCTTAGGGGGCCCCACCCGAATTCGTTTGGGCGGGCGCACTCAACCAAAACGACCCAACCCGAACGGGTTTGGGCGGGGGCCTTCGAGGGTTAGTGGTTAAGGGTTTAGAGGTTTAGGGTTTAGGGGTTAAATGGGTTATGGGTTTATAGGTTTATGGTTTAGGGGTTAAATGGGTTAAGGGTTTAGAGGTTTAGGGGGTTAAATGGGTTAGGGGTTAAGGGGTTATAAGTTATTATTTAGGGGGTTAAATGGGTTAGGGGTTTAGGGGGTTATGGGATTTAGCAGTTAAGGATTTTAGGTGTTAGATGTTAGGGGCTAATGGGGCTAGGTTTTAGGGGGTTAGATGGGTTAGGGGTTAGGAATTAGTGTTTAAGGGATTAGGGTTAAGGGTTTAATTGTTTAGGGTTTAAGGGGTTAGGGGTTAAGGGTTTATAGGTTTAGGGTTTAGGGGGTTAAATGGGTTAGGGGTTTACTAGGGGTTTAGGGGGTTAAATCTAAAAAATTTGTAAGTATTGTTTCTTGTTGCCATGTCTTCTTTATTTATTAATTTATAGTATTTGTTAGCCATTACTTTACATTTATTGATGAAAATGTCTATTGTAATGAAACCAAATGTGTGTTCAATCTCCAATTTCAAACTCAGCCACAGTGTTGTCACACAATTTAAGTTAGGAGAATGGCCATCTGATGAAGTCGTAATAACCATACTGCACCTCATGACTACTCTAGAAAATCTTAAGTTCGAGTGTCCCACATTCACGAGAAATTTGGCTCTTATTCTCTTGCTCCACCTGACTATGTCCTATAAATACCCTTGTTTATTGCAAAAAAATCCTAATGTTTTCGACCATGTCCCTTAATAGACCAAGGAAACATATGTGACTGAGAGGAATGGAAAGCACTAAAAAGTTGAATAGAGGGATATAGTGACACAAATATGGAAGGGGGGTAGAAAGAAGGGTAAAGGGAGGGATATAGCGAGAGGATTGGAGGGTAGAGAGAGAGAGAGGGAGAGAGAGCTGAGAGGGAGATTGGGGAAGAGAGAGGCTAGAGGTATAAGGAGATAAAGGGTTGAGAGATCATGAAACGGGCGCCCTCGAACAAAACGACCCGACCCGAATGCGCCTGGTCGAGCAACCTCACACGGCGCGACACCGCACGCCCAACCGAATGATGCCACAAGGGAGAAAATGGAAAACGGGCCGCTCAAATGTGCACAAGGCACTTGGGCTGTCATAGCTTAGCAAAACTTATACGGGCACCCTCGAAAAAAATGGCTTGAACCGAACGCTCTCAGGTATCATATGAGAGAAGGAAGAAATTGGAAAAATTGAGATAAAAAGCAGTGGAGTTATAAGCCAAAAAGAAGCTTGCCCTAGAGATGGATAAGATAAAACTTGACAACATATTGGTTAATTTCCTTGACCCTTTATTGGTTGTTCAGAAGGAGTATGAATATTACACCACCGTTAATTATATCAAGTTAATCGGCCCCTAGTAGATCAAGGGCTACAAGTTGTAGTTTTCGTCTGAACATCAACATACCACAACCATGCTTAAAACCAGAAGCCTTATCACATTCATGATTTTATTATATAGTGTATTAGATAGAAGTAAGAAAACAATTACTTCTTCAAAGCTAATTCGAATTTGGAGGGCTTAGGGTATTAGGGGTTAGGGGTTAGGGGTTTAGAGCTTTAATATGGTTTATGGGGTTAAATGGGTTAGGGGTTAAGGGGTTATAGGTTTAGGGTTTAGGGGGTTAAATGGATTAGGGGTTTAGAGTTTTATGTAGGTTTAGGGGGTTAAATGGGTTAGGGGTTTAGGGGGTTAGCCATTACTTTACATTTATTGATGAAAATTTCTATTGCAATCAAATTACCAAATGTATGTTCAATATTCAGTTTCAAACTCAGCCACAATGTTGTCACACAATTTAAGTCCGGAGAATGGACATCTTTGGAAGTCTTAATAACCAGACTGCACCTCATGACTACTCCAGAAAATCTTAAGTTCGAGTGTCCCACAATCATGAGAAATTTGGCTCTTATACTCTTGCTCCACCTGACTGTGTCCTGGAAATACCCTTGTTTATTGCAAAACATCCTAATGTTGTCGACCTTGTCCCTTAACAGACCAAGGAAACATATGTGACTAACAGGAATGGAAAGCACTATAAAGTTGAAGAGAGTCCAAAAGACTAAGATGGTTTAAAGGATAAGCTTGAATTAGAATGTAGCACTATTGAAATAACTAAAAGTTGTCCCAAACAAATAGTTGATAATGTGAAACCTTCTTCTGTACCAGTCAAGCAAGACTACATTCATGTGAGAGAAAGAAGAGGCCAAGCGACTGATAGGCATAGCCTAGAAGAATATAGGGTATGGTTCCCTCTTTTGATGAAATATTTGATCTACATTTTGTCTATCGAAGATTAACCATTTTAACCTTGCCAACAAGGTGAAATTAACCCAATCATAGGTCCCAATATGTCATGATATATATTAACTATAGATATATATCAGAAGGAATAATTATAAAGACATATATTGATAGATCAGGTGGCGAGACAAGGGGAATCACAGGGGAGAGATGGAGATAAACTGAGGGAGAGGGGAGAGAAGGAATGGATCAGCTGAGAGAGAGAAAGGGAGAGGAGTGAGAGAGGTAGAGAAGGGTAAGAGAGGGAGATAGTGACAACATAAGCAGCTTACCCCAGAGATGGATAAGATAAAACTTGACAACATATTGATCAATTTCCTTGACCCTTTATTGGTTATTCAAAAGGTGTATGAATACACCAATATCGTTAATATCAAGGAAACTGGCCCCTAGCAGATCAAGTGGTTAAGGGGTTTAGGGGTTAGATGTTTGGGGTTTAGGTCGTTAATTAATCATGGGTTAGGGTTAATGCATGCATGCGCCCGACCGAACGATGCCACAAGGGAGAAAATGGAAAACGGGCTGCCCGAACGTGCAAAAGGCACTAGGGTGGTCACAACTTAGCAAAACTGATACAGGCACCCTCGAACGAAACGGCTCCAACTGAATGGGCCCAGTCGGGCGACCTCGCATGGTACAACATGACACGCTCAAATGAATGATGCCACAAGGGAGCAAATAGAAAACAGGCCGCCCGAACATGCATAAGGCACCCGGGCAGTCACAACTTAGCAAAACTGATACAGGCGCCCTCAAACAAAATGGCCCAAACCAAATGCGACCGTTCAGGTGACTTCACACGGCGTGACATGGCACGCCCGACTAAACGATGCCACAAGGGAGAAAATGGAAAATGGGCCACTCAAACCTGCACAAGGCACCCGAGCGGTCACAACTTATCAAAACTGATACGGGCGTCCTCAAATGAAACAACCTGACCCAAACGCACCCGATCAGGTGACCTCACACGGCGCGACACGACGCACCTGACCGAATGAATATGACATAAGGGAGCAAACAGAAAGTGAGTCGTCCAAACGTGCATAAGGCACCCCGGCGGTAAAAACTTAGCAAAACTGATACGGGCACCCTCGAACAAAATGGCCCGAACCGAATGCGCCCAATCGGGTGACCTCGCATGGCATGACACAGCGTGCCCAACCGAACGATGCCACAAGGGAGAAAACTGATACGGGCGCACTTGAACAAAATGACCCAACCCGAAGGCGCCCAGTTGGGTGACCTCACACGGTGCGACATGATGCGCCTGATCGAACGAATATGCCACAAGGCAGCAAACAACAAACAGGCTACCCAAACATGCACAAGGCACTCAGGCGGTCACAACTTAGAAAAACCGATAGGGGCACCCTAAAAAAAAATGGCCTGACCCGAACATGCCCTGTCGGGTGACCTAGCACGGCGCGACACAACGCGCCTGACCAAATGATGCCATAAGGGAGTAAATGGAAAACGGGTCGCCCGAACATGCACAAGGCACCTGGGTGGTCACAACTTAGCAAAATTGATACAGGCGCCCTCAAACAAAATGGCCCAACCCGAACGTGCCCGATCAGGCGACCTCACACAATGCGACACGACGCGCCTGATTGAACGAATATGACACAAGGGAGAAAATAGCAAACGGGTCATTCAAACATGCACAAGGCACCTGGGCGGTCTTAACTTAGCAAAACTGATACGGGTGCCCTAAAAAAAAACGGCCCGAACTAAACGCGCCCAGTCGGGCGACCTCACATGGTGTGACACTGCGCGCCTGACCGAACGATGCCACAAGGGAGCTGCAAATGGAAACCAGGCCGCCCGAATGTGCACACGGAACTCGGGCAGTCACATGAACTTAGAAAAACTGATACAGGTGCCCTTCTACAAAACAGCCCGAACAGAATGCGCCTGGGCGGGAAACCTCACACGGTGTGATAGGGCGCGCTGACCGAACAATTACGCAAGGGAGAAAAATGGAAAATGGGCTGCCCGAACGTCCACAAGGTACCCAGGAGGTCATAAATTAGCAAAATTAATATGGGCACCCTCGAACGAAATGGTCCGACCCTAACGTGCCCAGTTGGGCGACCTCACATGGTGCAACACGATGCACCTGACCGAACAAATATGCAACAAGGGAGCAAACAACAAATGGGATGTATGAAAGTGCACAAGGCACCTGGGCAGTCACAACTTAGAAAAACTGATACAGGCACCCTCGAACAAAATGGCCCGAACCGAACACGCTCGGTCGGGTGACCTCACATGGCATGACACTGTGCGCTTGACCAAATGATGCCACAAGGGAGAAAACTGATACAGGCGCCCTCAAAAGAAACGAGCCGACCCGAACACGCCCGGTCGGGTGACCTCACATGGCACGACATGACGTGCCTGACCAAACAAATATGCCACAAGGGAGAAAACAACAAACGGGCTGCCCGAACATGCACAAGGCACCCGAGTGGTCACAACTTAGCAAAACTGATATGGGCGCCCTTGAACAAAACGGCCTGACCCGAATGCACCTGGTCGGGCGACCTTGCACGACGCGACACAGCGCACCCGACTGAATGATGCCACAAGGGAGAAAATGGCAAACAAGTCGCCCAAACTTGCACAAGGCACCCGGGCAGTCACAACTTAGCAAAACGGATACGGGCTCCCTCGAACGAAACAACCCGACCCGAACGCGCCTAGTCGGGCGACCTCACACGGCGCGACACGACATGCCTAACCGAACGAATATGCCACAAGGGAGCAAATAGTAAACGGGCCGTCTGAACGTGCACAAGGCACCCGGGCAGTCACAACTTAGCAAAACTGATACGGGCGCCCTCGAACAAAACGGCCCGAACCGAAAACGCCCGGTTGGGCGACCTCACATGGAACGACACCGTGCACCTAACCGAACGATGCCACAAGGGATTTTTAAATGGAAAATGAGCTACCCAAATGTGTACACGGCTCTCGAGCGGTCACATGAACTTAGAAAAACTGATACAGGCGCCCTCAAACAAAACGGCCCGAACCGAATGCGCCCGGTCGAGCGACCTCACACAACGCAATAGGGCGTGCCCGACTGAACAATTCCACAAGGGATAAAAAATCCAAATGGCCTTCCCGAACATGCACAAGGCACCCTGGCGGTCAAACCTAGAAAAACTGATACAGGCGCCCTCGAATGAAACTGCTCGAACCGAACGCACCCGGTCAGGCAACCTCACACGGCGCGACATCGTGCACCCGACCAAACGATTCCATAAGGGAGAAAATGGAAAATGGGCCACCCAAACGTCCACAAGGCACTTGGGCGGTCACAACTTAGCAAAACTGATACGGGCGCCCTCAAACGACACTACCCGACCTGAACGCACCCGATCGGGCAACCTCACAGGGCACGACACGAAGCGCCTGACCGAAAAAATCTGCCACAAGGGAGAAAAGAGAAAACAAGCTGTATGAACATGCACAAGGCACCCGGGTGGTCACAAATTAGCAAAATCGATATGGACACCCTCGAACAAAACAGCGCGAACCAAACGTGCCCGGTCAGGTGACCTCACATGGTGCGACACCGCGCCCCCAACCGAACAATGCCACAAGGGAGCTGCAAATGGGAAACAGGTCACCCAAACATGCACACGGCACTCGGGCAGTCACATGAACTTAGAAAAACTGATACGGGCGCCCTCAAACCAAACGGCCTGAACTGAATGCACCAGGTCGGGCGACCTCATACAGTGCGACAGGGCATGCCCGACCGAATGATTCCACAAGGGAGAAAAATAGAAAATAGGCCACCTGAACATGCACAAGGCACCCTAGTGGTCACAACCTAGCAAAACTGATATGGGCACCCTCGAACGAAACTGCCCAAACCGAACGCGCCTGGTCGAGTGACCTCACACGGTGTGACACGACACGCCTAACTGAATGAATATGCCACTAGGGAGAAAACATCAAACGGGCCGCTCGAATGTGAACAAGGCACCCGGGCAGTCACAACTTAGCAAAACTGATACGGGCGCCCTCAAATGAAACAGCCCGACCCGAACGCGCCCGGTCGAGCGACCTCACACGATGCGACACGACGTGCCTCACCGAACGAATATGCAAAAAGGGAGAACAAAAAAATGGGCCATCCAAACATGCACAAGGCACCTGGGTGGTCACAACTTAGAAAAATTGATATGGGTGCCCTCGAACAAAACGACCGAAACCGAACGCACCCAGTTGGGCAACCTCACATGGCATGACACTGCACGCCCGACCGAATGATTCCACAAGGGAGCTACAAATGGTAAATGAGCCACCCAAAAGTGCACATGGCACTCGGGCGGTCACATGAACTTAGCAAAACTGATACGAGTGCCCTCGAACGAAACATCCCGCACCGAACGTGCCCAGTCGGGCGACCTCACATGGCGCGACAGGGCACACCCGACCGAACGATTCCACAAGGGAGAAAAATGCAAAACGGGCCACCCAAACGTGCACAAGGCACCCTGGTGGTCACAACCTAGCAAAACTGATACGGGCACCCTCGAACAAAACTGCCCGAACCAAACGCAACCGGTCGAGCGACCTCACATGGCGCGACACCGCGTGCCTGACCGAACGATGCCACAAGGGAGAAAACAGAAAATGGGCTGCTCAAATGTCCACAAGGCACTCAGTCGGTCACAACTTAGCAAAACTGATAAAAGTGCCCTCGAACGAAATGGCCCGACCCTAAGGTGCCCGGTTGGGCGACCTCACACAGCGCGACAGGACGCACCTGACCAAATGAATATGAAACAAGGGAGCAAACAATAAACGGGTCATCCGAACGTGCATAGGGCACTCGGGCGGTCACAAATTAGCAAAACTGATATGGGCACCCTTTAACAAAACGGCCCGACCCGAACGCGCCCGATCGGGCGACCTCACACGGCGGGACACAACGCGCCCGACTGAATGATGCCACAAGGGAGAAAACGAAAAATGGGCCGCCCTGCATAAGGCACCCGGGCGGTCACAACTTAGCAAAACTGATACGAGTGCCCTCGAATGAAAAGACTCGACCCGAACGTGCCAGATCGGGTGACCTCATGCGGCGCGACAAGACGCGCCTGACCGAACGAATATGCCACAAGGGAGAAAATAGAAAACAAGCCGTCCAAACTTGCACAAGGCACCCGGACGGTTAGAACTTAGCAAAACTGATACGGGCGCCCTCGAACAAAATGGCCTGAACTGAACGTGCCTGGTCAAGCAAGCTCACATGGCACGACACCGCGCGCCTGACCAAACGATGCCACAAGGGAGCTGCAAATAGAAAATGAGCCACTCAAATGTGCACATAGCACTCGAGTGGTCACATGAACTTAGTAAAACTTAACACGCAATTCCTCGCCAATGAAATAAATGAACCAGAACGTATCGGCTTAACAATTACCGTGGTTCAAAGGCGTGTTCGCTCAACGATCAGCAGGAGAAAACGCACATGGCACCGGTGGTCACAATCAGCAAACCGATACCAAGTTTTAACAAAATCAACAACCAGTTCAGCCATTTAAATATCTCAATATCAGACACCGCCAAGCCACATCAGCGATGCCATGAGAAATGAAAATAGGTTGCCCCACCGTCCTGCCCCGCGACCATTAACCAGCGCACACACCGGTACCCTCAATGAATAACCACCCCATCACTTCAATTGGGCACCCCACACAGCGGTTACGATCGCGGCTCCACCAACACGCGATGCAATGGCGAGAAACAATAAACGAATGTTCAAACGCAAAAGGCACTCGCTACCACAACCGAGAAAACCAATACGCGCCTGTTGAGCTCTCAAACGAAGCTTCACCTCATTTTACCTGTTTTTCTTTATTCACTATCGCAGTCCTCAATTAAGATCAGCGTAAAAACAGCGAAATTATCAACGGTCATGATCGACTGCTGAATGGCATTGTTGCCATTGTTGTTATTTGATCGTGAACAATGCGGTATCCAGCCCGTAGTTAACCGCATTCCTGCTACCTTTGCCGAGGAGCATACCAGCGTTTTGAGGAAAACGATATGGGCAATAACCGTCACGTGCCTACATGGTGCTGTTTCGTCATTGGAAGAGGAAATGAATTCTGGGTACGGTTATGCATGTGGGAACACATTTGTGAAGGAAGACTCCTACTAGGACTGTCTCAGTCCAGGTGTCTTTTCTCCTTCACGCAGCCACCTTAAAGACTCCTAAGATGATTTGGATAAGGAAAGACATCATTCCTAAATTATTGTAATTATTGTTACTTGCATTTACTTTATAAACTCTTGAGTAGGCCGAGAGCTTAGTTAGAGATTTTGTGTTAGATTTGCTGCTAGATTTTGTGTAAACTCTGTGTTACGTCCTTGAAGACACAGAGTGTTATGTTCGAACTATTGCATTGTTAATGGAGTAGACAAAGTTATTCTGAAGGCGTGATTTGATTTGAAGTTGAATGCCGTCAAGTGGTAGAGGGCCCCTGCCTCTTGCACGGATTTCTTTTGCGTAAACTGGATAAGTTTTTCCTAGCTGCCTTTACGTTTTGCATTTGAATTGGTAGTTGTTTTGTTTTATCTACTGTAGTCGTATTCGTTCCAGTTCTTCCACAAGAAGACACTCTTCCAACAAACCAAAATGATGAATGATTAATGACTATGGTATTATAGGATAGGAGTTGAATTTGTATTTGTTTGTAACTAGATACCGTAGTTATATTCATTCCAGTTCTTCCACAAGAAGACACTCTTCCAACAGACCAAAATGATGAATGATTAATGACTATGGTATTGTAGGATAGGAGTTGAATTTGTACTTGTTTTTAACTAGATACTGTAGTTATATTCATTCCAGTTCTTTCACAAGAAGACATTCTTCCAACAGATCATAAAAATGAATGATGAATAGCTATAGTACTGTAGGAATTAGTTGTAGTTTTTGTTATTCACTATCACAGTTGCACTTGTTCTAATCACTCTTCCGCAAGAATAAATTCTTCCAAGACATCCTTAAGAAGTTCAAGATATGACCGTGACGTGATAACTTAGTCTTTCATTTGCTTTCAGTTCATTTGCTTTCAATTGCATACAAGTCCACAGTCAGAATTGTTCTACCTCTTCCACAAGAAGGAACTCTACCAAAATATCACTAATGATGAACAAACAGATTGTGTAACTTCATAGAATAATGCATGTTAGTTAGAATGCTCCGGAGTTTCATTTGCATTTAATTCATGATCAGTTACTTCATTTCAAGTTTGATGATGACTTATAGTTTGATATTTCTCTAGTTTAGAAGCATCTTAGGTTCATGCTTAAATTAACTCATTGCACTTGCATCTCATAATCATACTGTCATCCTTTGCACAATAGATTACTTTAGTTGTTAGAATTCACAAGACAGCCTTCATTATTTACAAATATCTTTTTGTTCTGAAATCTACAAAGTGATCCATAACCATAGGAACAGAAGATAACTTCACTATAAGGTCTGAAATATCTCTGCAAATTCCTCATCATTTTATAAACAGAGCTCTTCCTCAAAAGAACTACTTTGAAAAGAAACCAATAACTCTTTGAGTATAGGTTCTGAGACATTCAATTAAATTTCAGAATAGAACTAGGAATTAGTCATGGAATAGATGAGCTTAGGACAAAATGTTGCATCATGATAAGATTAATGTTTAACTGTCCAGTTAGAGAACTTGCATATTTAGTGATCATTTCTCAAGTTTAGTTTGTGTCAATTGCCTAAGAAGTCATTATCAAGCTTTTGTTTCTATTTAGTCATAGTTCAGATTCTGCTTCATTGTTTTTAAATGCATTTACCATTCCATACATTAGGCTTAACTCTGTTTTTGACCATCAACTTCTTTCCATTAGTTCTCTAGGCATTTTCATTGTAAACATAAAACACCAAAAGACCAAAAACATCATAAATCAACATAAAATACCAAAAACATCACAAAACACTACACACAACGCATTAGGAAACAAGCACCTAGGTACATATGGTACACTTCACTTCAGCAGTTTACAAATCCTGGTTGACAATTAAATGAACTCAGTTTAGGAGACTAGATTGAGACCCAACATTTTGGCGCCGTTGTCGGGGAAGTGAAAACTAGGTAACCTTTGTTTCTTAGCATCCAAAAACAATTTTATGCGTAGGGAGAGAGATTCAAGGGGAAGATTTATAAGCAACAGAGGCAGAAGTTTGATATCTAGAACACCACTTGTTTCATCTAGATCCAGAGCTAGTACACCTTCAACTCAAACCCATCTTCCATCCTTTACTGATCCTGGACTTCTAAAAGATCTAAGGTCACCTATTCCATTAGAGAAACCTTCCACTTCATCCACTGAACCTGCCATAGAAGAAGATCTAAAAACTCCTGTCAGGGACACAAACCTTTCTACTTCCACAGGAGATTCAACCATGGCAGAAGAAGGAGGAGGAGGAGTTGTTAATGGAGAACACACATTGTTTGGAGGAGGTAGAGGTAGAGGTAGGGGAGAAGGAGGAAGAGGAGAAGGAGGTAGAGGTGCAGAAGGAGGAAGAGGTAGAATAGGAAGCTATTTTGGGTTCCCTATACTTGATGAAGAAACCAATACAACCATGAAAAACATTTCACCTTCTATCCTTCCGAACTTCTATGGACTTAAAACTGAGGATCCTGAAACTTTCTTATTCGAATTTGAAGTGCTGTGTAGGACTTATGACTATCTTCAAGATGCTCAAAAATTGAAATTATTTCCTTCAACTCTGAAAGGAGCAGCATTGAAGTGGTTTATGAGTTTAAACAATAGTTCTATTAGAACATGGGAAGACATGAAACAAGCATTTCTAGAGAGATACTTGGATTATTGTATGCCGGTTAATAATAAGGAAGAAGTGTTCAAGATGTTACAAAAAGAAGATGAAAACTTAGAAGATTTGTTGGAAATATTTAAATACAACATAAAAAGGGCACAAATGGAAAACCTAGATCAAGACACTTTAAAAGCTTTTTTGTTGAAAACCATTAGGGATGAATGGTTGGATATCCTTAACATGATGGGAAAAGGGGATATATCACAACTCACATTACTTGAAATATCTGAGTTATGTATCAACCTTTCCAGAGGGAAATCCAAAACTGTCAAAGGTCCAAGAGATCCTGCTCTTGCAAGAGCAAGTAAATCTGCTTCTGGGACAGTAAGTAGATCAGAAATAGGACACATGCTCGATGATTTTAAATCTGACATCTTAGGGAGTCTTAGTGAACAAATAGACACCCTCAAGATACAAAACAAGCAAAAGGCTGAATCTGATGCCTTGGCAATCTTTTGTCCCAAATGTAGGAAGAAACATGCCTTGAGAGAGTGCCCTTTAGATGTAAAAGTTGTAGAAACCTGTGTTATTTGTTCCGAGAAACATGAGACCAAGAATTGTCCTTCTCTTCCTGGTCTCAAGGCTGTTTTTCAAGAAGAAACTCCTACAGATTCCACAGAATCTCTTAACTTTGTATCTAGAAGACCTTGGTAGGGACCTCAGACACAGGGATTTCATGATCAAATGTATAATCAACCTCCACCTTGGAATTCTTGGCAGCAACCTTGGCCCCAATTTCAAAATCAATCTCAAACTTGGGCACAAGGATCACAAGGTCCCTATGGAAGATACTCTCCATATTATCAGTATCCACCATCCTATCCACCATATCCACATTTTTATCCTCAAAATCTTCAACAAAATTTTCAACAAAATCCTCAACAACATCATCCGAACCAACCTCATAAAAATCAACCACTTCCATTACCATTCCCTCAAAAATCCAATCAATTGCCAGCTCAGCCCATACCAAATCCCAATAATAAGAACCCTCAGAATACATACATGATAGAAGGACAACAATTTCCAACTTATCTAATTACTCCTCTAGACCTTATTGATGTTCAACTTAGGTCTGGAAGGATACTTGAGAAGAGGAAACCTTCTGTGATCATACAGGAACAAGATAATTCTGAGGAAGACTCCCTACGGGTTAATAAAAGTCTTGAGGAAGGAACATCCTTTCAAGGCCAAAACATTGAAAAACTGAAACAAAAAGATCCAATAAATCCAACTCCATTATTAGAGCAACCATCCACATCTACTTCTATACCTCCCTTTCCGGAAAGACTACAAATTGATAAAGGTGTAGAAAAACAAATAATGGTGCCTAATTATGATTTCTTGGATGAATTGAGAAATGTTTGCATTAAAATTCCATTATTGCAAGCCATCAAGGAAATCCCAATTTTAGCCAAAACAATAGAGTTGAGTATGAAGACAACAAGAAAAAGAATAAGAGAAACCAAGAAAATTCAACTGGTAGGACAAATAGCAGACATTATGATGGGTAAGATTACCATTCCAAAGTACCTTGACCCAGGAAATCCAGTTGTCAAAATTCACATCAATGGAATTGAAATTCAAAACACACTCATTGACTTAGGAGCAGCAATAAATATCATGAGTAGACAAATCATGGACAACCTGAAACTTCCTAATCTTCTCTTTACACCCACACTATTACAATTAGCAGATAGATCTGTGATCAGACCAGATGGGGTAATAGAAGACATTCCAGTGTCCCTAGACTCTTGGGAGTACCCTGTGGATTTCATGATCCTAACACCCAAGAATAATCTAGGAGGCCATCCTGTTATACTAGGAAGACCTTGGTTGGCTACAGCCGATGCTTTTATTAGTTGTAGGTCCGGTGATATGTATATTTCTGATGGTAGTTCAACAAAGAAATTCACTTTATATCCTCCAGCTAGGACAATTACAGATCTAGATGACACTCAATGGATAGAGGATGAAGAATATTTGCAACCACTCTTCACAATTTCAGAAATTAGTGAAGATAATCAAATTCTGAATACTCTAGAAAAATTTGAATCTTCTCCAGAACACAAACAAGAATCATTTCAAGAGAGATCCAATATTGAGTTCTTGTCATCTAGACAGATGTCTCTTCATTCTATGGACAAATTTGGCAGCTCTACACGTGAAATTTTTCCAGGCAAAACCTTGAACATAAACAAAAACCTAGAAAGATCTCAACAAGAAGAGTTAGTCAAAGTATTACAGAGACATTCTTCCACATATGCATGGGAATACACTGACATGAAAGGGATAAGTCCCAAGACTTGTACTCATCACATCTATATAGAGGCAAATTGCAAACCAATCAGACAGCCTCAAAGACGGATGAATCCAAATCTTAGGGAAATTGTCAAGGAAGAATTACAAAAATTGTTAAATGTTAATTTCATCTATCCTATTTCAGATAGTCAGTGGGTTTCTCCTTTAGTAATTGTACCTAAAAAAAATGGAAAATGGAGGGTGTGTGTTGACTACCGAGAACTGAATAAAGCTACTCTTAAAGACCATTTTCCCTTACCTTTCATAGATCAAGTATTAGATACATTAGCAGGTAAAAAGTACTTTTCATTCCTGGATGGATTTAGTGGTTACAATCAAATCCAAGTAGCACTTAAAGACCAAGATAAAACCACATTTACTTGTCCTTGGGGTACCTATGCCTACCGAGTATTGCCATTTGGATTGTGCAATGCACCTGCAACATTCCAAAGGGCAGTATTAGGAATTTTTTCCGATCTGATACATGACTGTGTAGAGGTGTACATGGATGATTTTACAGTTTATGGGGATACATTTGAAGAGGCTTTAGAAAACTTGGAAAAAGTCTTAAAAAGATGTCAAGAATCAAACCTTTCACTTAGTCATGAAAAATGTTTTATGATGTTCACTGAAGGTATTGTTTTAGGGCACCACATTTCAGGGGATGGGATTAGAGTAGATGAGGCGAAAGTTGAAGTTATTTCTAACCTATCCATTCCAAATTGTCAAAAAGATGTTAGAAGTTTTCTAGGATTTACAGGTTATTATCGGAGATTTATAGAAAACTTCACCAAAATAGCATCTCCTCTCTTCAAATTACTCACCAAAGATTGTGAATTTAAGTGGACTTCTGATTGCCAGTTAGCTTTTGAAACCCCGAAAACCAAAATTTCTGAAGCACCTATATTAAGGGGACCTAACTGGAAGTTACCTTTTCATATCTCGACAGATGCTTCCGATACAGCTCTAGGAGCAGTATTGGGACAGAAAGATTTAATTCCCTATGCCATCTACTATATCAGTAAAAATTTGACTCCTGCAGAGTTAAACTATACCGTAACTGAAAAAGAGTTTTTAGCTGTTGTTCATGCCATTAACAAATTCAGACACTATATAACAGGCTATGAAACTTTTGTTCACACTGATCATTCTGCAATTAGATATTTAATGAATAAATCAATTACTAATGGCAGAGTTATAAGATGGTTTTTATTATTGCAAGAATTCAACATTACTATTCTAGATAGGCCTGGAAAACAAAACACTGTGGCTGATTTCCTGTCTAGAATTCAAAATATCAAAGATGACACTCCAGTTGAAGATCAATTTCCTGATGAATATCTTTTTGCAATCTCTACTCAAACTCCATGGTTTGCTGATATTGCCAATTATTTAGTTTCGGGAAAATTTCCTTCAATTATGAATGCAAGGGATAAAAGAAAAATCATTAATGATAGTGCAAGATATTCATGGGTCGCTAATGAGTTGTACAAGACAGGTCCAGATTTGATCATTAGAAGGTGTGTTCGTGAAGATGAGATGCCTGAAATTCTCAAGGCATGTCATAATGAACCTTGTGGCGGACACTTTGCAGACAAGAGGATAGCCTATAAGATCCTTAATTTAGGATATTATTGGCCATCCTTGTTCAAAGATGCAAGGGAATATGTAAAAAGGTGTGACAGTTGCCAAAGGGTAGGGAAACCTTCTCCTTCAGGTGAGATGCCATTACAACCTCAGGTACACATTGAACCTTTTGAAAAATGGGCTTTGGATTTTGTAGGACCTATTAGTCCTCCATCAAGACAAAAGAAATACATATTAGTTTGCACTGATTATGTTACTAAGTGGGTAGAAACTAAACCATTACTTGTTTCTAATGAATCATCTGTAATTACTTTTCTTTTTGAGGATATTTTCACTCGTTTTGGTGTCCCAAGGGAAATTGTTACAGATCAAGGAGCTCAATTTACATCAAGGCTAGTGGAGCAAATGATGGAGAATTACAAAATCAGACATAGAACATCTACTCCTTATCATCCACAAGCAAATGGTCAAGTGGAATCCACTAATAAAGTCGTTGAAGGAATCCTAACAAAGACTGTTCATCTACATAGAAGAGATTGGGTAGATAGGCTTCCTGAAGCCTTGTGGGCCTATAGAACTACATGGAGGAACACAACAGGCCATACTTCTTATGAGCTTGTTTATGGAAAGCAAGTTTTGTTTCCTATAGAGTTCCAAATTCAAACATTCAAGATGGCAGTTCAGCTAGGACTTGATCTAACGGAGGCACAAAAGCATAGACTGGAGCAAATTAATGAATTGGATGAGATCAGACAAGATGCAGTTCAGAAAACAAGTCTAGTCTAACAACAAAGGGCTAGATGGCATGACAAGTACATCAAGGAGAAGAAATTTAAAGAGGGTGACTGGGCTTTCTTGTTTGATTCAAAATTCAAGGATTTTCAAGGGAAATTTCAGACACATTGGCTTGGGCCATATGAAATTGTTCGAATTTTTGATAATGGGGCAGTAAAAATCAGAACTATAGATGAAGAAGAAGTCACTTTTCTTGTGAATGGTCATAGACTGAAGCTATACCACAAGCCACTCTCAAGAGAAGAGTTTGTCAAGAAGTTCCAAGAAGACAATGATGTGAATTTAATGAAGAAGAGTCTCTCTTCTTCATCAACTTGATTAAATTTTCTGAAGCATTTCTCTTTTGAAAAAAAAAAAAAAAAAATTAAAAAAAAAAAAAAATAAAGGTATAAACATGAAAACCAATCATTGATTGGCATGTTTATACAGAAAAGATAGGGTGAAAATCAGAGTTTCTCTGACACTCTAACTTTTCCCATTTTTTTTTGTTTTTATAAGCAGCTGTTATAAAAATCATAAGTACAGTTCCATAGTGCTTATGATTCATTTCATCTCACTCCATTCACTTATTCATCCATACTCCATATCATTCATCATTCATATTTCATTCCATTCCACATCTCATTCATCTCACTCCATCTTCCATTCATCTCATTTTCATGTCAAAACACAGAATTTGATATCTTGCTGTAAGTGAATAAAATATGTCATGAACTGCAGTACAACCCTTATGTTCCTTCATTCCATTTCATGAACCGAATCCATCTCATTCCATTAACCACTTCATACATATCATAATTCATCATCCATTTTCATTCATACCATATAACACTTCATCCATACTCCAAAAACATTCCATTTTCATGATTAAAGTATTCTACAGGAACATTCTGCAGCTCAGTGGACATTCTGCAGCTAATCAGCCTTTCTGCAGCCCGACAGTCTTTCCGCAGCTATAAACCCTGAAGGCATCAACTAGCAGACATCAGAATTACAACAAAGTGATCCAGTGAATTCATGAATCAAAAACATCAAGAAAATTGTGAAAGATTCCTCCAAAGATGAGCAGAGAAGACAAAGGCTACAAAAACATCAAATAAAGGGCAGAGGTAACAAATTTAAATTACGATGGCATTTCATAAAAGTTTAGCATAGTTTAGTTGTGGATTATTCGAAAGGTTGTTTTAATTGTTTTTATTGATCAAACACCAACAAACCCTCTACAGACTTTGTATTAAAATCTTCCATTTCAAATTTCATATCCGATAGCATTTAAGCGGTGAAACGGCCAAAGCATTTGAATTTCCCACGACTCTTAACCAAGTTATTTAATGATGATGATTTTCCCTGCCGTCGTAAATCCTCCGCCGTCTCCTCAATAATTAATACAATCCCTCCACCTCACTCCACTACTCTATGCCGTGACCATTTGCCATAACTTCATTCCGTAGCCAGTATTCCATTCCGAAGACAGAGGCATTATTATCATCAGGAGCAGATCAGAAGAGGTAAATTTGGAAGTATAACGGTGTGAGAACTCAAAACCACTTGATCCCGTGAACAGATAGCATATCACTGTGAACGAAGTTTGGAGCATTTCCACTGTCAACACAGAATTGTGGCTGTGTAGAGTTTAAAGTCCGTTGTTACCAAAAGACAGAGGTGTTAAAATTGAAGTCTTTTGCTACCAAAGACAGAGGTGTGGTAGTGATTGAGTTCGAAAACCATTTGTTACCAGAGACAGAGGTTGAGTTTGAAGTCTGTTGTTATCAGAGACAGAGGTTGAGTTTGAAGTCTGTTGTTACTAGAAACAGAGGTGTTTTTCAGTGATTGAGTTTGAAGACTTTCTGTTACCAAAGACAGAGGTATTGCAGTATTAAAATTGAAACCGTTTGCTACTAAGAGCCAGAGGTATTGCACAAAAAGAAACTTGAAGCCATCTACCACTGTCTATCAGAGACATATTAGCTCGAAATTTGAAATTGCTTTCATATCACTCCAAAGTTCAACAGAAGCACATCAGTCCGAGGTTTCGAAGGCATTTTTCATTATCAAACAGAGGCATACCAGCCAGAGGTTTTGAAGCTGTTGCTATTATAAATCAGAGGTATGTCATTCCAAAATTGAATCCATTTTCATTTAGAGCTTGAAGCCATTTTAATCCGAAAGTAAAAATCATTGTTTTGTGGGTAGAGAAGAGTGTTAATTTGATATTGAAAAAATCATGGGTTTCATCGTAAGGACTGAGCCTGTGGGATCAAAATATTTAGAAGGTTACCCACAATGCAAGGAGATGTTACAACAAATAGGATGGCTTCAATTCTTGGAAAATTTTAATGGCTTCCATAAGGAAGTCACCAAAACATTTTCCAGATCATTCCAAGGAACCGAAGTTGAAATAGGGGATGTCAAGTTTACTGTTACTGGAGTTTTTATAGCAGAGGCTACAGGATTATCCAGAACTGGGGAGAGATGGTTTAAAAATAGGGAATTCCACAATGACTCCTGGAAACAAATTTTAAAATCACCAAATATGGATGTTAGTGTGTTCAAGAAAGGAATTCCCAGCACTGCATTGAAAAGCAAATGGAGAAATATACTACTTCTTTTACAAAAATTTGTTACATGTGAAGGTAGATATGGGACATTTTATGTCTACCACATTAGACTAATGATGCATTTTCTGGGAGAAGATTTGAATCTACCATATTTCTTGCATCAAAGTCTGAAGAAAATGGCTTCCTGTGTTCAGAGAAGAGTTCAGTTTTTAGAGACTACCCTGTATCATCATGGGTTGGTCAAAATTTTGATTGAGCATCATCTATCTAAAACAAATGATACATGGGATGATTTCTTAATAATAAATCACTTTGAAGAAGCAAAAGAACCATCACCTGAACCACAGCCCACAAAGAGAAGTAGGAAATGGAGGACTTCAAAAGATAAAATTGACAAACCAGTTCAAGAAAGCAGTGAAGAAGTCATTTTGGAGAAGTTGACTCGAATTAGGAGGAAACTTAAAGAAGAAAAGATAATCAAGGAATCTACCACAGAGAAAGGAGAGGGATCCTCTCAGCTTAGGAGAAGCCACAGATTAAAAGGAAAACTAAAGAAAACATCAATCAAACAAACAGGGGTAATCAATATTGAGGATGAAGAAACATCCATTGAAGAGGATGATGAAGAAGATTTTTATGAAGGCACCCCTGAGATTGATCCTGCTCAACAGGAAATCTATGATTATGTGGAAACCTTAGAGAGGACAACTTCAGAAAGCAGAGAAAGAACCCCCAGTCCTCCACTGTCTGAAATTGATATATTAAGGAGGGATAGGTATGAGTTGGAATTGTTGAATAGACACATCAAAAATGAGAATGAAATTCTCAAAGATCAAATCAAGCTCAAGACTGACATGAACTCAACCTTATCCCGGCATATAGACAAAGTGGAGAGGACCAATGAGAAGATGAAAACAAGGAACAAAAAGCTAGTCAGGGCACTCACCAATCTCAGGTTCAAACTTGTTATCAGGAAACCCAGAAGACCTCTAGCTACCATAAAAAGGAGAAGAAGGGGATTAGATGTCCTTGCAGAAGCCTCTGAATTCATAGGATAATTTGCATGAGGACATGCAAAGAGACAGCAGTGGGGGTATGTTGAGCCTCAAATTTGTGCTTTCCTTCACCTTATTTTACCTCATTCTTCCTTTTCCATTTCTATTTTAAACCCAATTGATCAATAAAAATAGTTAAAATTACTTCTTGAATGGTTTACATGACTGACTTGTTGAATTTTGTGATTGTTTCCATTGTTAAGCATTTTGACCGGAGCTAGCTGCAGAATGCAGACATTCCGTAGCTAACCGGCGATTCTGCAGCTACCTTTATGTTTGAGTATGTTCCAGGTGGCCTCTTGAGGAAAAACGCATATGGGCATGATCCACGTCGTGCCTACATGGTTTGTTGCTCATCATGGAAGAGGAAATGAATTCTGGGTACGGTTATGCACGTGGGAACACATTGGTGAAGGAAGACTCCTACTAGGACTGTCTCAGTCCAGGTGTCTTTTCTCCTTCACGTAGCCACCTCAAAGACTCCTAAGATGATTCGGATAAGGAAAGACATTATTCCTAAATTGTTGTAATTATTGTTACTTGCATTTACTTTATAAACTCTTGAGTAGACCGAGAGCTTAGTTAGAGATTTTGTGCTAGATTTGCTGCTAGATTTTGTGTAAACTCTGTGTTACGTCCTTGAAGACACAGAGTGTTATGTTCGAACTATTGCATTGTTAATGGAGCAGACAAAGTTATTCTGAAGGCGTGATTTGATTTGAAGTTGAATGTCGTCAAGTGGTAGAGGGCCCCTGCCTCTTGCACGGATTTCTTTTGCGTAAACTAGATAAGTTTTTCCTAGCTGCCTTTACGTTTTGCATTTGAATTGGTAGTTTTTTTGTTTTATCTACTGTAGTCGTATTCGTTCCAGTTCTTCCACAAGAAGACACTCTTCCAACAGACCAAAATGATGAATGATTAATGACTATGGTATTGTAGGATAGGAGTTGAATTTGTATTTGTTTTTAACTAGATACTGTAGTTATATTCATTCCAGTTCTTCCACAAGAAGACACTCTTCCAACAGACCAAAATGATGAATGATTAATGACTATGGTATTGTAGGATAGGAGTTGAATTTATACTTGTTTTTAACTAGATACTGTAGTTATATTCATTCCAGTTCTTTCACAAGAAGACACTCTTCCAACAGATCATAACAATGAATGATGAATAGCTATAGTACTGTAGGAATTAGTTGTAGTTTTTGTTATTCACTATCACAGTTGCACTTGTTCTAATCACTCTTCCACAAGAAGAAATTCTTCCAAGACATCCTTAAGAAGTTCAAGATATGACCATGATGTGATAACTTAGTTTTTCATTTGCTTTCAGTTCATTTGCTTTCAATTGCATACAATTACACAGTCAGAACTGTTCTACCTCTTCCACAAGAAGGAACTCTTCCAAAATATCACTAATGATGAACAAACAGATTGTGTAACTTCATAGAATAATGCATGTTAGTTAGAATGCTCCGGAGTTTCATTTGCATTTAATTCATGTTCAGTTACTTTGCTTCAAGTTTGATGATGACTTATAGTTCAACATTGTTCTAGTTTAGAAGCATCTTAGGTTCATTCTTAAGTTAACTCATTGCACTTGCATCTCATAGTCACACTGTCATCCTTTGCACAATAGATTGCTTTAGTTGTTAGGATTCACAAGACAGCCTTCATTATTCACAAACATCTTTTTGTTCTGAAAACTACAAAGTGATCCATAACCATAGGAACAGAAGATAACATCACTATAAGGTCTGAAGTATCTCTGCAAATTCCTCATCATTTTATAAACAGAGCTCTTCCTCAAAAGAACTACTTTGAAAAAAAACCAATAACTCTTTGAGTATAGGTTCTGAGACATTCAATTAAATTGCAGAATAGAACTAGGAATTAGTCATGGAATAGATGAGCTTAGGACAAAATGTTGCATCATGATAAGATTAGTGTTTAACTGTCCAGTTAGAGAACTTGCATATTTTAGTGATCATTTCTCAAGTTTAGTTTGTGTCAATTGCCTAAGAAGTCATTATCAAGCTTTTGTTTCTATTTAGTCATAGTTCAGATTCTGCTTCATTGTTTTTAATTGCATTTACCATTCCATACATTAGGCTCAACTTTGTTTTTGACCATCAACTTCTTTCCATTAGTTCTCTAGGCATTTTCATTGTAAACATAAAACACCAAAAGAGGTCAAAGAGGTCGAAGTCTATTTTTAGACCGCCTCTCCTTAAAACAGGGAAGTCAAATATTATTTACCCTTAATAATATTTAGACTATAAACAACAGTTTACTCTCTTGGAGCACTTCAGTTCGAGCTACAGAAGTGGCTCATGCATCTGACAGAGGAATCACGTGGTTCCTAAGGGTTTGATGGCATCATGCATGGTTGACTTCAGTTGGACTTCAGTGGCAGAAGTTTGGAGGAGTTAATGAGACAGATAGTGGAGTTGTGTTCTGTTTATTTTAGTTGAACTGGTTGAGATTAGTTTAACTACCTAATCAATTAGTTATGAGTGGAGTGAATTAAATATTATTTAATGAATTAATTAGTAACTCATTATTCAACTCAAGAACACATCAGTTCACTACAGTGTATGATCAGTTCAGTGGAGACCAGTGAAAGAGGTAGATGAAAGGGTGGAGTTAGCTATCAGTTGTGACTATACTGTTGCTATTTGCAACACACAGATAGGTGGAGTAAGCCAATGAGGATTGCGCAGTTCATGCTAGTGGTTTATCTATATAAAGAGGCCATCCCATAGCATTGAAACACGCAATAGAGGCAAGGTGGCGGTGAGTTTTGAACCAGTAACCTGTTCAAAACTGAGCTAGATTGTGGGTAACTTCATGAGAAAGTACTGAGTACTTGTGAGGAGTATTGTAATGAGTTTGTTACTTGATTTCTCCATTATAATATACACAATAGCTGCGGGGTTTTCAGCTATAAGCTTTCCCCATACATACTGTGTTAATGTGTATGATGATTTGATGTGTTATCACTTGATTTTATTTCCGCATGTTTGATGATCTGAGTTGATCTGAGTGGAAGAGATTATGTGTTGCATATAAATTCAAATTGTATGTGAT